>JAGFMF010011523.1:4397924-4454652 GCA_019455555.1 Galemys pyrenaicus
GCACGAGGGACTGAGGTGATGGTGCACTGGTGAGATGGTGATGGGGAATACATGGGAATTACAATTAATGGCAAGTATATGTAAATTTTAAAATATTTTTTAAAAAAATCCATTTGCCCCAAGCAATAAAACAAAGAGCATTTCATGGACTGAAAACTGTTACAGAGGTGGAGATATATACATATAAATTTTTAAATTTATTATGCCAAGTCAGCATGCAGAGGTAAGACAATAACCTGATTTTATCACTGGTGCTGTCTCTCCCTTTGAAAAGGCTCACCACCCAAATGGTTATTGTAAAGCCAGTATAATCTAGCTAATGCCGCAACAACCACAGACAACTTCCTTCCCATTATCAATGGTGACTTCTTTACCTATTGCTTAACCTCATTTTTGCCTCAAACTCTACTATGGTTGAGTGACTTCATGACTATTATCTATTAATATCTAAAAGGATTTTCATTTCATTATAGTAATTTGAGGATAAGTAACATTCTTTATTTGTATGAAACATGAAGAATCTGAAATCCAGCATTGAAATTACCAAATGAAGCATAAGTGATATGTTGGATGTGCCTTAAAAAAAACTGTCATCTTCTCTAATAAGCAAAAATCCAAAGCCTGTAAAATTGGCAGAGGGAGAAATTCTCCATTCATGAGAAAGCATACATATACTACTACTCACAGTCCTTCTCTTGTGATTTCCCATTTCACTACTGATCTTTTGGTTACTTCTCCTCTTCCACACTGGCTTGAGTGGAACTGAGAAGTACCACATCTGGGTTTTACACTTGTGCCTTCTAGTCACCACACATATAATTAACACCGTTTTGTTGCTTCAAGTAAACTAGGCACTCATGCAAGATATACCATTATGCTTACAGAGATATTTATAGGTCGCTCTTGGGAAAGAGTAATTAATTTAAATTGTTTATAATAAAACTACAATATAAATGGAGGTTTTACTACTTGAACAATGTGTATACAGTTTAGAATACTTTGGAAATACTTAGCTATCTTCAGTTAAACCCAAGAATGAATATTTGCAGTAGAAGTATAAATATGATCTCAATGAAATGTTTAACTGCTATTCCTTTATTATTAAAATTTTAACCCCAAAATAATCTTTAATCTAAAATATACAATGATATTTCCCCCTATTTTAAGCAAACTTAACTCTTAGTTTTATTTTGAAAAGAAATTTAATAATTTGGCAACACATAAAAGTAGAAATTCCCCCTGAACATTTAAGTATTTAATGCAGATACAAGATTTTTGTAGTATAAAATACTATTCTTAAGGATTCATAAGCACCTTTAAATTATGTGCATAAATGTATACTTCTTTACATATCATCACTGGGAAGAAGACACAATAGCTTTCCTCAAAACCATGACATAAAATAAAATCCATTCATTGTGGATTTTAGGTCCCCACTGTAATTTGATCAGAATTCAGGCATCTCAGTCAACATGTATAATATTCACAGAAAAGCTCACTCGTATAGGATGTGATCATCTGAACAGAATCTACAATTTAATTCAAAATGAGGCAAAATCTTTTTCTCTTTAAGACACTTAAGCTGTATTATTGTGAGATCACCTCCAAGGATTCATACTTAATATTATCAAAATTTGTGTTATCATAAGTTAATGATATTTAGTGGTTGAACTCTTCTCAAGGGTTCAGGAAGGAAAGCCAGTCTAGATATTAAGTAAATAAAACATTTACAAGGTTTTATATTCTTTGTTGATTTGTTTTTATCTTCTAACCAGCAAATTACTCAAATTTAGCCTAACAGGATTTTAGTGTCTTGAAACCACCATTTCCTTATCTGACCTTTTATAAGCTGTGAGATTCTGAACAACACCCTTTCTTCAGCTGTCAAGGAATAACTATGAGAATCTTTCACATTTTTCTTTAAGATTTATTTTTACTTATGCATGCAAGAACTGGGGTGTAGGCCAGAAGTGTGGTGAGAGCTTTCACCAGCGACAAAGTGGGGAGTAGAACAGGCAGATCACCGTGCCATGTGGGTCAGCTTCCTGATCAAAGAACTCATGCCCCAGTGGCTAGTGATAGCTTGATATCGCTAAGACTTTAACCCCTGGGCAACCCAGGGGGCCCAATTTTTCGTATCTTATTTAAACTGCAAGAGTAACATTCAATTGTTTTAGTCTGCTTTGTTCTGTCCCTAAAATTGCTTGGAAAATTAATACAGTTTCCACTGATGGACTCTGCTTCCTTTCACAGTTGTTTTTAAGTGACAACTCATTACTTCATACAGGCGTCTGCCTCCTACAAGTTTCTAGAATGTTCCTAAGCTAGAAGTAGTAAAAATTAAAAACCTTGTTTTCCTCTTTAAACCATTTGCCAAGTCTCTGTGCCTGGTGTGTGAAAATTACCTAATTGTTTAAAAAATGCATATTTCTTAGCCTCATTCTAATATGTTGTATCAAAACCTCTAAACTCGGATTAGGGAAACAGTGTTTCCAGCTCAGCTATTTACAAGATTCTTAACTTTCTACTTTGAAAAATGTACTTGTAATTTAAATAAGTAATTTGGGAGTCAGTGCTATCATGTTAAATTCCGATTGAAGGAAGTTATTTTGTTCAATCTTCATAAAATAAATAGCTTCACTGCTTCACTCAGGAGGATATTTTGTTTTATGTACAGCAAAAAAATCACTTAGTAGAATGTCATTCCTGTCATAAAGGATCTGAATGTTGTTTGCATGTTATTTCAATAGTTGTTTTTCTAGAACTGAGATGATATATTTGAACTTAAAATTCAACTAGGGATTCCTCTAATTAGTAAACTACATGTGCTATTTAATTGAATTTCTAAATTAGAAGTGTGAGATGCATAGATATGTGTGGTATGTGTAAACACCATATACATGTCTTATTATATTTGTAGATAACAAGTGTTTCATAAGTGTGAAATTTCTGGAGAAAAAGTTTAGACAATAATAATTGCTAACATTTATATAGATGTTTAACCTTTATAATATAATTTATATTTTCATATTCAGCTCTCTTAATTGATATTACTGTTGCTTTTGATGATAATAGCCAATACTTATTGTTACCATCATATAATTTTCCCTCCAATTGTACCTCTTCCCACCCTATACTACCATATTCCTTTGTGCAGACTACATGTGCATTTATCATATGGGATAATAGTTACTTAAGTGTGTCTCTTTGATGAGAATCTAGGTTCTTTGAGAAATGTCTTCTCTTGATCCCTAATGGCTAGTACACTAATAAGCACATATCATTGAACAGTGAGGAGTGAATGATTAAATGAATGAGAAAACAGTTGCTTAGATCAGTAATCAGCAAACTACAGTCTGCAAACCAAATGCATCTTTCAACCTGTTTTTAAATAGTCTGGAAGCTGGGGAGGTTTTCACATTTTTAAATTGTTTTTGAAAGTCAATACGGTAATATTTCATAACACACAGAAATGATAGGAAAATCAAATTTCAGTGTCCATGAATATGATTTATTAGAAAGCTAGCATCTTCATATGTTTAGTTACTATCTATGGCTGCCTCATTTGTATACGTATGTGATAGAGTTGAGTGGCTGTAACAGAGACTATTTGACCTGAAAACTTAAAAATATTCAGCAGTTGAAAATACTCACATTGAACCCTGTCCAAAAAATTTACTGGTTATGTAGGTTAGATAGTTTATGTGTCTTATCCATGGTGCTACAGAAAGGATAAATCTAGAATGAAAATTGGGTGTTTTGACTTCAAAGTCAATATATGCTAAACCTAGAAATTTTATTTTAGTTCTAGGCCTTTCTTCCTTAGTTCCAATTGTAAATGCTCTTGCTATTATACAGAACTGGATTTTGAATCTTTACTCAGAAATAGCTTCATTATTTGTAGGGTTCAATCACAAAAAGAAAATGTCAGGCATTGGCCAGGGACCCACTGGGGTCCTATCCCACAGCAGGCTGAAGACCCCCAGCACCAAGACATGCTAAATACAGGTGTGGTCTATGCAGTCCCCAGTCTACACTGCAATGGAGCTGCCTGTCCCAGCCACGGTCTCGCCCAGTCCCTCAAGATATCCAGACCACATGACCTACACCGAATCTCCAGGGTGGAGGGTAGATGTATTCAGGTAAGGACAGACAATGAGTTAGGGTCCAAAACCATGGGGCAAGAACTAAAAGTTGGTTGATACATAAGCTGTGACTTCAAGCAGCTGACTTATGCCCCATTGTCTCACTGGATTTCATTCACAAAATGTCAATTCAAAGAAAAAATTACTACAAATCCCAAAACAGTGAGCAAGTGCACTAAATCCTGAGTACAGGCCCTTTCTGAGCTTGTCACACAGGTTGTACTTCCCTGAAGGCAGCCCTGATTCTACTACATGACCAAATATGATGCCTTTGTTTGTTAAACTAAGCTCCAGTCTGCACAGTGATGTAATATGGTTAATAATACCTATCTTGAAAATTTTGGAAGGCCTAGTAGACTATACATATAAAACAATAGTAGTATTTTTAGTGATTTGCTTTACAGTTTCCTTCTAAAACTGAATCAAGAGTTATTATTCCTATCACAAAAGATTAAATGCCATTTCCCCATTCTTAAATTGAAACCAAACTTCTTCCTAGTATAAATTTCATCAATGGATAATATAGTCTCACTAAGAGGTAGCCCAATTAGAAGTAAATTGAGCCATTCGTTAAGAGCCATTTTGGCTCCTTGTAAATAAGTGATTCCTGGATGTGAGTTACCTAGTTTAAACTGTTTGGGCTGTGACTTGTAAAGCAATTTAAAATGTTGATCAGGAAACTTTCAGACCCTCATATTAGTTGTGTTGTGCAAGTGCAAAGGATCCTAACTTGGTAATTTTTTTCTTTACTTATATATATTTGACATCAATTGTGGTCCCCATGGATTTCCCACTATCATTTCACCAGTGCACCGTCACCTCAGTTCCTTGTGCTCTTTCTGCACTCATCCCATTCCCTCCCCTCCAACTTAGTAATTTTATGGTCAGAAACACTAAACCTTCAGACTATATTGTTTATCCTGATTATTCTTCAGCATTCTACCCAGCAGGAAAGAAAATAACATCCATTCCCCTTACTAGCAGCAAAGTAGTCAGCATGCATTTTATTATCTGTCAGTGGATATGCTGCCCACTTGATCAAATGGATTCCGTACTAGTCTTTGGCGCTTTTAGAGAGCTTCATGATTCTATGGAACCAACTCACAGCTCTAGAGAAAAGGCAATAATCCTATTCTGTTACCACTGAAATTAAGATTGTAAATAAGCACAATGTGCTCATAAAAATACCATTATCAAAACTGTTTCATCCATTAAAAGTGCTGGTGGTTTTAATTTGAAGAATCTCATTCCTATTTTCATTTTTGCTTTTTTGTTCTGACAAAATGTATCCTAGTGAATAATAATAATGTATCCTAGTGAATAATAATCTTCCAGAAGATTTTATTTGTTCTTAATATTGAATCATACTCAGCTTTCCTTTGGACCATAATTATGATTTCTACAAGTGATTTGTTTTCATCATAAAATCTACTCATTTTGAATAATAGCAATATTTAATCAGTGTTGAATTAAGGTAAAACTATACAAGTATTTAATGCTTTAAATACTTTAAACTTAATTAGCTTTCAGCTTATTGAGGACTGACATTTAGTGATGGATTGATATCATCCATCAAATTATAAATCCAAGTTTTACTTGTAAAGGTTCCATTTTGGAGAACCTGACAGCACTGTACAGAAATAATTCACTGATCCTCAAGGATCTACTTTTTCTTATCCTTATTCAATAATTATAAACTAATGATGGTAATTCTTAATTTTGAATGATTAATATGGCATCATTACAACAAAATAATACTTTGTAAATTATAGGGAAAATATTTCATACTATCCAGGTCAATGATTTGTTGTGATAAAACAGTTTTTTTCACAGATTTATCTGTGATGCATTTTGGATTTTTAAAGAGTCATCTATTGAATATTTTGTTTGTATTCAGAAGGATATATATATGTATATAAAACATCATCAGGCAATATTAAATTTCATGAATGTTCATTTTCAAGAGTATTAAATAGGATTATTTTTTTAGTTACATTATCAGCAAACCAATCAAACTATCCTCTGTTAATAAAAAAGAAAGGAATTTGACTCACATAACCGAACTGACCAGAATTTCATGGTCTCACACATGTTATAAAGGCTGAATTTTTCTTCCTATTCTCAGTTCTGTGTTTTTTCCCCCTCTGTGTTAGCTTCATTATCAAGCCTTCATTTCCTTTATAGATATAAGACAACCACAGCAACTCATGGCTAAGATTTTATGAGCTTTAGCAATGTCAAATGAACAGAAAACTCCTTTGCCAGTTCCAGCAAAAGCCCTAGGATTAAGCATCATTGTAATTCTTTAATTAACCAACCTGAGGCATGTTCACAATCCAGGCACTGCGATCACATAGCCAATCTTACATAAATCACAGAGGGAAAAATGAGGGAAGTTCCCTTAGGAAAATCAGGATGCTATTACTGGGAAAGAAAAAACAAATTCTCAGCAGAGAAAAAACAAGGAGTGTCCTCTATAACTTAATATAAAAAAAATGATTCTTAAAAACCCCAAATACATCTAAATAATTTATTATTAGATTACTTTCAAATCATTATATATTGAGTGACAATTTTCTAAATTGTTGCCTCATACTCTCTTTTGTAAGTATCACATATTTTTTAACTGAATGGTGCTTAACCCATTACCTTGGATTACATTACGTTTAATGTGCTCAGCTCCACACATGAGTGAGAACAGATAAAATATCATTACTACATTATAGTTTTTAGTAATAATAATATACATTACTACATTAAGTTATCACTACTGAAGTTTTTCTTATCCACACCCTGTGTTGTATTTCTATTTGCCTATTAATGTTTTTCTTGTATTTATTTTATCTGTGAGAATACTATCTGGAATAACAGATTATCAAACCATTTCTTTGAGAAAGTAAATGGATGATTTGTTTTGCTATCTCTAGGAAGAAACCAGATTTAATCGTCAAAAAAAAAAAGGCTCATTCGGAAAGAATTTTAATGATATCATAATTCTAAGATTTTAAGGGCTGAGTTAGGATGTAGGATGTGGCGACTCTTAAAACACCAAACTTACACTTTTCTGTTTTCTCTCAATGAAAGAGTGAGTCTTCCAGTGGTCAGATAAACTTTGTTTTTCCTTTTCCTTGTATTCCATCTCTTCCAGCCACTTCACTGACCTTGACCTACAAAATATATCTCATACCTTTGTCTTTATCTTCCATGATTCTTTCTCTTCTGTCCATCAGATCTCCCTCACTCTATTTATTTTCCTAATGATTGCTCCTCTTTCTCCATTACTTGCCATCTACAATCCTGACTCTGATTTTGTAAATAGATCCCTGCAGCACCCAGCAGCCACAAGACTTCACTGGGGCTGAGACATACTGGCCTCAGCCCACCACCTATAAGTATTCCCTCTTTCCCTACCCCATCAAGGCCTTCTCTGGCCATGACTGCCGAATCCACAAAGCCTGCCCTGATCTTAGTGCAAGCTGATCTAGGCAGGGCCTGAGCTTTTATGCCTTTTTATATCTGGGTCTAGGATCCTAAATGGACCAATCAGGTTTGAACTAAATGGATCAAGCAGGTCTAAACAGGTTTGAGTTCTCCAGATGTCATTAAATCTCGAGTTAATTTACTTTCATGGAAAATAAGCTGGTTGGTGCTAAGTGGTCCAATCAGACACTAAAGGCTGTGAGTGGTCCAAGCAGCCTTGTGGGGGTAGGAGAGTACCCTGAAGAGAATATAAGACAGAGCAAGAGCCAGCTTAGAGAAATTAGCAGCCAGCCTCCAATGAGGGGATAAGCGGATAGTAGCCAGTCTCTAAAGAGACAAGAAGGATTCATCAGACCATCTTAAAAGAAGGCCTTAGGAGACAGCCTCTGAAGAGTGAGAAGCAGTGAGCAGTGAACCTCCAGGGGATTCACCAGGCCTCCATAGAGTTCTAGACTTCTGGACCTACAGACCTCCATACCTCCGTAGACCCTTGCAGAGACCCCAGCTCCTTTATCTATCTCCAGCCCTGCCTCTTATGTCACCTGCAAGGTACACCATAAGCCTTGCACTGGTGTCTCAAAGAATTGTTTGCAATTGATGTATGCCAACAGCTTACAAAGAGCTGTCCACAGCCTCTGCTTCTTTGACACCACGACCTGGTGCTGTTGAGTCCATCACTGTCTGGTCCAGTGTCCAGCCCAGCCATCAGACTTCTGGTGTGGGTGCTGCAGTATCACCTCATCTTCTAAGAGCAGCCTTTGTTTGGGACTTCTTGACACTGTGGATACAGGATGAGACATGACCTCTTTGACCTTAGAAATGCCTTCCTTTTCCCCAATCTGCCTTTTGTTAAATAAATCCTGTTGGACTCTGAGACTGAGTGACCTTGCAATTGTGTGCACGGGTGAGAACGCACAGTGAACTGTCCCTATGTTTGGTCACTCTCCTTTGCTACTGTTGAGTACTGTTTTAAATACTATTCTTTAGCACTGTATTAAGTTAGCAATCTCTTTAAGTACTGTCCTGTGTTTAGTGGTTTTAATTTCATGTGATATTAACCACCTTTTTATCTTTGGTTTATTCCTAAACTGTTACTAACACTAAACTTAAATTACATTTATCAAAATGATAGTGGCCATTATTTGCCAATTCCAATAGTATTCCAACTTATTAAATACTTGGCTCTATATACTGACTGGTCACACATTCTTGGAAAACTTTCAAATCTTGATTCCTATAAACAAGGATTTAACAGTCTTTCTGATTCTTTTTTCCTCTGTTCACTTCTCAAGCCAGTTCAAAAAGACATTTTCCTCATCACTTCAGTATAACAAATGAAATAACCAAGCTTGCAAGTCATACGACCACACTTCAAACACAGCTCTGTTGACCCAAAACCCATATCATTTCTGTTATGTTACACAGTAGAAAATATAATCATATTCAACATTTTTATCTTCTGAGTAGTCGCTTTAAAACAAGATGAGTTGCTGTAGTTCTTTTTACTGAATAACATACAAAGAGAATTTTTAGAAGACTGTACCCAGTAAAAATGAAGTAAAAATCCATGAACCCACTCTCATCCTTTTCTCTCTTTTCATTCTCATACTTCTTACAGCATTTTGCCTGGTGCATTTATTAGAATAGCTTTCTGGAATTCTGATTCTTACCTTTGCCTTTTGAAAATTTTAATATGTTACTGAAATGTAGTATGCAGGGGAGGTGATTGAACACAAAAGACTTTTTATTTTATGAAAGGCAGACTTCAAGACTTCAAATTTGGCTTTATTTTATATCTCTAATATATGACAGAAAGTTTTAAACATCTGTCTTAAATTAAAAATTAACTTCATGGGTGAAAGTTTCCAGTGATTAACAGATCTTGCTTATTTGGTAATGATGACAGTCTTTTCTTATTGTTGTTTTGGAAGATTTAATATCAATATTAACATGAATCGATTTACAAGAAGTTGCAAAATGTTTCAAAACGGTACATTATACCCTACACCCAATAAATTTGGTAGTACATTTTAATAACAATAATACAATCTCAAAACCAGCAATTAATTTTCATAAAATATACTTAACTGTTTTTATGCCATTTTATTAAATGTATAGATCCATGTAATTATTACCACAAATATCTTCATGCTACTCCCACACTCTCACAACTCCAGAACCTGATGACCATTACTCTATTTCCAGCTCTATGATTTTGTCATTTTGAAGTTATATAAAGTGAAATCATAGAATATGTGAAATTTTGTTTTATCACCCAACATAATGCCCTTAGAGCCATTCAGACTATTGTGTTTATCAGTAGATCCTTTTCATTGCTGCGATCACCTTATGTTGCTTTATAGTTGAAGCAACAACATTCAGATTATTATTACACTCTCATCCTATAATGGACTAAAATGAAAACTAGTTGAATTTGATGAAAATAATAGATTAAAAGGAAACAGAATTGGTAACTTCTTTTCTTAAAACTAGTAAACCTCTTTGTTGAGCAAATCTAGAAAGGATCTAACCTGTGTCTAAAGTAGAGTGGATGACTTACCACATGCTATAATCCCAGCAGGTCTGAAAGCTCCCTCCAAACTGTTTTGATTTCCCAGAGTCCCCCAAATTCTCATCATCAGTCAATCCTTTTAATCAGGAAATTAAAACTCTTCTTTATTTATAATTGTACTTTATATTTGAAAGGGCATGTAGTAACTAAAACATTAATCCATCATCCCACTAATTGTAATAGTAAATATATAAGTGCACATGAGAAATTGAGAATGTTGGTCAGTGGAGGAAGTAGTTGAAATAAAATGCATTTTCTGTATTATTTTAAATTCTAATTTTCTATGACAATCAATAACCAAAAAATTTTAAATAAAATCTTTTGAAGAATTTTCAGGAACTGTTGTTTATGTCTCACTCCTTGTCACTTTTTTCCCCCTCTCCCAAAAAATAATAAATTTTATTTTGGGGTCCTCCCTGGCAGCACAGATGGCTAAGTCACAGCACTATGAAGCTATCTGCAGCATGAGCTCGATCCTCAGCCAGGGAGGTGACCCACATGGCCAGCAGACCTCTCCTGTCTTGAACAGAGTACATTTTAGTCAGTCTGCCTGTTCTGTTCCCCACTCTGTCTCTGGTGAATCCTCTCACCCCCCCACCCCTGTGGCCTTTACCCCAGTTATTATATGCATAAATAAATAAATCTTTTAAAAAAGAAATTTTATTTTGATTGTAATTTCCTCCTAAAAATGTATGGTGTTTAATTGTTGATAATGTTTTGTCCTTCAATGAATTTTGTAGTTTTCCCATAATCTGACATACTTTTAATCATTTTTAAATGTCTACATTTTTAAAGTAAGCATAGCTTTGAATCCATCTTATCTTGGTGCCTTTTTAATGTCATTCATTATTTAAATGCTTTTGTATTTATTTCTACAATGATTGATCCATTTAAAGTTGCCCCTTCTTATGTTATTTTTGATAATTTACTGTTTTCAAGGAAATAACTCTCCATAGGAATTAAGGTCTATTTCCAATGTATTACATCTAGTGTTACCTAATGACTTTTACAGATTGTTTCATGCTGCCTTACTCTTCTTATATTTGCCATTTCTGCCTTCTCCACTGTGTTTTATTAGCATTTCATCTAATTTGTTTATAAAGAATTAATAGACTCAGGTGTGATATTAATTTTAATTTCTAGCATATTTATTTTCTAATTAATTTGAATTTCTGTATTAATCCCTTTTGTTTATGTTTATTCTTTTTTCATCTTCTTTAATAATTCGGACAATAATGGCTACATTTTTGTCTCTGGATACGACTTTTGCTGATTTCCACTCATTTTCCACTCAACTGTTCTCAAATTTTAGTATCAGTTTGAACTCCTTTCTCATTAGTAAGTTTTCTTCAGTGGTACATCTTTCTTTATAAGTAGTAAAGATCTGTAGAGACATTTTTAGTATATGTTTTTATTTTTATTTCTTATTATTAGAAAAAAACATTTGTTGGAATTGATAAAATTAAATCTACTCATTATACTATGGTCTTTAATTTTTGCTCCAGGATTTCACATAGCCCACTAATTTAAGACTTGACCATAAAATAGCTGATTAGAGTTTTGTTTACATTTTAAACAAAAGGTTTTGTTTAAAAAAGTTCCAGATATGTTATTGTTTTCTTCCTGGATTTTTTGTGCCGTTGTTATTATGCCATTGTTTGTGTGTATGTGTTTTAATATATTCACTAGCAGTTCTATTTTATTAGGATGTTTTAGATTCATTCTCTCTCTCTGTCTCTGTCTCTGTCTCTCTCCCTTTCCCCTCCCTCCTCTCTCTCTCTCTCTTTCTCTCTCTCTCTCTCTCTCTCTCTCTCTCTCTCTCTCTCTCTCTCTCTCTCTCTCCTTTCCTCCCTCCCTCTCTCATTTCTTTCTCTCTCTTCCTCAGTCTCTCTTGTGCTTCTCTTCCCCTTAGATATAGTGTGTAGTTGGCACTACACTGTCTTCTCTTAAAGGCAGCACTCAGCCTAGCCATTTAGTTTCCCTGATGTCTGAAAGATTTCTCCACTCCAGTTTCCCTTACTGTGCTCCATTCCTTAGGGGGTAGACAGAATTCAGCTCACCTTGTAATTTTCACTGCTTCTGGCAATGTTTTCATAGAGTTGCAGTCTGTATTACCCTTTTATTTCTCAAGATTCATTAGTGTATTTTATATCTTGTTCTCTTCCTTTATATTATTGCTCTACCTGGAACTATTTTGTGAAGCTAAGAAATCATTTGAACATGTTCTCTTTTGCTGTATAATGAGCATAGTGAGGCAGAATGAAGACAAGAAAAATTGTTTCTGGATTTTTTTGGAAATACAGCTTGTCAAATATTTTGATGTATCAAATTAAAATATTTTCCAATAAATAGATAAAGTTCTACACAAACTTGTCTAGTGCTGGCAGGGAATCACCATAAGTTATTACATCATTGTAATTTATAGTTCATGTGCAAACTGTGATGAATAGGAAGAATAAAAATTATAATTTTTTAAATTAATTTTCCTCTCTAAGTCCCACCATAGATTTATAATATATACAAATAACCTCCAAAGATCCTAGTGATTTTTTTCAGCCATAATAGCTAAACCCAATGTAGAAAAATAGAGGATAATTAATTTTGAAGGACGTATCTTTCTATGTCTTTTAAATGCTCATTATCTCCATGCTAGTCAGAACAAGGGAAAATCCCTGTAGCCTTCCAAACTTATTCTTAAACAAAATAAAATATCTTGAATTTTGGACTTCAGAGTTGCAAAAATTTGTTGTGATGATGACTCTCAGTAGTTTTGTAACTTTATCGATTTCTCACCTGCTATTCCACTTTCATTGTAGTAGCATTCCTTAGGCCATTGTCACATGCACTTTTCTTTTCCTTTAGTATATTCTTTATTTTTTTTCCTCTTTTAATTGAGGTAACATTAATTTACCACACTCTTGGTTTCCAGTGTACAATTTCTCAAGTCAGTCACTCTGTATCACTCAAAGCCCACCACTAAATATCCAGTCATCCTTCACCCCCAAGCTGTGGGCCCTCTCTACCTCTACGTATTTTCTCCCTCCTCGTTCTCTCTTACCTGCCATTCTGTTATCAGAGTTGATGGTTTCTAACTTATTCCATTTTAGGTTTCAACTGCCCATTGTAGCATTAAAATTTTTTCCAGTCCCATATTCCACATGAATTCTTTCTTAAATGTTATTTTCTTTATTTTGAGACCCAAGGTACTATATTTGTGAATGTGGTTTCAGTTATTTAAAGCTTTAATTGTCTTAATTATTTTTTTATTTGAGAAAAATAGTTTATCTGAGAAAAATTGATATTCTGTATTTTTGCAATGAGATATTTTGGGTAGAGTGTCTCCTGTTTAGGATCAAGTCACTTCTAGTCCCTTTGCAAATCTAGGCTATAAAAGTCACAGATATGAGACAAGTGATTACAGCATGTATTTCTGTGAATTTTTCTCTTCAACAATAAATTTCTTTGTTGAGTTTAGTCCCTTTGCAAATCAGGCTACAAAAGTCACAGATATGAGACAAGTGGTTATAACACATATTTCTGTGAATTTTCCTCTTCAACAATACATTTCCTTTGTTGAGTTTGAGTTTTCCACAGGAATGTATTATTGCTAGTCTTTACACTAGCACATTAATCTCACATAAATGGTCAGTCAGTCTAGAAAGGTACTGCATGACTGCATGCTAGTTAATTGGCCTAAGGTTTCTGGAGACTGGCCAATCAGTCAAGCTGATTTTTTAGTACACATTATGTTATTCCACAGAAAACAGAAGTGAAGTGCTAATAGGATTTTGCTTCTCCAGTAGAACTACATCTTTACAGCCATATGGCATTGGTTGCTTTTTAGAGCTATAATCCTAAGGAATCACAAGGACAGCAAGTAAAGGAAGGAAATCTTTTTTTCATATTCAGCAGCTAAAGAATTGTATAATCTTTTGCTGTTGGCTTTTTTTTTTTTCTAAAGGGTAAGTTCCTGACTAAAACAACGCCATTACTAATATGGCAGGTCACAATTTAACTTTACTTTCTGTGGGAGGTATAGGCCAGAATGGTATTGATATGTAAATTGCTCTAAAGTGTGATTTGTGGGCATTACCCCCATAGAACCACAGCTCTAAACCAGACCTGCAAAATCAAATTCTGCATTTTAACAAGATCCTAAGGAGGTTGGTTCAGCACATTAAAATTTGACAAGTACTGCTCTGAAAAGTATTGATAGTTCTGCCATATATGTAGTCAGAAAAACCACGCCTTCCTTCATGTGCATTTGTGTTACCTCTAGTTAAAGCAGATACTTTAACATCAAGAACTATTCTTTCTCCAAACTCCTGTAATCATTTTCTACAGAATTAATTTTTCAAATAAATTACCTGCAATTCTTGTTCTTATTTGTATATGCTGGTAGTACACAAGGTAGAATCTTACATATAGTTGAGGAGATGACTGTGCATTCAGTTGCCATAGTTGTCTTACATATAGTTAAATTCATTCTAATTTTAAAAATGTGCTATTACTAATATCCTATTGTTAACTTGTATAGCAGTTCTCATTGAATAGAAGCAGTTTGGAGATGGATACATTACTTTCTCTTTGAATACTTGGGTATGCTTTGCCCATAATAAGTTACTGAATATTTACCCAACCAAATTTTATACAAACATACACACAAAGGAAGCATGAGAACTAGACTATAACTGTGATAGGATATGCACTTTATTATCCACATTCTCAGCATGTTGCTTGTGGTTTAGCAGCGCTCAATAATAAAAGTTTACTGAAGATGTCACATCCCATATGATTAGAATGCAGAAGCACAGACTTTTTGAGTAGAGTATATTTGCAATACACTATGGTTCTGCCTTCTTCTCTCTGTCTTATTACATTTACAAAAGTATATACCACTGTGTTTTAATGTATTTCTTTTAGCTTTGGCTTAATCCTAATGAAAGCAAACAGATGCCAAATAAGCTCAACACCCATTCAGATTCCAAGTTTGGTCCTCAATAAAGCTGGAAAAAAAGAGGGGGATAGGTATCTTACTGTGTTGTAAGATACCAGAAACCAAAGTGAGTATTTATAATATCATACCCTAAATTGATAGCTTTCTAGAAATTCAAGAGTCCAAAACAAATATGTAAACCGCAGAGAAATATGATCCTTTAATTTTCACTAAAAATGTGTTTCTGAAGGACCTGTCTTTCACACATGACCACTTAAGTATAACTTTGATACTGAAGATAACTTCAAAATGCACTGAATAACTATGGAACTTTGTTCAGAAAATACATATCATAGGAATTAATCTGAATTCATTTTAGATATGATATATATTATATATATTTTAGATAGATATATATGATATTTTAGATAGATATATATGATGTATATATTCATTTTAGATAATGTGCATTTTTTAAAAGATTTTTTTATTTATGCATACAAGAGCTGAGGTAGAGGCCAGAGTTCACGAGGTGATAGGATTCAACAAAGACAGAGCCGGGAACAGAACAGGCAGAGTGACTGAAACACACCGCCAAGGGCAGCAGCGGGAGAGGCAGGAGAGGTCCGCTAAGCCATATGAGTCCCCTCCCCGGTCTGAGGCAGGGGTCAAACTTGCGCTAGAGTGGCTTTGGTTTGCTTCAAAGTGTGCTGCTTAACCCAGTGCGCCACCAGGGAGGCCCCTAGGTAATGTGCATTTTTAAAGTGAAAAATGGAAGTATGCTTATGAAATACAGGTAGTTGCGAAAACAGCTCTCTTACACAGATTAAAACTAATCTTTATACTTTTTAACTTATAACAATTTTAAGTACAAAGGTACTTCTGTAGTACACAAATACATGGGTGCCATTAAAAACTACATGACAGATTTTGTAATTATTTAGTTAAGACATAACATATATTGAGTTGTAACTTTGGGAGAGCATTAGGTTAAATTAGGAATTCTTTTAGTGTTTTTTCTCTTTGGAACTCCATCATCAAGCAACATCTATACCAGACATGCCTCCTTCCTTGGCATCTGCCCTTTTCACTTCTGTTGTTGTTATGTCATAGATCTAGAGGCATTCTTCATTACTTTGAAATGCTAACCTGTAGATTGAATTTGACATTAAATTTTCTCCTCAGAATCAGTGATATACATATAGAGAAATACAGAGAATGAGATATTCATATTTCCCCCACTTTTTTTTAGAATCAGAATAGGATATTGAGTATGTCTTGATCACAGTTATTTGTTTGGTTGTGTAAAGATATGGCATAAAATTATAATAAACTGTTATGCTTAGAAACATGGATTCATAACAGTATGATACATTAAATAAATATCTAAAGAAAATAATGGCACAATAACTTACTTTGACATACAGGTAGAATGTTTGATTATCTGTTCAGAAACCATTGTACCTAAGAGTATGAAATTTTGGCCTTTGTTTGTGTGCAAAATTTTAGAAGATAAATCCATCTATTAAGAACATCCTTAACTCTTCCCATCATTGTAAATAATACATCTATTTTAAATGAAGCCTAAATAGTTAAATTTGGAAATAGAGTCCTGGATGTTAGGATAAAGATTTTTACCTATTAGAAATAACATTTCTTTAATTTTCAGTTAGAGGGAAAAACTCAAAATGATTGCCTTTACAAGGACTGTATTTTCATTAAAATACCAGAAACTATTACTGACTTTAACCTAAATAGATACATGAGCCATTTTGTGTCCTTTTTAGGAACAGTAATATTCAACATGCCTTACAGTCTTTATTATGCCAGATTTAAATTTCTCTTGCTACAGTTTAAGGCCGTAAAGCTCATAAATATTTTTAAGAACACAAAAATAGCTCTTTTCCATTACTCTAAGAAAATTAGATGGTTACTTTCTTTCCATAAGTTCTTCTAGATACATAAATTTGTGTTTTCCTAAGTCTCTTTTGACATTCAAGTATACCTATTGATTTGTCAGGTATGCTTCTCTAAATTGTTCTTATTTTTTTGTTTACAACACTATATAATTTTGAGGGTATAGGTTCATATCTATGTATGTTTCACTCACTCACCACCAAAGTTCAAGTACCTTTGCACAATCTCATTAATGCTTTTGCTTTTCCTTATCAACACTTTGCCCCTCCCCATAGTTCTCAGAGTCTGAGTTATTTTTGCTATATTTTGTCAATTTGTTTTCTTTAGTTGTTTATAAGTTGTTTTCAGATGAGTGTTCTAGGGATTATATATATTCCTTCCAGTGTTTTTCTCCTTTTGAATACTTATTAATTCCTTATGTAGGTTTTTTGTTTTGTTTTGTTTTCAAAGAGAAAATGTAGTTGTTATCTCCAAGAAAGTTGGTATGAGATTTATTGTAAGGGTTGATCTGAGCTTTCTAACCATACCAGAAGTCTTGATATTCATTTTTTAAATTATTGATGACCTAATTTTTGTCAATATGTTAAATTTCAATAGAACAATGTTTATCTTACATCATTACCTGTATCACTTATAAATATATTATTTCTTTGTATCTACCATAAATTGTATATGTACAGTATAGTCTTAACTTGTATCTACTAATCCTCTCCTGCTGTCAGATACTTTCAAGAAAACATTTTAGTAATAATCTTGACTTCTCCCATCAATTGTTTTGTTTGTTAGTCATAGACTTTTACATAAATGTAAACATACAACATATAGGAATTTTCTGTTTCTGTCTTCTACCCAACATTATATTTCTAAGTATCATCCATGTAACAGTAGCTCACTTACAATATTATTATTTTATTATTTATATTTATTTTATAATTTTATGTATTTATGTATTACATTCTCTTGTGTAAAAAAATTATAATTTATCAGTTTACTTTTGTAAATATTGTATTGTTTCCAGGCTATGGCTATAATAAATACATTACTTTAAATATTTGGGGGCATGACTTTCAGTTTTTATGTATATTAATTCTGGTTGCACATGTAGCTAGGGATGGCACAACTGGAATATGATGTTTGCATATTTTCAAATTTAGTTGATGCTGACGGTTACCAAAATGTTGATAACAATTACCAACAGTGAATGAGAGTTACCTTGCTCCAATACTTGTCAAAACTGATTTCTTTTATGATATAATCCAAGAAAATCTTTCCATGATCTTATCCCACCCTGTTCCATCAAGTAATTTTCTCACTATAATGAAGATAAAAATAACTTTTAAAATAACTTCAATAAATTTGTAATCCAGGGTCTTAAAAATGTGTCAAATAATTGTCTACTGTTTCTAACTAGACTATTCAAAATAGAAGTCACAAATAGAAAAACAGATACTTTGTGTTGAGTTGTTATGAAATAAAGGTGAAATGTTTATGTATTTGATAAAGATTTAGATCTGTTAGTCAGATCTTGATTTTGTACTCAGAGTCTTGATGGGTAGGCACTAATGAAGGCAACTAATTTAGAGTAGTCTATATCCATAAGCAAAAACATAAGTACTTTGAACCAAAAAAAAAAAAAAACTGCTTTAGAATGTCTTCTGAGCATATTAAAACTTATCCTATCTATAACACAGGGCATCACCAGATTTTATCTGATACTATGATGTTCACATTATAAGGAAATTTAGTAGTTGACCTGAAATTTTGACTTCAAAAAGCAAGATATTTGCTAGTTTCATTATTTCTACTATCTTGTTTCTTGTACTCAGTATTTCTCTCTGTACTTGTTTTAAAAAAAACTTAAGTGGTTTTATTATAAAATACGAATGATTTCTTATAGTTACTTACTAGCATTCCTTTTATTTCCAAAAGTTGATGAAATTGTTTGGATTTATAAGAGGCATGCATTGTGTATACTGTATGTGTGTGTCTGTCTGTATTTGTGCATATGAATGATTTGGGATTTGTCTGTGTGGGTATATAGTTTCAGGGAGCAGGATTGAAACAGGGGGTGGAGAAGGACTTTGAGGTTAGAGATCCTTTAAAAAGTTTTTAAAGGCTAAAAGGCTATAAATTAGAATTAAGTGCTATAGTAATAGGGGCTATCGCCTATTAGAGTATAGTGTTTGATACTGGTTATTGTTTATAGGTTTTTATTTGTGTATATACTCTAAGAGATTTTAGGTTACAGGAATAATAACTATGGCATTTATTTATAAACAGGGGGAAATAAAGATGTTTATGTATATATAAAAGGTTGGCTGCTTTATTTAGACAGCAGTAGTGTTGGTAGTTATTGGTCACCAGGAGATTGGGCAGCACTAGCTAGTAGTGATGATTACTATGTGGTCTGCAGAGTTGGTGTTTAGGAATATTTAGTGTTATAGTTTTTGTAAGTTGTTGGTTTTTGCGCCTGCCTGCTGCAGCCGGGTAATAGGATTACTGAGGTGAGGAATGGGGCCATAGTATGACTTTTCTGTATTTCTTCACCCACATTCCAAGCAATGTTTCTGTAAAGAAAACATCTGAAATCAAAGTCAAGCCAGCTTAGACAATTGATTTTATAAACAAAATATGGGTGCAATATGATAGTTGTAAGAAGTTGAACTGATTTATGAGTATTTTAATATAAAATATTTAATATACAGTATTAAATAGTATGTACAGTATAGAATATTGAATACAAAGTGTTTTGATGTAGAATATTGAAGAGAATTTCAATACTAGCTTGTAACATGTCAAATATTTTTTCAAAAACTAGGTTTTTTTGTACTTCCATAGGAAATTCATTTGTTTGAACTCAGTCTAAACGTGATAGCACATTTGTGCGTGCGTGTGTGTGTGTGTGTGTGTACTGGGGGCATAATATACTTCAGCATTTTTCACTTTGATAAGAATGAGGTCATAAGAATATCAAGTTCTTAGAGAACATGAAGCTATAAATTTTCTAACCTCTCACTGTACATTAAAATGTTCTATGTTACTCTTCTTTTCCTTTACATTTTCTCTACTTTCAAACAGTCACAGAATCTTGATAATAGTTAGAATAGTAAAAACAAGACATATTTTATTTGGCTACCTTGGAACAGAACTTTTTAATGGGGAAAAAATAGAAAACTTGTATTCAGAATCTGAAGGTAAAGTAGAGCCTCTGGGAAGATGAAATATGTACTCAATTTTAGAGTCACTCCTAACAAACCAATATATGTGTTCATTTTTCACTATAGGGAGAATGCATTATTCCCTTTATAAAGTTGGAAATGTTTTATCCAATGAAAATCTGTTCATTCTTCTGTGCAACATGGAGTTTCTTTGTTTAAATAAATTGTTCTTTATTAATAATCTAAGTGTCCTAGTATTGTTCACTAGAGAAAATGCAGTATGGTTAAGATTAAAAATGGTTCAAATTTATACAAAATAATAGGGACCTTGACTTGGTTTTATCAGAAAACTTTTCCACACCTGGATTTTATTTCATAGCTTCTTTCTTCTTGTCTAAATCACTAATGATATATTTCTTTTTTTTCTCTTTTCAAGTGTACCTTTTATTTTTTTTATTAATATAAAATATTTTAAAATTTACATATACTTGCCATAAATTGTGATCCCCATGTATTCCCCATCACCATCTCACCAGTGCACCATCACCTCAGTCCCTCATGCTCCCATCTTCCCTCAACCCTCCTCCTCCCCTCCCCACCAGGTGTCCCCAGTCTGTCCTTGACTCCTGGTTCTACTGCATAAAATGGAATAAACTACAAATCAGACTTTAGATATTTTGTTATGGTTTATGGTCTGGTTTGTCTTAAAACTTTTATTAGTTTTGTTTCCATTTGGCATTTTATTCTCTGGTATTTCTGAAGCACTGTTAGCATTTTTCTTTTCTTTTATCTACAAGGTTAATCAGCTACATCAATTTATCAAATAAAATATGTACAATTTCTGACACCTTCTTTAGAGCTTATTTTTTGCCATGGTGGCTTTTAGCTAGTATATTTTTGACATTTGTTGTATTTTATTGTTTCTTCTATCTCCTTTTACTTTAATCTAAGTTTTGCTTAGATTAACATTTAATAAATTCATAAAAACACTTTATAAATTCATAATTATAAAAGCAAAAGTCAAAAAAATAATTTAATTAGTTTGTTTAATAAATAAACTGAAAAATTAATCAGGTTGATTTTATGGTCTTTTATAACATTTGGGTTTATATGAATTTTCTTTTATGTATAGCAGCGTATACTCTTGTTAAAAGGTCTGCTTAGAAAATGAAGCAGAAATAGTTAACAAGAGATAATTAGCTAGAAGTTAGTGCAATACTTACCTTGATCAAATTTCTTAAAAATTTTTAATCTTTACCAACATTTGCTATTCTGATTGTATTTTGTTTCCTTAGGTGAGGTATTATCTATCTTAAGGATCATAAATGGTTTAAATTTCTCAAAGCTTCAAAAAGTTGTAGTATGTATGTTTTAGGTAATGAAAAAAGAATTCAAGAAAGAAATATCAAAATAGATAGTGTTAAACCAGAGAATTAATGAAAAATCTCTCTCTGGTTTTAAACCTATACTTATAAAGTTCAAACAAAGATTTTATTTGTTCTTTATTTTCCCTTAGTTTTGAAAATTTTCAAAGTAAACAGATGAGGTACAATTTAGTCAGAGACTTATCAAATTTAATGAATTTGCCCCCTGAAATTTTATTAACCCAGAACAAAGTAACGGTATTGGTTTTGAGTGTGCAATTTTGTAAGGCATTCAAGTGGAAGCATGAAATTACTAGATGCATTGGGAATGAGAGAAAGCACTGTGAAACAATGAAAATGGAGTTAGTAGCTTGCCAAAAAATCCATCTACTCATAAATTTTCTTATCAGGAACTCTTATTATTGAATTATTTTAGTATATGATACTAAATAATTAATAGCCATGAGCATAGCTATGCAGTCTATTCTTTCTTCATCACTAACTATATAACTTCCTTAACATAGTGTTCTTACAAGAGAAAAAGAGGCTAAAATTACCTCATGAATGTTAGAGCTTAAATGAAATAGTGAACTAAGAATTTAGTCCAGTACTTAAGCACTCAAGAAATGTTAGCATTTATAATTTCTATTATTTTAAACAAAACTAAAGGAGATATTTTCAAAACTTTGTGAATGGTTAAATTTAAAATACAAAAGAAATTCATATTTTCCATCTTACCGTCTGTCATTCCCAAGTATAATGGAAGACTACTTCATTTTTAGATTGTTGTTACAAGAAAACATTGAGGTTTCTAACATACAAAAAGACCTAATTATACCAATGTAAGCCTAAAAAAATCATCTCCCCACTACCACCAAATTAGGACAAGTTTCTAACTGAGAAGATTTGGAGGAAAAAATGATCTCATAAATCTAGTATTGAGATAATATAAGGGAAATGTTAGGCAGTTAAACAAGATTGTCCCATATAATGATCTACACTCTGGCAAATTTGAACTTTTTTCTTGTTTCCTTTAAATTAGCCCATGTTTGATCATTTGACATTTACCATTTGATTATTTAGTAACTGGAAACCTATTGTGTTCAGTAATTGCCAGCCTGCTGAGTCTGACAAGTGAAATGTTGATATGAAAATAAGATTGATTTAACTGTGACTTAGACAGGATAGCCTTTGAATTTAGATCACAAGTTTTACACAAGGGACATCTATTGAAAAATATAATTTGGTTTTTATTGAAGTAAAAGAAATATTTTTAAATGACATTAAGATAGCTTATATTTCCTGTTTTCAAATTATCAAAAGAAAACTACAACAAAAGTAATCCCATCATTTTAATGAGAAATGTCAAATTCTGTGTTATGTATGTGTGGTTGTGTGTGGCTGCAGGGAAGAATATGGTCCCTTCAACTAAAAAGATAATTTGAATCCAAAGAATGAAACAAGAATGCCCATTAATCACACTTAAAAGTTATTCAGGGCAACTTACATATAATGTCCAGGGGAACATGCTGCAAGTGTCTTGTTCTACTAAGATTAATAGAATTATTATAGGACATGAGTACAGGTTAATGCACATAAAAGGAAATATGAGTCATGGGTATAAGATACAAGGTTGAGCCACTTTGGTTTTTATACAATTTGTTATTATCTTATATGTACCCTATAAGTATTCTAAGTTGCCCAGCACAGACTTCTGTTATACTGTATTATATTGGATTATACTGTAATCATACTGCATACCTCTGCAGTATGCTCCTTTTGAAGAGTTTGTGTCATCCAGCTGATAATTTAAATCCTGCATGTCATGGATAGAGAGTTTGCTCTTTGTGGCAGTCCAAGGAACCAAAAAATAATTCAATTTACTACAGCAGTTTCTTGAATAAGATCATTTGGTTCAATGTCATTTTTTAGGTTAATGAGAAAGAAAAAAATCTCTGCTGCTGAATGAAGAAGTTATTCAAGGACCTGCTTTTGTTCTACACCTATTAATGATGTTAAATGAGGACTTACTGTACCTTAACACATTTAAATGAAATTTACTACAATACATACTTTGTAACAGAACCTCAAACACATATTCAATGAAATATAATTGTTTAAAACATTGCAGTTTCCTTAAAACTTCCTATCTACTCCTATGTTGATCCTTTCCACAAAGAACAGGTTATTTTATAGATTGGGGGTTTTGAGAGGTTAACAAATAAATGGA
The DNA here is from genome assembly GCA_019455555.1 of Galemys pyrenaicus. Taxonomy (NCBI): domain Eukaryota; kingdom Metazoa; phylum Chordata; class Mammalia; order Eulipotyphla; family Talpidae; genus Galemys; species Galemys pyrenaicus. Next base: position 4,421,727 of record JAGFMF010011523.1, read on the forward strand.
GAAAAGAGACAAATCTTCCTTACAGGTTAACTCTAAGTAATATATATAGATTACTAGCCCCCTCCAGGAAGTAAAACTTAGCCACCACGTCCCCTCCCCTGCCATTACTTTGAGTGTTTCCTGGACTTTGAGTAGAATATTGAGAGGGAAAGAGAGTAACTCCACAGCAGAGAAACCTGGCAAAATTGCTTAACTAAGAGATCAAGATTAACATCACCAGTAATATCATATGGTTGTCATGTACTCTCTGATAATGATCCGATGAGCAGGACATTTTTCATCATTCTGAATTATTTCCAAATAAAGTTTAGTTTCTTAAAAAGTATTTATATACTGATTCCAGTGTTAGGGTACAAGTGAATTCCCACTGAAAATGTCCCCCATTCTATCCAAATCAATTATTTCTTAACGTACCTGAATACACTTTTGTGCACATTTGTAAGAGATTGCTTACAGTGGTGCATATTTTAATTTGCAGTTTATTAATATCACCATTAAATTGATTCTTCTTAAAGATTCAAAGGGAAATTTCATCTAATGTATGCACATATAAACTAGTATTTTTGTTCTCCCCTGTTCTTTGATCAGTGCTCAACTGACTTATAGGTTTGACAGATTAATTCCTCCTAAACATTTGTCACCATTTAAAAAGTGATTAATTCAATTTTCATAGATATTTGAAATTACAATTACAAATTTTAACCCATCCAAATTCCTTAAGTGATTCAAACACCTAGTAAGAGAGATTTACAAATCTAACAAATATAACCTCTTTAAAATATAATTACTATTTATAAGCTTAAAGTCTAAATTTCTAAAGTATTAAAATATTGATACTTGAACAAACATTGTATATAAACAACTTTTTTCTTACAATTATGAATATAAAATCATAAATACAAAATGTTTATCTCTTAATTATTTCATCTTTAAATCAAAGTTCTAACATCAAATAAATAATCCCATAAAGCCTAAGCTAATAGCTCTGAGTTTAATATCAATCACATTTTCATAAACATTTATATTAAAATGGTACATGCAATATGACATAGTCTCTAATGTCAGATTACTTTTTTTATCACTTATAAATTTAATGAACAAAATATATATAACTCATCATAACCTTTAAGAAACCTATTTCTAAACTTAACACAAATCTGTTATATACCTTCCTTTCTTATTTTCTTGATACCTATATATAAACATTGCCATTGTTATCAATGACTTGGACAGCATTTCTTGACAACAGAGGGAAGAATGCCAGTCAGGTCAGATGTAGAGTATGGGTAAGCAAAGATGCCCATATATGAGAGTCTGGGTTCATCTTTCATGGTAAATAAAGGTTTACCTCTTTTTCATAAGGATCTTCTTATAAAATGGAAATAAATGATCTCCTTTCATTGCAAAAGCCTTAAAATATTTTAAATTATTTGAATAGAACTGAGATTTGTTATTGCTATTGTTAATAATCAGCTTACTGCCTGAGATGCTTTCTGAAACTACATTGTTTTACTATTTTATTTATCCAATTAATCTTCATTTATGGATGCATCGCTGTGTATCAATGTATGTCACTCAGCGTTTTCTCATGGAGGAATGCCCATAAAATTACTTCTTCAAGGCTCCAATTAGTCATTGTGCCATGTCTCTCAAACCCTTTGTTCCATTCATGACAACAACTATTTCAGGAGTTATTCGACTTAGTTATCGACTCCACAATTGCTGTCATTAGTAATAAATCTCTGCCTACAATGCAATGCCGTTGGTTGGGGGAATCACAAACAATTTAAATAAAATTCATGTTCTTGTTAGACTGCCAACTAGATATATTTTCATCCTCTCAAATAATACCTTCTATTTTCCCCCATATTTTAGAAACCTAAAGCAGAAAAACTGTACTCACATGAGTATTGTGATTCTTTCTCTAATATCAGCATCCTTGTTTCAGAACTTCCATGCCTTTAGTTCTGATTGAGAATGAATCATCTCCCTACTGAAGTTTTATTTACTTAGATAATAAGCAAAAGATTTGTAATTTGAGGGATGTTGCTATGATACTTCAAAGACATTGATTAATGATACTGAAAACTATAAAATGGAATATACCACAAAATAGCCAAAGTAAACTTAAATCGTTTATTGGCATTTTCCTTCAATTTAAATATCTAGGTCTCTTTGTTTAACATTTCTGTTTCCAATGATCATTAGCATTTTCCATCCACCATAATAGTCCATGCTTTATTATTACCACAAAAGTAGTAGGACATGGGCCTCGCTGGTGGGGTTAAAATCTCAGCACTATCAAGCTATCACTAGCCACCGAGGCATCATTTTCTGTCCCCCTCACTAGGGAGCCAACCCACATAGTTCAGAAGACCTCTTCCTTCTTGCCTGCTGCTCCTTCAGCAGTGTATTTCAGTTGCACCATCTGTTCTGCTGCCCCCTCTCTCTCTGGTGAATCTGCTTACCTTCATCCACTTCCACACCTCTGAACACCCCAGTTCTTGTATGCATAAGTAAATAAAAATAAATCTTAAAAAAAAAAAGGTAGTGGTACATGGTGGAAAGACATGAACTAAAATATCAGAGGCCTGGGTTCAACTTCCAGCTCTTTTTATATAACTCTTCTTGGTATTTCTTATCTTGTACAAGGGAGTAAAACCTGGCTTAAAATAAGATGAAATTTATAATGCTATCTAGTGCAGTTGCTGGTACGTAGTAGGTGTTCCAGGAATAGCAATAGTTTTTTTCACTGTATTGCTTTTCAACTTAGAGTCATTGTAATATTAATTATATAGAAAATGTCACATATTAAAATACAACCTTTTTAACTGAAGTAGAATTATATTATTGTGCCCCATTGTTTTGGCTTTTTTTTTTCTACACTGCAATGAAGAGCAATTATTTTGCATCTGAATTTCTTGATTAAAGTTCTGAATATTTTTTTATAAAGTTTGTATAAAAATTTGATTAAGAGTGACAGGAAGATGGTGTTGGGGTTATCTGCTTCACTTCTCTGGGGAATAATCTGAAATAGTCCAGAGAGGCACTAGTTTAAGAGGATCCCATGATTTGGGGTGAAACTAGCATATCTCCAGTTCATCAGAGACCAATGCTGAAAGTGTGAGGCAGAAAAGATACTGAGGAAATTAAATTCTACATAACAAATGTGGGTAGGAACAACTGTCTGGACAGAAACCACAGTTCTTGCCTGTTCCCATGACAACAGTCACTGGAGGGCGAGGCTGCTTAGTGTGGCCCTAACCTTAGGGACAGAACTGTGGGAGTGCTGGAATAAGCCAAGTAGACAGAGCCTCCAGTAAAGAAGACAAAGGAAAGAAGAGAGCATTACTCCCTCCCACATTTACCTGATAGCCCAAGCCAAAACAGTGAAACTGCTCCAAATTGCCTAAAATAGTCATAAAGTTACATTAGTTTCACAAGTGAATTCTACCAAATCTTTAAAGAAGAACAAATACCTATACTCCTCAAACTCCTCTAAAAAATTAAGAAGGAGGGCATACTTCCAGAAACATTTTATAAGGCTAATATTACCGTGACACCAAAACCAGGGAAGGAATCACAAAAGAAAAAAAAACTAGAAACCAATTTTCCTAATGAGAATACATGTAAAAATCCTCAACAAAATCTTAGTTAAGCCAACTCAACAATGCATTAAAATAATTACATGTCATGGCCAAGTGGGAATATTGCAAAGATGTAAGGATGATTAAACATCCAAAAAAAAAAAAGCAATGTAAATCATCACATCCATTAGCAAAAATTTAAAAATCATATCAACAGATGCCAAGAAAGCACTTGATAAGATTCAGCATTTGCTTGTGATAAAAAACTTCCCCCCAAATGAGGGAAAATGGAACATAACATAATAAAGACCATATATTTAAAACCTACAGTTAACAGAATTCTCAATGGTGAAAATTGAAAATATTTCCACTAAAATCTGGTGAAAGTCAAGGATGTTCTCTTTCACCACCGCTATTTAGCATGGTATTGGAGGTCCTAGCTAGAGCAATTAGGAAAGAGAAGAATATAAAGGAAATCTAAATTTGGGAAAAAGTAAAACTATTATTGTTTGCAGATGACAAGATAATATACATAGAAAACTAAAGATGACACTAAAAAAACTTAATTGAAACAATCAGTAAAATGGTAGGTTGCAATATACAAAATCATTTGCCACTCTATGTGAAAACTGTAAGCTAGAAGAGGCAGAAATGAATAAATCATGCCATTTACAGTTGCATCAAAAAGAATTAAATGTCCAGGAGTAAACATAAGGCTGTGAAGAGCCTATTCAATAAAACTAGAAGCCATTGTTAAAAGAAATAGAAGACATAAAGAAATGGAGAGATATTTTATGCTAGTGGAATGGAAGAACTAACATTGTCAAAATGGCCACCTTACCCAATGTAATATACAGATTAAATGCAATCCTATCAAAGTTTCAATGGCATTCTTCAATAATATAGAGTAAATGCTACTTAAATTTACATGGAACCATTAAAGGCCCAATAACCAAAGCAATCATTACATAAAAGAATGGTGGTATCACATTCCTAGATTTAAAACCATACTACAAGGCTATAATAATCAAAACAGTATGGTATGGGAACAAAACCAGACACATAGATCAATGGAGTAGAATTGAAAGCCCAGAATGAACTCTTAGATGAACAGTTAATCTATTACAGAGGAGTCAAGAATATACATTGGAGAAAGGAAAGTCCCTTCAATGAATGGTGTTAGGAAAACTAGGTAACCACATGCAAAAGAATGGAACTAGATCACAACCTTATACACTCAAAAATTAACTCAAAATAGAGAAAAGACTTGGATGCTAGACCTGAAACCATAAAATACATATAAATAAACATAGGCAAGTCACTCCAAAACATGTGATTCAAGATGTCTTTATGGATTTGTCTCCAACAGCAAATAAAACAAGAAGGAATATAAGCAAAGGGAACTATAGCAAATGCAAAAACTTTTGAACAGTAAAGAAAGTATCACTAAAACAAAAAGACCTCTAACTGAAAGGGAGAAAATATTCGTACAGCACACTGCAACAAGAATCTGATATCCAAGATCTACAAAGAACTATTACAACCCAATAAAAAGAAAATAATCCAATTTTAAAATTGGTAGAAGGGCCTCCCTGGTGGCGCAACGCACTATGCAAGCAAACCTCCTCCCTGGTGGTTAAGCAGCGCACTATGAAGCAAACCGTAGCCACTGCAGCACAAATTCGATCCCCACTGCTGGCCAGGAGGGGACCTACATGGTACAGCAGACCTCTCCTGCTGTGCCCGCTGCTCCCCTCAGCAGTGTACTTCAGTTGATCTGCCTGTTCTGCTCCCTGCTCTGTCTGTGGTGAATCCTCTCACCCCCCCCTCTGGCCTGTACCCCAGTGCTTGTATGCATAAATAAATAAATCTTCTTAAAAAAATAAAATAAAAATTGGTAGAAGAGTTAACTAGCACTTCTTCAAAGAAGGCATACACATGACTAACCAGGCATGTGAAAAATATGTTCATTATCATTTATCATCAGGGAAATCAAAATCAAAAGCACAGTGAGACACAACCTCATGCTTTTTTGATAAGTTCAATATCAAAAAGACCAGTAACAACAAGAGTTGTTGAAGATGTGGTGAAAAAGAAATACTCTTACACTCTTGGTGGGATTGTAGACTAGCCTATGTCCTATAGAAAATATTTTCTCAAAATATTAAAAATTGATACGATGCAGCAATCCCACTGAAGAATACAAAAATACTAATTTGAAGGGATATATGCACACCTATATTTATTGTAGCACTATTTACAATAGTCAAGCTATGGAAACAATCTAAGTGCCCAAAAGTGCATGAGTGGGTTAGGAAGTACTAATACATGTACACAGTAAAATATTACTTAGCTACTTAAAAGACAAACTGTTTATGAAAACACAACATGTTGGAGGGCATTATGCTAAGGGAATAAGTGAGAATGAGAAAGATAAATACTGAATGGTGTCCCTTATATAAAGTGAAATATAGAATAAGAAAACAAAATGTCAAATAAAACCAAACCAATTACAGACCCTAGAAATCCAATGAGTAAAATTGAGTCTACCACAGGGGGAAGGAAAGTGGGGGAGCAAAGTGGGGAGGAGACTGTAGAGGGTATATAATATGATAATGTACCTCTTGTGTGGTATGGTGTGATGTGATAACATCCTCTACAGTTGACTGTGATGGAGGTTTATAAGTACCTTGATGGTGGATGTAATGTGATAACATACCACTGATGGTATGATCTTATAACACTAAATCATCCAGAATGTTGTAGACCAATATTATCTAAATGAGATAAAATGTGTGCATAGAAATTATAAAACTATTTCCTTACCTATAAGAGCTATACTTTTTAAAAACATATCTATGTCCTTGTAAATTAACAGGTATTCATCTTTTCCCTTTATTATTAGCAAAACAGAAATTAAGGAATTGACTACCAAGAATAGATAAATGTACACATTTTACAAGCTATACTAATGAAAGAATTGTGGTTTTTGTTGTAATCAAAGTAAAGTGAACCTAAAATATGCTGTGGTATATTAATAATGTTGATGACATAAGTAGGGTATTTTTCCCTTGGTGTCTGAGATGTAGAAAATAATTTATTTGGCTTTCTTTTTTTTTTTTTAAAGATTTATTTATTTATGCATACAAGCACTGGGGTACAGGCCAGAGGTGTAGGGGGGTGAGAGGATCCACCACAGAGAGCAGGGAGCAGAACAGGCAGATCAACAGAGGTACACTGCTGAGGGGAGCAGTGGGCACAACAAGAGAGGTCTGCTGTGCCATGTGGGTCCCCACTCTGGCCGGCAGCAGGGATCAAACTTGTGCTGCAGTGGCTGCGGTTTGCTTCATAGTGCGTTGCTTAACCCACTGCGCCACCAGGGAGGCCCTATTTGGCTTTCTTAATGCATTATTTGACTAGCATTGTCAAAGGGCAATACTGACTTGTATTATTTATATTAATTTTGATAACTGGAAAATCAGAAACTAAAAGAGTCATAAAAGATAAAAATTAGTTGTGTAACAGAAAATTAGTATCACTGGTTATTTCCTAGAGCATATTGAGTATATTCCATATTTTGTTTCTTATAGCAAAATCTTATTACAATATCAGAATTAAAAGTTTACTTCTAAAGTGACTAATGGGATTTCTCAGGTAGGGAAAACAACAGAGAAAATAATTTTTTTTTGCCATGAAAATATACTGCTGAATTAGGCTTTCAAGTATTCAAATACCTATTTTAAAAATGTTTTAATTTTTCTGAGTCATTAGTAAATAACATTTCTTATAAGAATAATTTCAGCAGGTGAATAATTATAACTCAGAAGAATAAATTAAATATCCTGTCTTTATAAATCCAAAGTATTAAAAAAACAAGTCAAAGGAAATAACTCGCAAGGAAAAAATGATGGTGAGCTATCATATCTCACTAGTTATACCATTCTTGTACATGCTAGGTACTGATTTCATATTTATATCTTTCGTATAAAATTAACATTTTTCTATTTAAACTATGATGTTAGAGAAGAACTGGTACTGAAATGACACTACCTTACTATCACTAATAGTCTCTTGAGGCAAAAATTATGATTTAACTTTATGACATATGCCAGTTTATTCCTACTCCTTCTGTTCATGCCTACAAGAAAAACATGAGCTGAAAAGCATGAGTTGAAACTTATGAAGGTTCAGTGACTTACTCAAGGCCTCAAATGATTAAATACACTGGGCCTCATTTTCTGTATCTTAGAATGGGAGACTAGGACTAGAAGCCCTCCTATGAACTCCAGGTGCTAGAATTCCACAATCCTAGAATACACAGCTACCCCCTGGTATAGACCAGTATTAATCTCTCTCAAAGTTCTTATCACACTGTGTTGTAACTGAGGTTCTTTCATTTATTATTTTATTTTTAGCACCTTGTTCCCTGGTAGGAAGCAAAGCCGCTTCTTTTATCTAAATTCTCCTTGGGACTGTGAGCACCTGCAAGGAAAGGACCACATCTGATATGCATGTGTCTCCAGTACTTGACCCACACCTGGTACATCAGAGGTATGTCAGTACCAACACATGTAGCAGAGTGTGTTGGTTATGCTTAAATTCTTTACACTTGTTTTTTCATGGTTTGCCTTAAGTATGAGAAATGTTACTAGAAAAGTCTATTCCACTAGGTTTTTGATGACAAATTCAGTACTACCATGTGCATTGTAGTGATGTGAGTATGGCAAATGCTGATATACCGAGGTTTCTGCATTGGCATAAATAATTACTAATTCTGGAAACCCAAGTACCCCATTAGAATATAGATATTTATATATAATAATGTTGTGCTATAATATGATGTGATTATAATGCATATAGTATAATACAGTGTAATATATAGTGATAGCATAATGGAAGTTATGAATATTGCATACACAGCATGTTTTTTTCCTAATAAATGTACAAAACAGTTAGACTGATACATATTTAATGATGCATATAATCATTTTTTCTTGAGTGATAATTAGGTACAAGTATAAGCAATTCATCTAAATGAATTCTCCAGGCATAAAATCAGCATGAATATTCACTTTTTCTGATATTATTAAGCATTTAGTGAACATGAAATTTCTACATGTTGTCTTTTATCTGGAAAGCGAGACCTTAGAACTTACTTTAGAATGGATGGAAGTCCTTTGTCTCTGTTCATTTGGCTGACCATGCACCATCATCTATTGATCTAGCCATCTACTTGCTGATTCATCAGCTAATAATGAGCACTTACTGGGTCAGATTTACAATGCTGGAGAAAAGGTAAAATAAGAGCTTTAAGATGGTGTGGGATGATCAAATAAAAAAAAATGCCATGTGCAAAGACAGCAAAGAACATAAAGAGTAGATACAGCGAATTTGTTGCTTCTGTGCATCCATATATGTGTGTTCAAGAATAGGTAGCAAAGAGGAAGGAACTGAGACTATTTGAGGCCATCAGCTCACAAGTGCTATATGCCATAATGGGTACTAGTGAGCTGAAGTAAATCTTTACAGGACATGTGAATAAATAAACTCAAACATTATTATTTTTATAGGCTCACTAAGTTCATTAAGAAATTGATTATGAATGCTTTGACAGAAGGTGTGGTGTGGCCACATACATCTGATGATGTATGAACTTATACAGTGTTGTAAACCAACATTACCTCAATAAAACACAATAGATTAAAAATTAAAAGTGATTTTTCAATTTTACTCTGAAATAAATTTGAATAAGTCCTCTGACAAAGTTGAACTGATATATGGTGTGTTAATTAAAGAAGTTATGTAAAATGGGGGAGTTATTAACAAAGAATATTTCACACAAAAGTTCACATATTAAGTTGAAAGATTTAGCAAGGAAAAATAAGTGACCAGAATATTGGGTCCAAAATACCAATTAACAATGATTATTTCTCTGGAAATAAATTAGAAGGACTTTTGGGACCTATAATTCTTAATTTATATACCTATAGTATTAATAACTTTACACCAATGAAATAATAATTATTTAATAATTCAAAAAGTGAAACTATTTTCAATTTGAGATAAAACTTGAAGCAAAATATTAAAAATTAGAACAACAACAAAAATATTAATATAACAGGGTAATCTAAATGCTGATTCTTCTATAACAGTGTGTATCTTCTGTATTTTTTTATATGGTGAAAGCTTTGTAGCCTTTATCAGTTTCAGCTGTATTGCAATTATAAAGATTTCTATGTTTAAGCTATGAGCTTGATAATTTTGATTAAAGTTCACCTTAGAGAGCATTCAGTTTTACTTCTTACAGAAATAAAAACTTGGAAATCTAAAGGTACAACACAAATCCTTTCCTCAATTAAAATGATGATAGTAAACATCCACCAATATTATGAACTAATGAAGGCAAACTAATTTAGATAAAACTCTTGTTAATGACAAAGAAAAGAAATCAAAACTACTTTTAAGAGCTCATTCAGAAGAACAAACTGTTTCTGCAATATGGTATTTTTACGTAAATGTGCAACAGATAGTAGAGAAAAGATCAAATTTTAATATTCCTATTTTGATGCCAAGAATTTTTATGTCATCTACAGAGTCCAGAAATTTAAGTTAAGTAGACTTGATTTTAAATTTAAATCACTTAATGTTCTTTCATTTAATTTATTTGAATAAAGATACAAGGAATGTTCTATCTTGGAAAACATGAAAAACTGACATCTAACATAGTGCCTGGCACACAACAGGCAGTCTCAGACAAATGACAGATGGACTGTAATCCCCTTCCTTGAATCATGGTTATGTTCAGGTCCCTCCTTATGCTTCAGGAGGGTGCTCAGGCTGCTGCTATGCTCTGGAGTGATTAATGGCTCTGGAGGGAGAGATCAACAGGTTAGTCAAAGAGGACCTAACTGAACGGTGCCCAAAGAAAGCAGCACTCAACGACCAATTGGCCATCCGTTACTCCCTAACAATGCCATTGTCCCAAAGTGAGGAAAACCAATGATTCAAAACATTTTATCTTTTCCATTATTTCTTTTAAATTATTTATAATTTAGCAATATAGGGGACATTGTAGCATTCGTCTGATGAATACATCTTTTGGAAGGACTTTACTGCATTGTTTCTCTAAGTTACTTATTCATATCTGCCAAAGTTTTTTTCCCCCTTCATCCACCCAACTTCTTTTGTTGGTGCCAGTGACATAAACCCTAGTCTCACCTTAACGAAATTTTATGAACTGTTATAAAAATGCAAAAATAATCAATTTTTATGGAATTTAAAAAATATTCTTGGGGGCCTCCCTGGTGGCGCAGTGGGTTAAGCAACGCACTATGAAGCAAACCGCAGTCCCTGCTGCTGGCCAGGGAGGTGACCCACATGGCGCGGCAGACCTCTCCTGCTGTGCCCGCTGCTCCCCTCAGCAGTGTACTTCAGTTGATCTGCCTGTTCTGCTCCCCACACTCTGTGGTGAATCCTCTCACCCTCCACCCCCACCACATACCTCTGGCCTGTACCCCAGTGCTTGTATGCATAAATAAATAAATCTTTAAAAAAAAATATTCTTGGGTCTCCCTGGTGGCGCAATGGGTTAAGCAACGTGCTATGAAGCAAACAACAGGCATTGCAACACTAGTTCAGTCCCTGCTGCTGGTTGGGAAGGAACCTACATGGCGCAGCAGACCTTTCCTGCCTCGTCCGCTGCTCCCCTCAGCAGGTAGTTCAGCAGATCTGCCTGTTCTGTTCCCTCACTCTGTCTCTGGTGAATCCTCTCACCCCTGCACCTCCTGCCTGTACCCCATTTCTTGTATGCATAAATAAATCTTTTTTAAAAATATTCTCACTAAATAGAAAGAATTTAATATACAAATAGGTGATAGTTGAAAGCTAAGAGAAGTACAGTCTGGAAAGATATCCACACATATATAGTGCCCTGCAATCAAGATGCTACTGCAATGTAAAAGAAAAAAATATTCTTTTCAACAATTTTTCTGAACCAAATTATTTTCAAAAATGAATCATGATCCCTGTCCCACAACTTTCACGAAAGTCACTTTCAAATGTCTAAGTTTTAAGGGACCCTACTCCCAAGCCTCAGCCCAGGAAATGGTTTTTGATACCCTGTGGTCAAAATTATAAAGAGGACTCCACTGACAGTCTTGAGGACAGCAAGAAGTCAATGATTACTGATTAGTGAAAGAGCAAGGAAAGACAGTCCTGGGAGACTCCTCTTTGGTTGGGCATGAGAGGTCATGATGCTATATAAGACTAGGGGCCTATATAGATTTTCAGGCTGGGGTTTTTTTTTTTTTTGGTTGTTTTTTTTTTTAAAGACTTATTTATTTATACATACAAGAGCTGGGGTACAGGCCAGAGTCCAGGGAGGTGAGAGGATCCACCAGAGACAGAGTGGGGAGCAGAACAGGCAGACTGACTGAAACGCACTGCTGAAGGGAGCAGCGGGCGAGGCAGGAGAAGTCTGCTGCGCCATGTTGGTCCCCTCCCTGGCCGGCAGCAGGGATCCAACTCGTGCTGCAGTGGCTGTTGTCTTCTTCATAGTGTGTTGCTTAACCCACTGCACCACCAGGGAGGCCCCAGGCTGGGGTTTTGAGAACAAGTGAATCAAACTTTAAAGACTGAGAAGACACAGTCCTTTTGTCTTCCCAAGCGTGGTCCATTTATTGGTGCTAATTATAAGCACCAATCAGTCGCACCTTGGACATACAGGGCTTGTGGCATCTCCAAAGGACCATATCATGAAGACTATATGCCTGTACATCCGGTTTGAATGAGTCTGGTCTCAGGGTCTGTAATGACTTTTTTGTTTTCTTTTGCAACAGCCAACTTGATAAGCTATAAAAAGATAGCTAGGGAATGCGTAGCCTGAGGAAAAAATTAGCAATAAAAACAAAGGGCTAAAGAAATTTATGGCAGCCTAGAGTCATCAGATTTATTTAACCTCTTGGTTCCCAGCCTGGTGAAAACAACTGGAGCACTAAAGTTCTGTCCTGGAGTCCTGTTCTTCGGTTTCTGTCCTTTCTCATTTTCAGGAAGACTATACTTCCCTATGCCTTGAAGTTAATCACGGCCACAGAAATAGTTATGACAAATGGAATTAAGGGGAGATGTATGTCACCATCAGTAAATCCTGTTGTCTAAGTATCTATCTTCGTCTTCCTTTTGTGTGCAAAGGGGATTTTATATGATGTGGAGTGATTACATGGATGAGAGCCTCCCATCAACCTATAACATGTATCATGAATCAGAAATAAACCTTGTTGTTTAAAGTCACTGAAACTTTGGTGGTGTTCATTGCCACAGTACAACTTACTACTTATGCTTCAAGATACCTCTGGTTAATCTCTATATGGAAAGTCTTTTTCAAAAGCACACATGCATTCACTGACAATGAAAAAAAAAGAGAGTAGCTAAGTGGCCATATGTCTTATCACCTTAATTTAAAAGTAGGGCAGTTCATTGATGCATGTTTTAAAAGGTTCATTGCATCAAATCATAGTTTCCCTTTCTCTTTCCCTTTAGAAGCCTACTAATGACATACATTCTGTAGAAAATCAAGGGCTTGGAGCTACAGAATTGGTCTCCATGGGAAGGATGAAGTTCAACTGCATTAAACAGAAATAGGGGGGAAAAGATTTCTTTAAACATGATAAAGTTTACTTTTTCATTTGTGTAAGAGAAGCTAAGTTCAAACTCTCGAGCTACTATGAATCTACACACAGTACCTTTAGAAATCTGGTTCCTGTCTTTCTGTTCTACCTTCTCAGTTCATAGTTTTATCTCTAAGTTCACTCCCATTGGTCTAAGATAGCAACCATAGGTCCAGCCACTGCACTAGCATCCAAACCTGAATCAGAGAAATGAAAATCCTATCCAGTTCTCTTTAAGCAGACTTCATTGTTCTTCCTGCAAATTTTCTACAATATATCCTTTTACAACTCATTAGCCAGATCTTGGTTACATTAACTCACCAACCTGCAAATGTGTCCTGGACATACAGTCACTCCGGTAAAATTGAGAGGAGGATTAATAACAGGTGACAAGTATAATCTGTTGCAGTGCTTACCAAGGATTCTATCGTGGGTTGGCTATAATACTTTACTATAGAAATATTCTTTTAACCCTTAGAATCTAACTTTTATCCCTACTCGCCCTTCATATTTGTAATGATATACTGTCTTAAATGTTAAATAATTTTCTCCTTTCTGGATAAATTTAATTGTCCTTTTTGTGCCAAATCCTTTTGGCACCTATTACAAAATGAAATAATGCTACTTCTCTTCTGTTTTTATGCCATCTCTTATATTTTCCTTGGCTTTTAACTTGCTATCTAAGAGAAGATAAGAATACATGCTCCTTCATATAGATTGCAGTAAAATATTTGCTCACCTTGCTTCTATTATTTTTAAAGATTTATTTTTACTTATTTTAGCATACAAGAACTGGGGTGTAGGCTAGAGGTGTGGGGGGAGAGGATTCACCAGAGACAGAATGGGGAACAGAACAGGCAGGTCTACATTCCTTTGACATTCTACTAATTTGACATTCTACTAATTTGACATTCTACTAATACAGAGTATTTAAATGGATAAAGCTGGCATAGATTTTCCATGGGAAGCTCAGCCTAGATATCTGTATACAGTTCCTTTAGAAGGTACTCTGTGCTGACTCTCAAGTTTAATAGGGACTTCTGATTAACGAGATGCCATCGATTTCTCCTAGTAATGTATATGATCAGTATTTCCACTTGGGATTCATATTAATAAGTTTTAGAAATGGAAAAAAGTTTGTGTCTCTTAGGAAAAATGTTGCTACTCATGCTTGTCTACCATTTAAGAAACAGGGTGATAAAGTATTTTCCTGGTACCTCTCTCCACTTCTGAAGAATACTCAGTAAAATATTTTTTCAAGAGGGTCTTCTAAGAAACATAGGTTACTATAAATGATCCAGAGTTAAATCCAACACAGAGATACAAGGTGGCAAGTAAGTAACAGAGAAAAAGGGGACAACTATGAGGGTAACAGCAATTACTTCTGTATATTCTGCTGTTACTAATTTTACTAGAAAATAAAAGAGAAATATGACGGGAAGTGATGAAAAGCCACCAGTTTGGGGTTTTTTAGAGAATGCTTAGAAGTTCTCAAGACCATTCTGATTGTCAAACAGAAAACTGGTGCCATGGGCACAGCCCTCAACATTAAGTGCAGTCATCATCAGTGAATTTGTGAAAGGTGAGTTAGAGAAAGTGCCTGAAATAGAGGTGACTGATGAAAAGTTGCAACACAGCAAAGAAAAGTTTATGAACACAAGATCCTTCATGTCCATTGCAGTAAAATATTTGCTCATCTTCTATTTTTTAAAAAAATTATTTTTATTTATTTATGCCTACAAGAACTGGGGTGTAAACCAGAGGTGTGTGTGGAGTTTGGGGGTGAGAGGATTCACCAGAGAGAGAGTGGGTAGCATAACAGGCAGATCTTCTGAAATAAACTGCTGAGGGGAGAAGCGGGCGAGATGGGGGAGGTCTGCTGCGCCATGTGGGTCACCTCCCTGGCCAGAGATCGAACTCATGCTGCAGTGGCTGGCAACAGCTTGATAGTCTGAGACTTAGCCCTTTGAACTACCAGGGAGGCCCCAGCTTGGTTCTAAATATGAAAAATTCTTATTGATAATTTTAAACTCTGTTATCAGTCCATATTTTGATCATATATATTCAGTGAAAAGAAGTACATATAAGTCATAGCTAGAGAATATTCACAGAAAATTCAGACTTTAAATGATCCTTGTAGTCACATTTGGGTATCAAAAGTGATGTCTTTTATTTGGAAATCTCAAATGCCACATTTTAGGGATATCATTCACTGGTGCAAAGTCAATCCATGTACCAGAACCAAGTTCTGCTGTTTGTCAGGGTGCATTCCTTATGTAATCTTGCTACTCATTAGAAACATTGCTGCACTGGCTGCCTTCCATGAATTTCTTTTCCAGTTCCTCCACATACTTTGACTCTCCTCACTTTCTATTTACATTTCCATTTCAGTCTATTCCCTTTTACCCATTTGTTTTTAATCAGCTTACTTTTCTCCTACATTCTACTAATACAGAACTTAAGCAGAACCACTGTTAAAGAGAAGAAAAGGTAAATACTAGCTTGTAAAGAGGAAAAAGGAAATATACATTTTGTGTATGAGATTATAACAGTTCCAGGTGCCAAAAAAGCTATCAGCGAAAAGGAGCCATCTGAGTCTAACAGCTCCTCAGAGCAGCTCTGTCGGAGATAATGCAGTGAAAAACATCTATTTTTATTTATAAGAATGCAATGTGTCAGTTCAGAGAAATGAGACATCTTGCTTTTTATATAACCTTGTCAACAAGGTATACTGTGATACAAGGCATGATGGATTGAGGTTCGAGGAATAAGAACTAGAGTTTAATATGAATCAGTTATGGTCTAGAAACAAAGTTCGGGCATTAAGATTCTTGTTCAGATAATGTTGGTAGCTGCAATGAGCAGAGCAGTAACTAACAGGATCTGTGGACAGTGCATGGCATGTAGCACAGTGCATGGCATGTAGCACTTTACAGGCAGAAAAAATGGTGTCCTCCACAACAAAACAATGATAAAGTTCTATAACAAAGCAGAGCTTCTTCCTGTTGTTAATTTTGAATTGGCAATGAAATGTGGTTCAGGGGAGGAAAAAGAAGAATCTCCCTGCTTGTCGTTTTATTGGTCTTCCCAGCTCTTAAGGCCTTTTCAATATTAAGTGATGCTCTAGACTTGAACCAAGATTCTACTCAGTCAGTATGCTTGCTACGATATTCTAGTGACTAAGGTTCTTTGGGTATCAATTAACAGAATCTAATTTGGCAATGAAAGACTATTTGATTATTATAGATATCAGGAATGATGACATCAGAAATTAAGACTGTCCTAGTGTCCTCATGAATCTATTCCCTAGAGCATTGCCATTGACAGGGTTCAGATATCAACCTGTTCTGGTCTTTGTAACCCTCATTTCAAATATTCAGATGTCCTGAAGAAGAGTATATGATTCTGACTGGCGTGTCTTTTGTCATAGATCTGTCTCTAACCAAATAAAAGTGAAAGAATTTATAAATGGCATAACAGAATACACTGCCTTTTGAATAAAATATTAATAATTTCTTTCCTCCCCTCAGTAATCACAACCTCCCTCATGCTTGAATTTCAATTTAAATTTTTAAAATTTGACATTTCATCATTGATTTCACTAGAGATTATGATGACTTAGAATTAATAATTTTTCTTTCGTGTAACAATTCAGTAAGAGAGTGACCACTTACAGTGGGAAAGTCTGTGATGTTTCAACCAAGTGTTACAGCACAACTTCTGAAAAAGTAAGTTACAAAACATAAAGCAAAGGAGAGCTAGAATTAATTTGGAAGCATAAAAATAAAGTTGATTCCATACATAAAATCATGGTACATAAATAACTGTAGTCAGGGAAGCCAATACCCTTGATAACAAGACTGTTTGTATGACAGACTAACATAAGTAAACACACAAATAAGTTCCTTGCAGATAATCATTTTTGAAAGCAAAATTTGCTTTCAAGAATGTTGATAATGGGAAATTTATTTCTCTTCCCTTTCCCCAATCTGTGGTCTTCCTACTTTTTGTGATAAGAATGTATTAAATAACCAGAAAAAAGACTTCTGAAAAATGTAAAATATGATTGACTGATATACAAAGTTCAAAAAACAAACTTACGGGATCTTAGTTTATTTGTTTTGGGGAGATACTGGCACATGTTAGTTCATATAAACTAGGCAAATGTTGGCATTTTTATAGTATTTGAATAAGTAGCAAATGTGTACAACTTGTAAATATTAACTATTAGCATTAGTGTGATTCCAAGGATTTTATTTGACTTTACATAATATATAATTTGTTCTGATGTTCTACTTAGAATTTTGAAATGTCTTTAAATTGTCATTTACAAATCTATTACTGTGTTTTTTAGTAGATACAGAAGATAAAATATATAAAGTTTAAATTGAAATGCCCGTTTTTCAATTCATTTTTCCTAGTCCACTGGTTTAAGTCCTAAGAATCTTCAAAACTACAAACAAATTTAATCAAATGAAAGTAACTATAAAGTAACTATAAACTTGCCATGCAACAATGTAGCATACTATAATAGTTGAATGTAGTTATTTATACAAATAAAACAAATGCAATTTTTTAACTTTTCTAAAATGAGATATTTATTTATATAAGAAAAATAAATTGAACATTCTCAGTAAATATGGATAAAGTAGAAGTAATGCACATATATATTAGAAAGTCTAGAGATGGAGTGAAAAAGGAAAACAGATTTCTGTCCCTATTTTTTTTTAATTGTTGATTTTATAATTTAATGGCTACATTGAATATGCTCATGGATATTTTGAGTCTAGGAGCATATTCAACTTTTCACTTCAAGTATTTCTTTCAATGAATAACTTTGAATCTCTTTTAAAATGAACTCAGTATTTTCAAGTTGAACCATTTACAGTATTCAATCCAATTATTTTGCCATAATATAAAATTAATGACATCACAACATTTCTCCTTGTTATTCACTGAGAGTAATTTTAAATTTCATTATGGGGAGGGGTAACTATGTTTAATGGGATATCTTTTGCTTCCATTTCATCTTTAACTTAGATATTGGAGTACAGGGAAAAAAGTGGTTTGGTAACTAGAGATAACTTAAAATAACATGACTATTTGTGGAATGCTAGAAGAGTTTTCTCTTTAATTAGCAAGTCAAAAATACATTCTTGCTCTCAATGTTTTAAGTAATAGTTTAAGTCTCAATGGAAATTATTGACACTTTTTTTTCCAATAAACTTTAAAAGAACTATTTTTTGTATATGTATTACTTAAAATCAGAATTTTTAGAAAGTTAGAATATTTTTTGGCAAGCTATAATCATAAATGTCAAAGGTATAGAAGATGCTAGAGAAGCTCTATAATGTGGTATTTTAGAATTCCAAGTTTAACAATATTCTTAATTGTAGGCCCTTGAGAAAATTATTTAAAACTTCCTAAGTCCTATTTACCTCATCTGTAAAATGAGATTATAACAACACCTACCATTCAGAATTGTGGTGAAGATTATTTTAGAAAATGTATATAAAAACTAAAATGCTTGACACAAAGCAACTACTCAAAAACTATTAGCTATCTTTACACTTATTATCATAATAGTTATTATGTTTATTATTAATATGAATAGTTACCATTGAACTTAAAATAAAGCACTACTCCCTTATTGCATTCAACTAGAACAAAGTTAAATTTACTTAATAACACAAAATCAAAGTTCACGATCAGGATGAAATCTCTGCTGTTTTAAAATTTTTAAGCCACACAATGTATACTTTTGTCAAAGAATGAAAAAGAAAAGATTCTTATGTAGTAATACCGATCCTCTAAAATTCATTCTTTATTGGGGAAAAGAAAATAAATATTAACATCCTAAAAGAATAAAGGAAAGTAAATAGCGCTGACCTTCATAATTTTAAAGACTCTAAATTTAAGTTGACTATTTTCATTGCTTCTTTCATTTTGGTTGACCTGCTCCCAATTTTCAGAGCAGCCTAGTTAATTACTATAACATAATCTGTGAACTAAATGGATTTGAAAGACCAAAAGGTAACTACTCTTACTTAAAAAAGAAGAGGTCACTAGGATAAAAAGCCTTCAAGCCACTGTATTGTCTCTAAAACTAATCTCTTTGTCATTTTAAAATCATTCTTCTTTAAATCCATTGATGTGTAAGTTTTAAGTCCTAAGTAAAATGAAGACTTAAGGAAAGTCACATTCAGCTGGTATCCTTTTTTATATACTGCTTTTTAAATATTACTACTTTTTAAATATTACTTTAGAGAGTCCTCTTTTTGGAGGACTTGAATTTGTACTGTTATGTTTGCTTTTTGGTAGCAGTATTGATACTAATGTTTTAGAACATCCTTCAGAGGTACTTAATAACCACAATAGTGACATTCTCAGTGCTGTTAAAAACACTTTATCTGAACATATTTTGTAAGGTCATTAAAAGAGAAAATATATTTTTCAGATTAAACTATTTCATTTGAAACCAAATTTCAAATGTATTTAAAGCCAATCAGTGTTTACCTTAGAAATACTTATATTTGGAAATAACAATTTTGAAGCATAATTTCCAAACCAAATTCCCAACTTCTTAAAGTATTCATGTGAATTTGTTACTTGGAGCCAAAAGAGAGTATTGTATACATTCAAACACACATGTCTGATGGATACTTTTTATCAGACAGAAAAGTGCCCTTCTATTAATTTTCTGAGAGATTTTACCATGAATGTGTGTTGAATTATATCAGTTTTTTTTTCTACTTCATTCGTTTTTCCTGTCAGAGGGTATTTAATGAGTAGTTAAATTACTTTCATTGATACAGGTTTTATCCGGTTATTTTTTTTTTCTTGAATAGACTTTAATAATATGTATTTCAAGGGATTTGTTCATTTCACCTAAATTGTTTAGATTGTTGGCATTATTGTTCCTAATGTCCTTTTACTATCTTTTTAAATATCTATATGGCATGTATGGAATCTTCCATCTCTTCTATCTTATCTCAGATATTTCTCATTTGTTTTTAATTTTTTATGTTCTTGATGAATCTAGAGTCTCATCACTTCTTGAGTTCTCAAAAAAGCATCTTCATTTTAAAAAAATTTTTCTCTATGTCATTGTTTTCTGCTCTTATCTTTATTATCACCTTCCTTAGTATTGACCTGGATTTGTAGCTTATTCTCTTTCTAGATTATTGAGGTGGAACCTTGCACTTTTATTTGGAATACAAGCAATATGTTCTAAATATTTCCCTTAGAATTTCTTGGTTATCTCTAAAATTTTGATATATAATCTTTTATTATCATTCAGTTCAAAATATTTTTAATTTCCTTGCAATTTGTTATTTGTTCCATGAATTATTTCTTAGTATGTTATTTGATTTACAAGTACTTGGGCTTATTAAACATGTATTTTGCACTTTTTGGATGTCCTATAAATATAAATGAGACCAATGGAGAAAACTGTCAGATATTTTATATCCTTACTATTTCTTTCTTTCTTTGTTTTGGTCACATTGTTTTATCAATTGCTATGGTTTTATTTCACTTCTACTAAATTGTCTATTTCTCTCTTTAATTCTGTGTGCCCTTGAGCACACAATATCCCCAAGTAGGGTTGAAGCTCATCCCTAAAAAAAATATTAAAATCAATCCTTTCAATATTGCCAGTAATTTGCTAACAGTCAAATCCAAGATCCCTTCATCTACAATTTATTCTAGTACATTTTGCTGCTTCTGGCACTGCTACTAATCACTGTTTCTTTAAAGATTCTCTTTAGTTTCTATGACAGTGTATTCTCTCTATTTTGTCCTCTCTCTCCAGTCCACTTGTTCTCTACATGCTTCATAATAAGGGGTGTTCCCACAATCCATTTTATTTCCTTCCTTGTTTCTTTTATACATGATCACATTCATAAATATATATGGTAACCAATCTTTGCCAGCTCTGGACTGTCTCCTGAATTTCACATACATATTGTCAGCTGGCTGATGAAAATTACCTCAAAGTAAAACTCTAGCACCCCCAAATTACTTGTATCTAAGTAGAAACTCATTTCCTTGCCACCCACTCTGAAATTGTTAATTGATTTGAATTACATGTCTAAGTTGGTAGACATAGCCAACCTCTCAGTCACTCAAACTGAAAACATTAAGACTTTCAGGAAAGCAATAGCATATAGTGGTTAAAACTAAAGGCTCCAACTTATAAATATTATCAGTCAGTGCCTAAGGCAATGTTACTTTCCTAATCTATTGATACAAAGAATATAGATTCTAAATTAGACAACTGGAAGAAAGGGATGAAGGAAGACTACAAACTCTATAGCTTCGTTCTTTTTGTTCCAAACTTACTTTCTGAGATTCAGTCCCACTGTCTGTATAATTGAAATAGTCATAATGCCTAAATTCTAGTATTATTAAGAGAATTAAAGGAGATCTTGGCTATAATGCAATTAACGTATCATAAATTTTTCCAATCTTCTATCCAAATGCTTCCTTGCTTCCTACACCCAGGCAGTGCCATAGCCTGGCAACTCAAGTGCTTTGTCTTTTAAGTAAATTCCCATTATTAATGCCACTGTTACTTTAACATTGTTTTTGAAGTAAAAATTGCACTATTTTGTGTCTAAAACAAATCTAACAAATACTTTTCTTTGATTTGCATATAAAAAACCCCCACAAATTAACACCCAAAATTAAAATGTAGCCTGAAAAATGTTTTGCCACATCAAGTAAGT
Organism: Galemys pyrenaicus; assembly: GCA_019455555.1. Lineage (NCBI taxonomy): Eukaryota > Metazoa > Chordata > Mammalia > Eulipotyphla > Talpidae > Galemys > Galemys pyrenaicus. The sequence goes on from JAGFMF010011523.1 coordinate 4,443,708, forward strand.
GATAGTTTGCTAAGCTCACTTTATGAGACTTCTGACCAGGTTAGTATGAAACACAAATACAAAGTGTGAAAAATGCATTAATAAAAGTTTTGAGACATTGCTATAGGGATATTTCATGCTGTTTTGATGATGTGATTTTCTTAGTAAATAATTAAATTTACACTGAGATGTTATGTAAAACCACCATGGTTTAAGGAAGATTATGAGTCTTACAGACTAAGTAAGAATGACTCAGTTACCTAACTAATGAAATAAATACATATTTTACACAACAGTACCCAAACTAAATATAAATAGCATGTAAATAGGAAAAGATACCAGGTTTCAACTTGCTCATACTACATGTGAATAATTATTTGACTCACCAACTGTTGTTTTAAAATGAGCATTAAATAAACGATAACATGAACACATCTTCATTGTGTCTTTATGGAAATATTTATATCTTCATCTTGGTCTGTAAAAATGTTTCTCAGCAGGACTGCACATTAGAATCACTTAAGTAGTTTTTTAAATCCCTATGCCACACCCCAGATCAATTAAATAGAATTTCTGGGAGTGAGACGAAGGCATCAATATTTCTAAAAGTCCCCAAGTGATTCCAAAATGGCAGCCAGCAAATTAAGAACAGATGCCTTTTCACTTCTTGATGAGTTTTAATTTACCCCCATGAGTGGTTACTGATCTGCAATTAAAAAAAAAAACAAAGTGAATCACAAAAAAGTTATACAAACTAGTAGCTTTCTGGGTGATTAATAAAGGAAAGAATCATTGCTCCTTTAGAGTGGTAATCCTTAAAATTGAAGGAGGGATAGAAGAATTTAAAAAACTGACTGTAAGGATATCCCATGAGTAGGAAGGAACATGAGTTTGATACCTAAACAACCTGTATCAAACTCAAGTTGTGCCAACTGAACATGTGACAATAAATAAATCACATTACTTCTCTGGGCCTTAGTTTCTTCATCTAAAAATATTTATAACACTTCTGTTGTGAGAATATTGTGAAAATCTTATAAGCATATATGATAAACATATATGAGGCATCTTGAATGGTTCCTAGTATCATAGTCAGTGCTCAGGAGAAATTTGCTCTAATTTTCCCTTTCTCTGATCTCTACACCTCCTCTATTCCACACATCATGTACTTGTCATTGAATTTATTCAGTTTAAATTAATCAACCAGTGATCAGAGTGAGACATTCATAATCTGTCTTATTGATGTAGCCTGACTGGTACTGTGGTAGATTGTAATTCTAATCTAATCCTTAAACCACTGATGATAGGAAATCAGATGAAAATAAGCTGGAACCTTCTTCAGAATTCCCAAATTAGAACATCCTAGAACTCTAGTCTCTCACAAAATGTGCTTGATGTGCCAAACACACAAAGTTGCCTATAGTGAAAATTAAAACTGGGAAATGAAGTATACTATGGCTCCCTCTTACAGATGCCCGATGAAATATAGCACACTGATATATGCACAGTGGAATACTATACAGCAATCAAAAAGATAAACTAGTGTCATTCATAGAAACATGGATGGAATTTGAAAGGATTAAGCTCAGTGAAATAAGTCAGAAGGAAAAAGAAAAATGCCAGATGATCTCACTTATAGAAGGAATATAGGGGACCAAGTGAAAAAAATTAATAATAACTTCAACAACAAAAAAAACCACAACAACAAAAAACACAAAAATAAACAACTACAAATCAGAGATATTCTGCAGGGAAGAGGGAGGTATTGAGATCAAGGCAGGGACAGGAAGAGCACAAGGGACTATGGTGATGTTGCATGGGTGAATTGGTGATAGAAATTCTATGGGGACTACACCTAGAAAACAAAGCACATATTTTGTTTTTAATAAAATAATTTTAAAAATTAAAAAAAAGAAATATAGCACACTGAAACTTCAAAGAAGTTCTTCAACAGAGGTATGCCTTCAACCCAAAATATCCCAATTTTATTTGAACCCCTCTCCCTCCAGAGGACTCCATTATCACTTTGATGAGCCAAGCCCAAGGACTATAGCTTAAAAAAAATCTTACTGAATTATATTATTGATTACAAGTGAAAATCCAGAAAATTAATTTTAATTTGCTCTTTCTTGTCGTTGGAAGACAGTCAGCAGTTGCAATTAAGAGAGGAAGCCTAAGTGGTATGGGGCACATTTTTAAATAAATTCTGAGTTGAAATGTTAACTAGAGGTTTAGAATCCAATGTGTGTCATCAGTATTGTGACTGCTTGTGCCCTGGACTATTTTTACAACTTTAATGTATTATGTGTAAACATAATATCTAGTAACATCCAGCAAGACAGGTTCTCTAGATGTCAAAGATTATACAGCAAAATTCATTCTTATTCTTTTCTTATTTTACTATCTATAAATAAGGAAATAAGGAGATAATATACAAGAGAGGAGATAGGTTCTAGAAAGAACTGGAATGTTTACATATACTCCACCAAAATTTGGTAAAGTGTATTAAGGTTGCCAGCTAAAACAGGACACCAAGTTAAATTTGAATTTCAGATCAACGATAATTTTTTTTTATCAATTTAAACATTATAAACATAAAAATATACATTGTTTTGAAATCAAAATTAAACTGGGCGGTTTCTGTTTTCTTTTAATTATATCACTTTTATTGAGGTAACATTGGCTTGTAATTTTGTATATGGTTCAGGGATATAGGTCCGTACCAATTCATCTGTATGTCACCACACCGTAGCTCCCACCAAAAGCACCAACAAAATCTTGAAACCTAAATGTGCTAAACATCTAACCCACATCAAAATTACACATGTGGAATACAATCAATAAAAATAAATAGTTTTTTAGCTTTCAAGTATTGACATACTACAATAAAAAAGAGAAGGGAAAAGAAACTGATTATTTGCAAACATGATAAAAATTAGGATCTGTCTAGAAATTCAAAATAGCTGATTTGGCAATTAGTTAGGATAGCAATCTTTAAAGGGAAAATGGAAAGCTAACAAGAAAATCTTAATTGAATTTTTCAGAAACCGCTTGGGAAATGGAGATTGATGGTGTGAGAAATAGCTACAAATGCTACTTTAAACTGTGACTCTTAATGTCATAAGCCCATAAACAGCTTTTATTTGAATAAATATAAAATTCATGTATAATAAAACTAAAGATAAGCCAGAAGAAATTCATATGCAAAAAGAAAATATGAACTTCATTATGCTAAGTAAACATAGAAGAATTTTACTGTTAGAGTTGTTTCTAAAAATAAAAAAGGAAATTATATATGTTTTATATTAATTCATTGCAAACTTAATAGATATTTTCTTTATATTTAAATTGGCAAAATATGAAGCAATCAGAAATTCCTTTAAAAACAACTATATTAGAAAAAATAAAATCTGACAACTTGCTTTGTCCTTGTTTGGAAGATCATTTTTAAATAATCAAAATTAACTTGTTTCCAAATATATCTTATGCAAAGATTCAAATCCACCCCACCAAATATTCTTTCTTAGGTCCTAGAATTTAACCTAATGATCCCTATTACAACAAATGTCATTTTATTTATTTATTTTTTTTAAAGATTTATTTATTTATGCATACAAGCACTGGGGTACAGGCCAGAGGTGTAGGGGGGTGAGAGGATTCACCACAGAGAGCNGGGAGCAGAACAGGCAGATCAACAGAAGTACACTGCTGAGGGGAGCAGCGGGCACAGCAGGAGAGGTCTGCTGCACCATGTGGGTCCCCCCCCCGGCCGGCAGCAGGGATCGAACTGTGCTGCAGTGGCTGCGATTTGCTTCGTAGTGCGTTGCTTAACCCACTGCGCCACCAGGGGAGGCCCCAACAAATGTCATTTTAATAGTACCAAATATTATGCTTCATTTTTTGACATTCCTCATAAACTCCTAATAGACTAAGTAATTGAGTATTACTTCAGTAGTTTGCTCAAGTTTAACTCAAATGCAAATTTTTTACTCTGATATTTTACTAAATTTTTCAATAATTAGAAAATTGTCAGTTTCAGATGAAGGTTAGTAAAACATTTAACATTTCCAAACAAACAAATTAACCACATAAACATTATTGGAGTACTATTTATTGAAACATCCTTGTTTTCTCAATTTGTTTTTCATAGTTGATTACTCAATGAATAATCTTTATTTCCCTAAGATCTTTATTTGCTTCAAACATTTATAACATATATCAAAACTAATATTACATCAAACTAATAGTTGCTGTTCAGTAAATGCTGCTTTTAGACAATAATCAGAGACAGTTATACTATTTATGAAAAAGTATTGCATTAAGGAAAAAGTTTCTGCCACAACTACATGTAGAAACATTTCTTATATTATATTAGAATACTGGGCAGGAAGAAGATGCTGACTTGCCCTGATGTGCATAACTGCAGGTTTTATTTTAAGGAAGGATAAGACTTATCCTAGACTTATCAAGTTTTATCCTAAATCTTATCCTTCCTTAAAATAAAACCTGCAAAGAAGAAAAGATTGAACCATTTTGTGCACATTTGTACTCCATGAAAACACTCACTAAACCATCACCTTTCCTCTGCAAGGTTGCAACCCTCTCTTTCTATAAATACAGAATTTATAGTATTTAAAATAGTATACACTTCTATGGGAATCGTTATATGTTCTTTAAAAAGAGGTTTCAAAAGCTATTTAATAAACATGTTCTATCATCCTTTTTGCACTATTCACTGACTTTTTCAAATATATTACAAAAGTAAACTTGATTCCAAAGGCAATAAGTAATACTAAATTATGAAATAAGAAAATGGAAATTGTTCTGGACAATGTCAAACCAAGATTGAACTTGACCATATAAAACCATCACAACAGTTGGGAATGGATGCCAATTCATTACAGACTTTCTATACAGACAAAAAGCATTTTGATCACATGCTGCCTTCTTAAAAGTAAAGTCAATAGACATAACTCCAAGGACACTAGATAAGTAATAATGATGTCTTTAGAAAAATAACTAGCAACATACCCTATGTGCAATAAGTTCTGAAAAGAATTTTGAACACAGGATTAACACAAATGCCAACAATTGTAGATGGCTTGTGTATTACAAAATTTATCCAGGAGCAATAAGGGAAGGAAGATCATGTATCCATAAATTATTCTTCCAGTCAATGCCAAGATGTTATTGACTGCCTCTATCCAGGTTAGTACCCTAATCAGCCAAAACTGTTCACACAGCACCTTTTCAATTAGCATCCCTGCTTCTCAGACAATCTTTTGAATTCTCTACTAAAAACTGCTTGTAAGGACTTTTAATTATGCCTTTCTCTTCCTCCTCCTCCTAGACATTGTAGGACACCAACAGAAGTATTGTTAACTGTTGAATAATTAACTTCTGAATCATATTTTCTCCTACATCTGTTAACATTTTCCATACAAAGGAGAAAATCGATAGCTAAATGTGGTATTTCATTTCTATTGCATGTTAAACTTCAGCTTTGATAGAAAAATAATGGTCTGTCATTTGGACATCTTTTGCACTATAATTTCTTTTCATCATTTTATGATAATTGACACCTGACAGAATGGTAAATGAGTTAATTTTTAAGTTGATGACTCAACCAAAATGACAAAAAAACTTTTATTAGTGATCTAAGATTCAAAGTATATATTTATTGTCTAATTAGATTTTGCATACTTTTAAAAATTCATAAAAGACAATTTTGCTTTGACTAGAAACTCAATTACATTAATTCATTAACTCTAAATTTATTATTATTCTCATGAAACCTAAAAATGGGGTTTACTTCCAGAATTATTTACATGATTCATTAACTCTAATATCTCCTATTATAGGACAGACAATGGAAATGTTAACCCAAGTCTACCCTAATATTAACAAAATTTAAATAGAAAATGGTTAAATGAACTTTAACTCTTATTCATAGCACTCATGTTTGTGTTTTTTAAACCTTTTTTGAGCAAAACTACTTTAATAATCAAAAGTTCTAGAAACAAATATCTAAAAAAACCTAAATCGATATTTTAAATGCATTTTCCCTGAAGTTATTATAGTTATCATATTATAATAGAGTATCAGGATTTGATTCAAGTAAATTTTTAAGAAAGAATATTATACTTTAGATGTGTAAAAATATAGATAAATGCTAAATAAGAAGTGTAGTACTAAGTGGACAGAGTCTGAAAGACAAGTTTGAATGGGTTTCTGTATACTTTCTAAATTCTAAAGACAGTGTAGGGAAATTGCCAGAAATCAGAGAAAAGCTCACTCATTCCCCTCTTCTCTCTCCTCTAAGCTTTTTTCATCCTTCGTTAAACTGTACTTGACAAGTAAACACTCTGTAAATTCTGAAATCCTACCTCACACCTCTGATACCCCCAAACTTCATGACTATATGAGATTAGTTACCTGCTCCCATAAAACCTCTTACACTTGTTTTTACATAACACTTGTACTACTTGAAAATTTGGCTTTTTTTCTTGACATTTCAACTTCTAACGGAACATCTCTTAAGTGTAGGAACTAAAAAAAAAATTAACCAAAATTGTGTTACCAGAATAGACGCTAGTATGTAGGAGGTACACAATAAATTGACAAATTATTTGTTGAAAGTTTATAGACCAGATATGTTCCTCACAGTTGAGTAACAGCATTGAAATAAAAAATCTAGATCCTTGCTCTTGTGACTCTTATGTTTTAGTGGGGGAAACAATTTTTTTAAAAAGGTGAGAATTTCAGATAATGATAAGTACTTTGAAAAAAAATGAGATAGTATGGCATCTGGAAATTCAATAAGGAAAAGAACAATTTCTCTGGGAAAAAGCTTTCCAAGCAGAGAGAATAGGAAACCTGAAGGCCCTAATCCAGGAGAGAGTTTATCAGGTGAAAAACTAAGAAGGTGAAAAACTAAGAAGGCCTGTATGGCTCTAAGAATAGTGAACATATGGGAGAATAACACTATACAAGACTGAATGGTAACCAAGGACCAATAGCTACAGAAAAGGCTCAGTTAAACATTTAGACCTTATTCTAAATGCAATGAGAAGTCATTGAAAAATGTTGGAGAGCATAATTAAAATAATCTAGTTATGTTTGTAATGTTTGCCTAGAATATAAAGAATGGACGGTAAAAGCCAGGAAAGAAATCCATGCAACATGTAATAAAAAAGAAATAATCTGATTTTAACTGATGCCCCAAGAAGTAGATGATTACCCTATATTCCAATACAAATGTTATATTGAACCATGTCCTATTTGGAACTGAAAAAGGGGGTGGAGAACCAAGTTTTAGATCTCCTAGACCTTTGCCACCTCAAGATTATTACAGTTCTGAAATTGAAGATAGTGAGAATTAGAAAAGCAAGTGAAGATGATATTTGGAGAAAGTTGCAGATTTGTTAAGCTTTTACTCCCTTTTCTATGAGGAAATGTGTTTGGAAGTGAGGGTAGTTAGTACTGCCTTCTCATCTTAAACTGGGAGAAAAATCAATACTGCTCATAGAGAAGAACTTGTGAATCCCTGAATCGGAGAACAGAGGCTGGTGGGTGACCCACATCTGCAAAAGTCAGAGGACAGGAGATTACTGCCAGCCAATTGCATCACCAACCAAGCAATGGTGGTTGCTTTGGGACTGGCTCTTTTTTGAGACAATGAACAAATATTCATTCAACATATACTTACTGAGCTCCTACTGTGTGTACATCAGGCAATTTTCTGGGAACCTGGAATATATTAATGAACAAAACAAAGATCCTTGCACACAGATCAACTATATCTTAATGGGTAGAGATAAACATCCTTATCAAGTAAGTATATCGTAAAAGAGTTTATAAAAGCTAAGGAAAGAAAAAAATTAAAGCTGATTAGGAAGATGGAGAGAAGGCTACCTCAAGGAAGAAGAGAGTTAAAGAGGGGTTGAAAATTAAGTGGGATAGTGGGCATTTGAGCAAAGACTTAAACGAGGAGGTAATGGAATTATTTAACCAAGTGGTATTTCAGGTAAGACTATCTCTGGAAGAGGGAATAGCTACAGCAGTTTGTTCTAACTTGAACATAGAGCAGCATTCCCTGGAACCTTTTGGAACAGTTACTTCTGAAGTTCTTCACTCAGTGTCAGTGGTGAGAGTGAGAATTTGCATTTCTAAAGTTTCCAGTTGATGCTGAAATGGCTTGTCCAGAACAACACTTTGAGACTCACTGAAGCAGAGAAAAGGATCCCCGGTGGAAGTATGAAGAATATTCAAATGTTTCCTTGAGTGAGGGCAAATGAGGGGAGAGTTAACTGGAGCCATGCTGAAAGAATTTAGTGTGGAGAGCTACCTTCAGAGACTATGGGCTGAAAACTGTGCACCAAGGGAGAATTTTCATGAGCAACAAGAAGCTAAGAGTCCTACCTTCACTTTTAACTATTTAAATTCACCCCATCTGTCAAGAGAACTCCTCCTCACTTGCAACTTCAACTTTATTTCCCTGTTGATTATCTTTATTCACTGTTTGACTTTAGATATCTCTTTGCTAATATCATCCACTTCCTTACCACTCTGTGCTTCTCCCACAGCAAGGTATATAATCCAGTTAACAAGAAACTAGAAACTCTATTCATTTTCAACTCTTATATTAGGGCTTCAGAGCATTTCTGAAGAAAAAAATGTGCTGTAGTAATTGATGCCTTTACAGACTTAAACAATAGAGAGTTCTTTTTTCTGCCTTTGATCATTTCCCTTCCTACTCTTTGTAGCAACTGTGCTGAATGTTCATCTTACCCTTCATGATCCCTGCCTCCTCCTCCTCAACAGATGACTTAATCTCCTATTCAAAGAGAAAATAGAGTCTATGACACATGAAGACCTCCAAGTTCTTGCCATTTCCATCCATCCTCCCCAATACATACATGCTCACGTCATCACAAGCTGCAAACCTATTTCTTTGACTTACCCTCTCTCCTGGTCTGAAATAAAACCATGCAGACAAAATCTTTAGGCAAGTGACACAAACTAGGTACTCAGCAACTTTAATTGATTACTTAGCTTTGTTTTGTTCTTTTCTTGCAAAATACATAACAAATGCATAAAGGCTATAAAAGTTTAGAGTCTCTTTCCAAGCCCTGTTCCCTAGCCACACATTTTTATCTGCCAGAAATAACTGGAGTTACCAGTTTCCTATGTATCCTTCTAGACATATTCTGTGTACAAATAAGTATATGAATTCTTAAATATTTTTTAAGAATAGTAATATACATTTTTGCTCTCTAACTTTTCACTTTAAAATATATTTTGAAAATCTTTTGATATCAGTATATAAAGATGTTTCTTTACTCATTGTAAGTACATCTATTTATTTGTGCCTGTTGATGCACATATTCATTTACCACACATGGAAATAATTAGTAGAATAAATTCTTAGGAATAGAATGATTGAACCAAGATTATTGCCATATGGTCTCCATGAATTTATATGAATATATATCAACTATGAGTAAGAGCAACTGACTTACCTTATTCTCAGTTAACATAGGGTGTTTTTTAATAGTTTATTCAACCATCAAATATTTTCTGAGTGGCAATTATAAGCCAAATTTTGCCCAGCAATTAAATTCTCTGTCTTTATAATAACTCATGTTCTGAAGAAGAAAGATATAATAAACAGTGGAGTTATATTTATAACTTACTGTTTTATTTTGCCTGAGTAACTTAGGCCGTTTGTTATTTAAATATATCAAATTATCTTGATATTTCAAATTTCTAAACTTGGAATTTCTGTCTATTTTGGGCCTTTTTTAAAAAAAGTTTTGAAATTTTGAGGTTTTTTTTTTTTTTTTTTTTGGTTACCAAACTTTCTAAATTAATGTGTCACATTGATTCCATTTTTTTAAGTTTCTATTCATTCTTCAATACATTGTCTTCATCAGTTCTTGGTGATTTTACAGATATGTAGAACTTTAATTAATAAGGTATGAATAAGATTAAATTTCCAGGCCACATCTGCCTTCTAAAAAACTCTTCATGGTATATTTTTCATGTTAGTCTAACTGTGTTTGAAAATATCTGTTACTTTAACTTTGATCCTACTCTCTCCATTCCCCCAACCTCCTTTTCCTGTCATGTCTGTCAAGTATAAGACATCATCCAACTGGTTGTCCATCACTGACACAGCAGTCACTCTAGACTCCTTTTCCTACCTTAAGCTTCACTGCCTTCAAAATCAAATTAACTGTTAAATCTGGTCATATTCTAAAATGAGTTAAAATTGTTTACTATACTTATCCTCTTATTTTGTTTCTTGACGAAAGACGTATTGTCTCTCACCTAGACTTAATAATCTACCATGGCCTTTACCTGCTCTGTTTCATATTCTTCAGTTGCTCTCCATGGCCTCCAGTGTTGTGGTATATAAAGCTCCTACTTCCTGTCCAACTTTACAGCTTCAACTGTCACATCCATTTGAAGTATACCAAGAACCATACTGTGGATACCAAGAACCATACTGTTCTTGGTATCATGCCTTTGTTATCTCTCCCAAATGACCTTCTCTTCTCCCAAAATTAAGTGTAGCCTAATCCCCTGCAACTCTGAGTCAATCTAGCAAACCCATTTTTTAAAAAGTCTTAGTTTAAATTTATGCCTCAGTGTAAGATCTTTTCTGTCTTCCTGGGCAGAACTGCTGAAACCTTTCATGAATACCTATAGCTTCACTTACATATATGTGCCACACAGTACATTTAAAATCATAGATACTGGCTTTATTATCAGTCTTCAAAAGCATTTCAAGAGACCCAAGCTTAAATAATGACAACTGTATATCCAGAGAAAAAGGAACAAATTCCTCCCTTATAAACTCTCATAAAACTGTTACAGGGCAACCCTAATATAAAATGGGTTTGCCTGACTGGGTCCTCACCCGCGCGCTCGAACTGCACTTATAATGCCCCAACTGCAGGCA
>JAGFMF010011523.1:4454702-4469191 GCA_019455555.1 Galemys pyrenaicus
TTTGTAGTCCTTGGATCTTGTAGGTCTGGAATGGGGGTCGAAGTCCATAACCTATTTGTATAATCCATTCAGGAGGGTCTTTCCCCCTAACAAAACCACTAGGATTTCCTTGTCTTTGTATACTTGCCCTCTGCTAAAAGAAATCACTGCTAGTTAAAATCATTGACATGGAGTTGGGATTTTTATTGTCAGTCAGGTTCCTAACAGGAAATAGATGACACACTCAAACTAAGATAATTCAAAAAGTATGTATTTACAAAGGGACTGCTAATTACCAAGATGTGGTGCAGGTAGGAGAACCATAATCAATACTGATAAACATTATACTTATTCTCAATGGTGATGGCTGAACCTAGATGTTCCTTCCATAATCTGGATTCAGGGACAAATTTCAATGACAACAATGCCATTTCATCATGCTGGACAGCTGTGGAGCAGCACATGACAATTTTCCTGTTTTTTGATGCCACCTCAATCTGCCCAAAAGTCAACCAGAAAACAAATGGCCATGCTGAAGTCATGCTGAAGTTCTTTAAGTTCTACAACTTCAGTTCAGTGCCACCGATGGACAATCTTGCAGAGCTTATTGTCTTAAGAAATAGAAATTTCACAGCAGCAATAATATTCTTTATCATGCTGACTCTTCCCTCAACTTCTGGTGAACAAGCAGCAGGATATTCAAATTTCTACCTGAGATTTGTTTCCATATTTAATATGTCATCAATTCTCAGTGAAATAAAAAAACAATTTTTCTATTGTTGTCTTACCTGACGAACTAATGAGCATACCTTATAAGGTGTATTATAAAATAACCTGTTTATTACTGATTTTAATATTTCATTTATCAAAATATATAGAAGTATTTCAAATTTTTAATATTGAATATACAATATATCTGGTTGCTCACATTCCTAATATAAGAAAGAAAACATTTGAATGCCTGGAATTTATTTTCAAGTGACTACTATAAGGCACTTAGCGTAGTGATTCAGATAACCTAACAGTGAGTTATTTAAGAAAATGTTTTATAACATATTCATTTTTAGACCTAAAGTGCCAACAATAATGCTGAAACTAAATATGTGTTTGCTAAATAGGTATATGTCTCTTTTCCCCAACTACTAAAAAACAATATACATCTTGAGAGCATGGGTTTCATCTTCTATGTAGACATATCACATGTTGAACCTAACACACGTTGCATTGCTTAATAAATATTTATTAATTGATGCTCAAAATTTGGGAAACAAATCAGAGGTACAACCATTGTGTTCTCTGATATTTTGTTATGCTGTGCACATGACAGTTTAGATTGGTCCTATAGTCTCAATTATGCAATGTATTAAATCATCATCATTTAACCATGTAGTTTCTAAAATACCAATGCATCTTTTAGTAATTTTTCTAAAATATGTGACCTTACAAGTTTCATTTCTAAGTACATTTATTAAAATGCTTTTCATCTAGAGATAATGATAACCACTACAACGAAAGCAATTAAAGTAAAAGAAAGGGAGAAGTAATGAAGTTAGTGCATGAAAACTCATTATTTAAGTTCTGAAAAGCTAGTCCAAAAATATTGTAGAAGATAAAAACTATTGGTAGCAATTTCAATATCCTCAGATGGGAAAAACATTATCAAAGAACTTGAAGAGGAGTTCTTCAAATATAGACAGATTTCTCAAAATTGTTTTGAGGCTGAATCTCAAAACGTTACTAATTTAACCATGCTCTGTGCTTCAATTTGTATTTTGGCATTCTAGGATAAATTGTGTGTGAAACAGAGACGAGCATGATACAATATTCTACAGCATTAAGCAAAGCCAAATACGTATAATGAATACAGAAAGTTATTCATGTTATTTTAAACTGTGGCTATTTTATAGCTTGTACATATATAAAACCTGTGTATGTTTAGGTTAAAATTCAATCACTGTCTTATCCTTGTCTAAAAGTTAAGCTTTTCTTCATATTTTAGTTAATAGTCTTGTTAACCAGCAGACTGCAAGACCAGATTGCGCTTAAGCAGAGCTCCAGATCTTGAGTGTGCAACATCTGCCTTGTGTTCAGTGCTGAACATGTTATAATATCATTAATTGAAGATGAAAGATCAACTACCCTATTTCAACTGACAGCAATTAAGCATTCACCTTGTGTTACTAAGCTTGAGCATTGTATAGCAGCCCTATCAAACCAATGGTGCCCAATAAACGTAAGTATTTCCTTTATTTTATTTATGGAACTTAATCACCTAGTATTAATAAAAACTCTCAGATAAAAATATATACTTTATAAAGCTTAAGAGGTCAAAAGATGAAAGAAGATGAACGAAAATATTTCCCAATTTAACATATTTACAAAGTAAAAACAGAGCAAAATGCAAGATGATACAGCTTAATCAATGAAATACCTTCATTCCATTAGAGGCACTTACATAAAGTGTAAATGTAAGTTTAATGCCTTTCAAATAATAGTAAAAAAAAAAAAAGACAACAAAAGTAAAGAGAGACAGAGATTGTGCTTGAAATTGCTAAACCTTGCCAGTTTAGTTTGTTAATGACTCATTAGGCTCTCTTTTAAACTCATAAGCATTTTCATTGAGTTTAATACATCGTAAGCTTTTTTCCAAATAATTTGCCATGATTTTGTTATTTGTCTTTAGGTAAACTTAGTTTCTGTGTCTCCAAATTTTGAGAAAGTCTTTGTTCCAATACAGTATTTTATTGGAATACAGTATTCCATACTAATCGTAAAAATAAATATACAGATTAATATCAGATTCTTAATAATAAAGTGGAAAGAAATTTTAAACTCATCTTTCACACTTAGTGTATAGCTAAATCTCAACTCCTCAGTAGCTTTCCATTAAGAGTACAGAATCTTTTTCTAGTTGTTGCTTATAACCCCTCACATAAGATTTCATTACATCCAATGTCACTATGGAGTGAATTATTTGCCTTACTGAATTCTCAAGGAGAGGGAATATTAGGTCAAGTGGAGAGAAAGATTATGAATGTGTTCTTTTATATGTCCATCTCTAGCTTGCTAACATACTACCTGTTTTCCATTTTAACTCATATATAGAAAGAGTGCATCATTCTTCAGCTGTGCTAATTTTATATTGTTTCCTACCCCACCACTATCTTACAGTAGAATGAGAAAACTTGATATTGAACAGTGATGGTACTATAGATACTATAAAGTAAAGGCTGAAGTAAAAATAAAAATATGTTTTGCTCTGTTAGACAATTTAATGATTTTTCTACTATTTGAAAAACCTAAAAGTAAAGATGGCTAGCCCCTACTACAGACAACAAATATAAATATTGTGTTAGATGACAAGCATCTAGGGGATATTATATTTAATTTTCAATATATTTACCCTTATTATCATTACTTTACACATATTGAAGGTGAGTCTGAAAGCTGAAGTGACTCTCCTGAGCTCACACTACCAATAGAGAAGATAAGCTTCAAATGAAGTCTTCTTTTTTTATTATTATTATATTAACATTTTTTATTTATATATATTATAAAGGTTTTATTCACAACTCTTGATAATCCTTAGAAACTGAAGTCCCAATCTCAGGAATAAACATCAACTCTTATTTATCTTCACAACCACACTCATCCTTTACCCCTTATCTCATTTCCATTAGCATATACACTGTTTCCTCTCACTTTATGTTTCAACAACTGTCAAAGGAAATAATACTGCTCCTATTTACAGCTCCTGAGTTTGTGCCTCTGGTTTTTCTTCCTTTTCCATAGCAGGTGCTCCTATAGCTGGTTTCACAGTGCCCACTGAATGTATTTCAGCTTCCCCATGATTTTCATTGTTGTATTTCCCAACTGCGGCGGACTACCAACCAGGTGTCTTTTGAAAACAATTACCAGGGTCATTTTAGCAATGAAATGTCTGAATACATAAATTGCATTTAAAATCAGAATTATTCTCCTCTTTTTAAGTATTTTTAAGATTTTGCTAAAGCTGCTTAACCTTTATTGGCTGAAACTACTTTCATTAATTGTTTTAATTAAAATATTTCTTAACATTTTTAAGATTCAATTAAAGCTGCCTTGGTTATTAATTTCTAATAACCACTTAGCACTGTATCTGATTGTATCAGTGTGGAACAGGTCAGGTAGACAAAGTAACTCTAAATATTCCTGAAATAAAGGAATATAATAAAGGTATTCGAGATTAGTGTCTGAAAAACTGGGAGATAAGCAGGGGAAGAGGTCAAAGATGTCAAAATTTAATTCTATCCAGTAGCTACAGTGACTACAGTAGGCACTGCATCTCCTTAGTCTGAAACCAGAGAGTAGGTGGTTTTCAAAAGCTTGCTGTGGAACTGTTGTTCTCAAAATATCTGATAAGAACTCCCAACAACTGTGTCTAAGTGCACACAGAAGCTGCTGTCAATGTCTGCCCACACATCTGGCTGCAACCACCTTCAGCGAGTCATCAACTCTCCTCCTTTTCTGCCTTACAAACTTTGTGGGAATTTTTCTCACTGTCAAACTCCAAAGTCAGGCTGTTTAAAGAAGGGCATTGTGGTAAATGTAGTTCCTGCTTCTTTACACTAGGGAGTGGGAGCACATTGTGATTCTGAACTGTAACGAATAAATCAGCACATTTCATCCTTCTTAACACTGTTATGATATCTCATACCAACTCATTATTGTTATGGTATTTTCTGTGGGACCAGGTGGAAGGCAGATACTGACAAAAACAGTAAGGGTAACTTTCTTAGAGAAAAGAGGGTAACCCATGTTTTACAGTAACAAAACAATTTATAAATGTGGTGCCCAGCACTTGGAAGACAAAACATGCTTGATGAATTTGTGTATCTAGCCTTAAAAATTTCCAGGTGGAATGTTTAAAGTGCTAATTGAACCTTTCTTTTAGCTGTGCATAATAAGGCATGGAAAGAAAGAGTTTAGTGTGAAGAGATTTTCCACAGGTAGAAAGTAGGCTGAGCAGTCTCCTTTAGATGTAAATGAAGACTGTTACAGGAAAAAGGCCAGAACCTCTCAGAGAATTGGAAGAGGCTATAGGTGGGATTCAAAAATTTCAGTGTACTATGGGTTAGGGAACCAAATTAGGGAGCAGAAGTGGGCCTAATGAAGCTGTACTACTAACCTCAGAGTAGAGCTCTGACAGCATTTGTCTGGCTGGATTTCAGAATGGTCCATGGTCCCTATGTGCCTCCTGTTTCATCTTTTAGAAAAGGAGCGTCTATTACAATTATCCATCTGAACACACCACTAAATATTGAGGAATGGGGAACAGACAAGCTTATAGGTTTAGTTCACCAGTCTCTAAATTGAGACATACAGCCTTAAACCCTCATCTGTTTCTTAACTTGATGATAAGATCATGGACTTTCAGTCTAATGCCATAATTCCACCAGTTTCTAGCAACTAGAGAAAGGGGTTAATATAGTTTGAGTGTGAGAGAAAGGATAATCAATAGAGCCAGCAAACAAATTAAGGAAAAGAGAATTCATAGATGGAAAATAAGACCAGTTCACATATCTATGAATATAAAGCCCATCACTTAAATTGGATGTGGACAGAATTGAAGCAAGAGACAATGGGAAGCCGTGGGTGTCCAATGTCAAATAGGTATTGAGTTGACAGATCTGAGCTGGGTATATCAAGAGTCAGAATTCAAAAGTCTTAGGGATCAGATTCAGAAAGTGGTGATAGAAAAACACGGAAAAGAAAATTTATACGTGGAAATGTCAGCAACGTTCCCTTGATTTCATAAGTGCTATAAAGAGGGATGGAGTGCAAGAGGATCAAATACAAAGAGGGAAGGAAGCAGGATAGTCTATGGTGGTGGATTTGATGGTGGTTGCACTATGGTGGTGATAGCTGATAGGAGTATCCTAATGTTACCTCAATTAAAAATATATCAATTAATTAAAAAAAGAAGTGCTATAAAGTGTTTGTGAAGAACTATATATATATACATATATATATATATATATACACCTCTCTGTAAATCAGTCTCCACTGTTAGAGCTTTACCCTAGCTTATACTCACTTCTTAAATTTGCAACTCTGCAATCACAGGCTCTGAATGTAACTGCAGTCTCTCTCTTTTCTTTTTTTCATCTTTGCAGGTTGCTTGAGACTACATTATACCTGCTCCTAAATCATATAAAGTCTTCAAATTAATCAACTCTGGCTTGTTTCCTCACCTAATTGCCCTTTATGATCTGAGCTTTCCTCTATCATCTATCCAGCATCACACCATCATCTTCCCTTGGCATTTGATCCCAGTCTGCGACCCAATTCCAGGGGCAATCCTTAAACAATTATATTTTTCTTTGGAATGTAATTCCTAGCTTTGGAGAACTACTGGAGGACAACAAAAGCCTGACCAACTTTATTCTGTTGATATTCTAAAGGCTCTAACTTATGCTCATGCTCATGAGCACTGTTTATGGCTTCTCCCTGAAGCAGTGAGGCCACCCTTTCCAAGCCTTCCTACTTCCCTCCCAAAATCCATATCTAATCCTTTCACTAACCTTAAACATTCCAAAGACTTATTGCCTAGAAGATAAAATCCAGTGTCACTATAATAACATGCAGCCTCTGCATTGTCTGCCTCAGTTAACTTTCACCCCTCACCTCCAAACTCAGCCCTAGTGGGCCTTTACAGTATCCACATTGTACTTGCTCCATGTCTCTAAATAATGCATTGTTATGCTTCTGCTTTTGTTCATACTTCTTTTCCACCTGGAAAGACTTTCAGTGTTTTATCATAGTATGATTAATTCTTCCTTTCAGTATTTCTAGGACACTTTATGCATACCTCCATAATGCTCTTACCGAATTGTTTCGTTGTATAGTAATTGTGTGTTAGTTTCTTAAAGACAACAACAATGTTTGATTTTGTTATTTTATTTTGTTCAAGGGTAGGTTTTTTTGCTTGGTATCTTTTTTTCACATAACAGATTAGTCAGAAAACAAATAGCAATCAATACATCTCCCTTAAAGGAGTATATGACTGCAGAGAACTATAATAAGAGCTGAAGGAAAGGCTCAAGGGTGAAAATACTATGAACACATTCCCACTATTACAATTTGCCCATTTAAACCTGGTCATGCTCATAAACATTCCTGGCAAGAAATAAACTTATCCTATTAGTTACTTTCCCCTTTTTGAATACACCTCTTATCATATAACATAATCTTCATTTTATGGAAAAAGTGTTCACTTTTTAGACCTTGTAGCTAGAAGAGCTATTAAGGAAAGTAATAAATCTCTCACACTTAGCAAAATGGTGATAAGATTAGACAGACATGTGAATATAAATTATCAGTAAATTAGATACACTGAAAATGAATTGAGGAATAATGTATCATGTGACTAAATAAGTAAACTGGCAAATATTCAAGTTGAGTAAAATCTGGAAAAGTTTTGCTCCTATACTCTTATCAAGAATATGACATGTAGTTGACAGGACTACAGAATCTATTTAGACAGTCACCTTGATTATATTCCAGTGATGAGATTCAAAATACAGAGTTCTTAAGAGTAGGAGAAATCACTATACTCTGTAACCCTGAGGTGTCCATAGCACCAGGCAACTCATAGTGAAAATTTAAGATGTAAAGGAACATGACAGTATCTGAAGAGAGACCATGTCTGAATAAATGAATGTAAAGGGTTGGTTGAAATTCTAATTGTAAATGACAAAGAAAATAAGACGAAAGAAACAAAAGTCCTGTAGTATTAGCTGCATTTGGTTTTATGTTTTATTTATTTTCTATAACCACACATATCTGAATATTTAATAGTTTCTAAATTTTTGATTTAGAAATCATGATTTATTAAATCATGAGCACATTTCTTGTAAACTGCAGTAGAACCTATCTGACACACGTAGGTTTTTTCCTTGCTACTAAGTACCATTTCACTGAGTATAATTTAAATGCTGCAGTGAGACACTCAGAACCAGTGGTTGAATTATTCAAGTAATCCACCTTCTAATTTTAAGCTGGCCCATATCCCTACAGAATTAAATTTTTGTTGTGGAACTCACATAATAATACCAGTTTCTCTTGCTTAATATTCTGCTCAAAATATAATTTCAGGATTATCTCCTGAAGAGGCTCTTATACCAAAACTTTATCAGGTAAATTAAAGTGGAGAGCTGCTTTTCTTATAATATGGAATATGTTACCACTTTAAAATCAATGAACATAAAGCTAAATAAATAGTGTTCCAAGGAGTTAACCAATTAAGAAAATTATTATTTTGTTTTTGAATATATAGTTTGAATGTTATGATGAGGGAATGAGGGAAAGTGGGAAGGTAGAAATTTATTAATCTACCATGTTTCTAATATATGTGATTGGATTTGTAGCGAGCATTTCACCTGTGACCAATATACTCCCTTTAGATATTTCCAGGGAAAGCAGCTAGACTATGAAATCTACTGATACTGAAAGTACATATGGAGGATTTTCCTGATATTTCTGACAGTGCCTACAAGTGTTACATCACATCTCAGACCCTGTAATCCAATATAGATTTTAAAAATATAGACATATGGATAATCCTCACAACAGGCTAAAAAGAGTGGAATCAATGTCCAAAAAGTGGAGTTAATAGTTCTAGACCAAGGGGTCCAAATATTGCACAAAGACAGCAATAAAAATAGCCAGAGAAACATCAGAAGAAATGCTAGAGTAACATCATTTATTTGAGGAACTCGAAGAAATTAAGTAAAAAAATGTGAGAAGGAGATGATAACAAAATATACAGCAGAAATAATACAGCTTCCCTAGTAGGAACTCATAGGTGATAAAGCAATGAAAGGATTGGCCAGACAGCTGAGAACCACCATATTGACTACTCGCCAGAACCCTCATTCCCTAGACTAACAGCATAAGCATTTCCAGAAACTTGTTTTAAATGCGTGTGAGGACCACATCCCAGATTTACTGAATTTCATGCTCTAGAGATTGAGGCCAGCAATCTATGTTTTTAACAAGACTTCCAGATAATTCTAGAGCAAACCAAGTTTAAGAACCACTAATTTCAAATTTCTAAGAAAACTAGAGTGCACATTGCATTATCTGGAATTGTCTTGATTGACCTTTACAAATGTAGATGTATTGATATAATGATGTGGAAGCACATCTCCTTTTTATTTAATTTGTTTTACATCTCCTTTTTAATTACACACAAGATAGCTATTCATTTACTGAGTAGCCAATATTTATTTTGCCACTTCATTTACTTAGGTGCAAGGTATCAGTTCCTCACCTCAATGAGTATCAGAAAATAAAAATTAAATCTAGTACTGATAACACAAACACAATTGGAATATTAAATATGCTACATCCCAAGCTTTTAAAAAACACACAAGACAGACACATGAAGCATTTGATATAAAAATACCATGTTTTAAATTATTGTTTCATCAGTTCCAACAAAGTATAAGCACTTCAAAGGAGTAAAATAACTAAAGGAAAATGGAAGAACCATAATAATTATAACTAAGAATAAAGTTCAGGTTTCTATCTTCTCTGTCTTTTCCTAAGATATAGATAGCTGCTAAAGGATTATTAAAGAGAGATTGATGGAAAAGAAAAAAAAAAACTACCTTATAAAAGCAATCTTATTCCATTACATTCCAATTGCTTTATTTGATTTGTAATTAAGTAATAGCATGAACTGAGGAAAAATTTTAAGACATATTTGGAAAGTCCACCTTCAAAAGTAAGATAACATAGTCATTGTAATAATGACTTTTATGGAAGGAGCTCCATTTTATGGTGAGTGAATGCTGTCATAAGCTCTCATTACAGGCAATTTCCTTTCGTGAAATAGTTCATTTGGTCATATATGAAATTGTAATAATGGGCAGTGCTGTTCATTTATTTGACTCCAATTAATTTATATCTTTTTAAACCAAATTGACTACTTGTATACACAGGAACTACTAAACACTCTGACATCTTCCTTATTTCATTAAATAATTATGAAATACTATACATATACTAAAAATATTTTATTTTTTTATTTCCTCTTTTCTAATCTCTATGTCCTGACATGAAACACATTAAAAGTTCCTTTAGTCTCATGAACCCAATAATATTCTTAATGTAACTTTGAATTAAGTTGCAAATTGCTTATGATTTTTGAATACTGACTAATAATTTTATATAATATACAAAGATATATTGATATATGCTTTTAAGCTTTTTCTGCCATTGGAAAAAGAAAAAGCTAGGTTAACATGGTTTTATACAAATTCTGTAATGTTGAAGATCTTATGGAGTAATAGATTAGATTATCCATAAAAATTGTTTCATTTTGGCTGTATTTCAAGAAACGTTTTTAAAATTATGTTCATTCCTGTTCTCATTGGATTTATTAAATTAAATAAAAAAGAAAAAATCTGCAATCTGAACTCAATTTTTTAACCCATAAAATATTCTGGTAAAATATTCACATATTTTTTTACTCTGAAAGGGAGAAAAAATCTGTGACGCCTTCTCTGAAACTTTTTTTCCCCTCCTTTGTTACAGGTATCCATTTTTTCAGCTACATTAAACTTTTTTAAAAATGGATTTCTTAAACTCATCTGATCAAAACCTGACCTCAGAAGAAATGTTAAACAGAACGCCGTCTAAAATTCTGGTATCCCTGACTCTCTCCGGGCTGGCCCTGATGACAACAACTATCAACTCCCTTGTGATCGCTGCAATTATCGTGACCCGGAAGCTGCACCACCCAGCCAACTACTTAATTTGCTCCCTTGCAGTGACAGATTTTCTTGTAGCTGTCCTTGTGATGCCTTTCAGCATTGTGTATATTGTGAGAGAGAGCTGGATTATGGGGCAAGTGGTCTGTGACATTTGGCTGAGTGTTGACATTACATGCTGCACATGTTCCATCTTGCATCTGTCTGCTATAGCTCTGGATAGATATCGGGCAATCACAGATGCTGTCGAGTATGCCAGGAAAAGGACTCCTAAGCATGCTGGCATTATGATTACAATAGTTTGGATTATATCTATTTTTATCTCTATGCCTCCTTTAGTCTGGAGGCACCAAGGAACTAGCCGAGACGATGAATGTATCATCAAACACGACCACATTGTGTCCACTATTTACTCAACATTTGGGGCTTTCTACATACCACTAACATTGATTTTGATCCTCTACTACAAAATATATAAAGCAGCAAAGACGTTATACCACAAGAGACAGGCAAGTAGAATTGCCAAGGAGGAGCTGAATGGCCAAGTCCTTTTGGAGAGTGGTGAAAGAAGCACTAGACTAGTCTCCACATCCTATGTGCTAGAAAAGTCTTTATCTGACCCCTCAACAGACTTTGATAAAATTCATAGCACAGTGAAGAGTCCCAGGTCTCAATTAAAGCATGAAAAATCTTGGAGAAGGCAAAAGATCTCAGGCACAAGAGAACGCAAAGCAGCCACCACCCTGGGATTAATCTTGGGTGCATTTGTTATATGCTGGCTTCCTTTTTTTGTAAAAGAATTGGTTGTTAATGTCTGTGAAAAGTGTAAGATTTCTGAAGAAATGTCAAATTTCTTGACATGGCTTGGGTATCTCAATTCCCTTATAAATCCACTGATTTATACGATTTTTAATGAAGACTTCAAAAAAGCCTTCCAAAAACTTGTGCGCTGTCAATGCTAGTTTAAAGAAATTTTATTTAAAAGATTGTGTATGTAGAAGAAGGGGGAAATTATAGGTAAAGTAACTAAATTAATGCTAAATAATATAACATCTAAACTTTTAGGAGGAAATAAACTGCTAAAATAATTTCTATTTAATAGCAACACGAATATAGAATGTACTGATTTAAACATACTACTTTTGACCATCATTTTACAAATACACAAAACTGTAAAACATTTATTGTTTATAAAGCTATGTTTTTCCTATGCAATGTTCCTAAGATATATATATATAAATTTCAGCATTTGAAATCTAAATCTTACACTAGAAATAAGACTGTGGAGGGAGGCAGTGTTCTAATTACCCCATGTGTATTTTGGAATCAAATTTAAAGTAACATGTACCCTAGATAATCCACCATAATAATTATACTCGTAATGTCTCTTTAAAAAGAAAGAAAAAAATGCAAAATATGTATTATGTCTTTAATAATACTAAATTTAGTTACTAACTAAAATATCAGTGATATTTGCACTTCAGCAGCTCAATATCTTCCATTAAAACCTTAATTCCTTTATATTAGAGTTAATGTTATAAGAACTCTGAGAACTTTCCATTGAGCCCAAAGTGTTTTCTAGTTTTCCAATTGGTAAAAATAAATAGGCAGAAACCCATTTCTTTCTATCTATCTATCTATCTATCTATCTATCTATCTATCTATCTATCTATCTATCTATCTATCTATCTATTTATCTATCTATCTTTTTCTTTCTCTTCATTTTGGAAAGCCTATCATCAACCAAGATCATTTGAAACACAATACATTTTTTTTGTAAAGCTGCACCTTTATGTACATTCTGAATATAGTTATGTGTCACTTAACAGCAGGGATACCTCCTGAGAAATGTGCTATAGATGATGTAATTATTTTGCAAACATCATGGAGTGTATTTACCCAAACCTCGCCTACTGCACATCTAGGCTGTACATAGGGACCACCAATCTAAATGCAGTTCATCGTTGCTTGAAATAGTCTTCTATGGTGCAGGACTATATTCTTTCCTGGTAGTATGCTTAAGAATATATTACATTAAATTTTTGTATCTATGACATTTTACTCACATCTAACATATTTAGAGAGTCTCCATTTTATATATGGCTTTGAGATGTACTATATAGTACAGGCATTAAGTTGCTTCCCTTACCATAGTTATAAGCTAAGAGGTAAAACAACAAAGGGTGCTACAACAGAAAAGGAAAATAGAGCTCTGGCATGGAAGTTACATACATAGTTATGATGGCTCAAAGGAAAAAAATTGATGACATATAGTTAAGGAAAATTTCATAAAGAATGTATCTAAAATGGATATTAAATAAATAGCATTTGTGCAAAGGAAGTGGAAGAATGTTCTCTAGGTGGTGCAACATCAAGAATTCAGAGTGTTTCTTGCCAGTGTTTAGTGGGTCATGTTCATGAAATAGCAATGAATTTGGCAGCTATTCACAATAATAGAAGTAGGGAGTGAAAGAGAAATTGGCCATTATTGTGATTGACATTGAAAATCAGACAAAGAGATCTGCAGTCAGTTTGCTTGCTGTCAATGATTAGACATTCATGCTTTTTAGTAAAAATATTACAAGTTTCGGAGAATTCAAATATATATAGATATATGCATCTGTGTATGTATGTGTGTGTGAGAAGAGAAACAGAGAAAGAGATTTGAGCAACAATGGTACTGAGATAGTGACTTCTTAAAAAGCAGATCAATAACCCAAGTAAAAGAGGAAGTCCTGAACATGACTCTAATAATGGATTAAAAAGGAAAAACACAGAGAAGAGATAGTATACTGGCAGAATCAGTAGCATTTAGCAAATATGTTTATAAGATGGGGAGATAGGAATAACTGAGATAATAACATGTGCTCTTACTGAAATTAGAAACTCAGGAGAACCTATTGGTGAAATAATGACTTCTGTGTGGGTATGTTAAACATGTAAAGACATGTCAGAGCTCACAGGCACTGCTAAAGAGTCTGGCACAAGCAAAACTAAAGATAGATGAGATTTATCTAAGCCTCCTGCCACTCTTCTGTCTTCCCCTCTTTTCTTTATCTCCTAAGGTCCAGCTGTACTGACAATCCAAGGTCTGTTTTCGTCCTTTTCATGTTCTGTTTATTTCTCTTTCTCTCCAAAATTTGACTTTATAATCTAGTCATCTAAAGGCTTTGATAAATTGACATGCTACTTTATTTACATCTACCATAGAAATTTATGTATTTATATTAGCAAACTCTGAGAGCAAAGCCTTTAAGTCCAAAGGCATAAATCTCGTGCAGGGAGAAACTCAGCCTAAGATACCTACTACCCTCTGGTCTGAGCTGGACGGAAACTCAAATCAGGGAACATCATCTGTAAGTGAAAAGTCAAAGATTCCTTTCAGAGTTTTAGGGAGATAGAATCAAGTTTATTATTTATGTGTGTATTGAAGCATTTTTTAAATTTTTTATTAATTATATTTGACATCGTTTGTAGTCCCCAGGGAGTACCCACCACCATTTCACCGGTGCACCATCAACTCAGTCCCTTGTGCACCCTCTGGCCTCATCACCGTCTTTGCCCTTCCCCCATTTCCTCCCCTCCCCCCCTTGGTCCCTTTGGTCTACCTTGGCTTTTTGGTCTTGTTGAGTTTTTTGTTTGCTTTTGGTTATGACTGCCCAATTCCTTGAGCTTATTCTTTGTTGTTGTTGTTGTTCTTTCATATTCCTCCTAATAGTGAAGCCATCTGATATTTTTCTCTTGCCTTCTGAC
>JAGFMF010011523.1:4469241-4504245 GCA_019455555.1 Galemys pyrenaicus
TATAATTCCTTCTAGTTCCATCCATGTTTCTATAAATGTCCCTAGTTTCTCATTTCTGATTGCTGAATAATATTCCATTGTGTATATGTACCACATCTTGAAGCATTTTTTAATTCAAAGGGGCCACAACATATTACAATATTTATCACATCACCTCTGTGTTTCTCCCACATGGTACCAGTCATGCAATAAATCATCAAGAATGAGTGATTTTATTATTTTTAGTCATAGGTACTGTAGGGGTTAATAATGTACAAATTACTCTTTCTTTGAAATTTATGAAGAACAGATTACATAAAATATGATTCACTTCCCTGAATATAGCAAATTTATCTATTGAAATAAAATTTTAATAAAAAAGTTTCCATGTTACTAAAAGTTGAGGATTTCTAAACAAATTAATATATTTTCAAATCTATAACAAATGTGACATATAATACTGTATATGTTTAACTGATAATATAGAAGAAAAAATATATATCACAGAAGTGGTTAAATATTAGATATTTAAGATTAACTTCCTGCTATATTTTAAATATACCAGAAAAGTAAGTGGAAGTTTTGTTTTGCACTGCTTCTTCAAAATATTTTCAGGTGAAAGATGTAAAAAAGGCAAGCTAAAACACCAAAGGAAGATAGGAAATCAAACTACTAGTGCTAAATTCAGTCAAATCCTTTCATCATTTGGCATTGCTCTATACAAATCATGTTTGAAAAACTCACTTTTGCTTATGAAATGTTCTTTATGGAAAATTGGTGTTATAAGAATATGGATTTTCTACCTAGTTTGCCTGTTTGTTTGCTAGTTTCTTTCTATTTTATTATTTCACAGTAGACTCAGCATCAAGCCCATAGCACAGATTATAGAGGTCCCAGCATTTGATGGATGGGTTGGTCAATCCTTATAAAGGACCAGTTTCCATTTGAACCTTTTTGTCTTCCTTTCTTTATTCTAGTGAACTTGAATGCCTCCTTCTCCCAGACGTGTGCTCTAGCTTAAGCATTTTTGTTGCTTGCAAATGAAGAAAAACTGCTTTAGTGTCCATTTCCAAATTCTTGCTTGTACCAGTTGTCAGATCCAAATTTTAAAATTCCCTTGGCAGAGAATAATCCGTACATTCTCAAACTCGATCTTCAGTATGACCCCCTCCTCGTCACCTGGCTAGCTTAGTTGGTAGACCATAAAACTCTTAAACATGACCCCCTATATCCAACAGTTTTGTGTCAAAAAGAAATGGAGAATTCATTAGATACTGACCTGGAGTATGTTAATTTGCTGTAGCAAGTATCTTGAAGGTCGGAGTCATGTTTCTCGCTGACGTGCTTTTTTTTAACTCCAAGAAATAAGCAGTTTCCTTGTGAATTTATACGAGACCTTTTTGACTTTAAGTCAGAGACTCAGGTTTAGTGAATTGCAGTAGAAAGGAATTGGGAAGTTCTTTACTTAATATATTCTAAATTCCTTAAAAAATAATCCTGATTAATTCAAAATGTGTCCACGTTAACTTGTTTTAGAAAATGTGTGTTTCTAATAGCCACCTAGTAACTAAAATGATTATATTCAGATCTTCATTTTGCCAGAAAATATTTATAAAGGCAAGTTAATATTTTTGTCATGAAAAAAGTAGCTTTCCTTATGACATTATGATCATTACTTGTTCTTATGAAGTTTCTCCCATTATTTAAAATGAGGAACATATTGTTGAGAGAGGTATTCTCCAACATCATAATAAATGTTAGGTTACTGATATAGAATATCTTCTTGCCCAAAGCTTCATAGAATTTGAAATCAACTTGGGAACAATAAAAATTTTTCAAAAATTTATACTCCCTGGTTAAGCTAGATATATTAAAATGCTGAGCAAAAATGTATATTATCTTTATCCAGAGCAACAGTAATCTTTTCAAAACCGTCTGCCAAGAAACTTGTGCTTATTCACAAGTCCAGCTTCTACCAGAGAGAATTTCCACCTCAACAAAGGCAATAAAATTATTTTATTAGTTTATATAGACACAGAAAGCTTTGCCGTGTTTTGATGATCGCCAATAATTTTTTATTAAATTCCATTAAAATTCCTAAACTGTACGTAATTGGTATTTGTTCCCCCAATTATGTCATTACATTATATTTTATATATAACACCATTATTAGTTATCATATATTATACTACATTTGCTCCCTTGGGATTCCCCCCAATACAACAAAGAAAAATTTTATTTGCCTCTGTTCCTGAAACACAAACATACTGACCATTTCTTCTTTGTATTGGTTGACTTGGTCAGAATTTGAGTGGCTCTCTTACCTAGTATATATATATAGTGTGTATGTATGTGTGTTTCATTTTAAAGATGTTTAAAAGGACTAAACTGGAAAGAAAAAAATCTTAGCATAGCACCCTGTTGAACTTGAGGTCAAAGGAAAAAAAGAGGATGATAATTATTCAACAAGAAGGAGAATTAAAATTTCTGACTTTTGAAACCATTGTGCAGGAGAATCACCTGAGTTGCTTGTTACAAAGGCAGATTCCAAAGGCCCTAAGTCTGTGAGTCTAAAGTTGAGGGCCAGAATCAGTCTTCAGCAAGATTCTCCAGTTACACTAATAAAGGTGGAGTTTGGAGCTTCTGCAGAGACCACTGAAAGTTCCTAGCTAGCTAATGAAGCGTTTTAGAAGCATTGTCACAGCAAGTGAAAATGACGTTGATCATTTCGATAGTAAAATTCCATTTAGAACCCAGAAACCCGCTTTGTTATTATTTGAAAATTGCCTAATGCAAAACTGAACAGAAGCAGAAATCACATCAGCATTGCTGATACATTTAGATTAAAAAAAAAAAAAACTGTTTAAATCTATTCTCAATCAACATACTATTTAAATTTTTTTAAGGCAAAGAATAAAAGCTTTTCATCACATACAAAGCAACAATTCAGGGGAGTAGAAAACTCTAAATTTGAAATCAAAAAAGACTAAGTGGAAATCATGATTTTGCTAATCATTTAATTGACCCTGAGTAAGTTCCATCTGTCTTGCTTGCCTCGGATTAGAGTTGAAGGACTAAAGAGATAGAGCCAAATGAAGCAAATACTTTGAAGAACACTAAAGAGCTACAAAATGAAAATTAGCAGCATTATTCTCCCCAGTAGGCCTGGCTTGAGTCAAAGTGCACTTCACTCAGAACCTGGCGTTCTGTATGGTGCCCTGTATTTTTCCAAGTCTGAAAAGAAGCCAGCAGTTGATGGCCTCCTGTTCTGGCCTCTCCTGTGAATCTCTAACTGTGTTTTAACAGTTAGCTCCAGCAGCCCTCGCCATAGATTTGGAAATGCAGCCCTGCTGGGTACTCCCCAGGCTCTTCCCTCACTCTACCCCCACCATCTCTATTATTAAAAACCTGGCATCACCAAATTTTGTTTAGAATTCCAGAAAGATGCAATGCAATTTATATATGTTATTAAAATCATTTTCCAAGCAATTATTCCAGCATCAGTTTCTTCTATTGACAGATTGAGGATTAGGGTTTTAATTCTTTAAATTATGGCGAGGAGATTTTCATTTGATAAGAGAATTCTCAGTTGACAAACACAAGCCTAGAGGTTGATTTTAGGCTCTATGGAATATAAGAAAAATACTATTAATTTATATAAGAATATTAATATTTAAAGAAGCTACACAATAATGACTCCTTAATGCTTATTGTATTGTATCCAGTCTCCTTTGCTTGGCATTTAGTGTCTTAATATTAATTACAAAATATAACACTCTCTAGAAAAATCTTACTTCTCACTTTTCCCTATTCTGGACAAATGTTATTTCCTCCCATTTGGTCCCTCTCCTCACAACATGCCTTGCTCATTCTTGTCTCTATTGCACTTCCAGCTGTTTTATGCTCCCATGTGAAAGGTCCTCCACCTCCTTGATATTTAAGCACAGATTTAGATTCCACTTCCTCCTTGAAACTGAATTCAGACTCAGTTTCAATAGTATAGAGATAAAATATTGTCATCGATGATTTATTTGCTTTTAATATAATTAATTTCTTTATGAATGTTTGGTTTTTCCACCAACAAATAATAATGTAGATCATTTAAAGGACTTTTTTAACTTCTTTATATTCCTTCCATACCTAGCTCAAATATTTGAAGATTAATCTTCCTTTCTAAGTAAACTTTGTCCTTTTCATTGTATCTTAGTAACAAAAAAAGTGTTAAAGCAATTTATTTGTCTTTATACTCTCAAATTTAATACAAAGAAATACAAGTGTATCATTACCAAAAAGGAAACTAAGAGGTAACAGGTATTTGGCAAAAGTAGAATGCAAATCCTTATTTTTTTAATGATTAGGAAATATCTTAATGAAAGACATGAAATTCATAAAATAATAATTATCTGAAAATATCTATACATAATTATAAATTTCAATTAACTGGTAAGTATATATTATTCATGATATGTACACTATATAAAAATGTTTTAGATTGCCTATTTCTAAGATAGTATTTTATTGCTATTCCAAAGCAAATATAAATCAACTCACCTGGCCATATTAAAGTTAAACTATTGGTTTCTAGTCCTCCTAATGTGAAATTACTCCTTTTCATACTTCTTCCCTGATACCAGTCTCCTTTTGTTCCACAATTTCTAAGCAGATGAAAAGAAGATAGCATTTTAGAGCAGGAACGGTCTCTGCAGTGAGGCAGAAATGCAGTATGTTCTTCAATCAGAAGAAACAGTTCTTTCTTACTAGAGAAGTCTAGAGATTATTCTGTATGATTTTAAAAGCAGCAGGAAAAAAAAGGCATTATGTACTTGGGACTCAGCATCCTATCTGATTATGAGACAAGCACGTTAGGGTGACTAAAGAGACATGGCAGCTCTTTCAAAGGGCCCAACTCTACAGCAGCACTGAGAATCACTCTACCATGGGGAGACTGCATGCTGGCTCTGATCCAACTCAGCTCCCAGGGTCTCCTAGGACCTATCTCTCTTGGTTGTCCCTTCATCCACAAACTTGGGTTGTAATTACACACCTTCGAAAAGAGAAAATACAGCTGGACTGCAGTTAGTACCTTTATCTGTCATATTTTGATTTATGCTGATATTTCAAAATATAAAACCTGAGCTCAACAGTGACTTTTTGTGTTAAGTTTGTTTTTCTTTTCTATCTATCAACCTAAAGCTTAAATACTATCTAATCTATTACCATACTTATGCCAAATAAAAACTCCAATTATAAATGCATGCACATGTAAAGGAATCTTGTCTTTTTCCCTCTTCATAGGATGTCATAGGCAAAATATCTGGAGGATCAGTTGGGTAATAGACTACCTGTGTTTGTATTTTCTATTGAGTAATGTCTGAACAAGAGTTGTATATATACTCTATTAAGCCGAAGTTCCAAATTTTAAATGTGTTTTCTTCCTCAAAAGCCTCCAATTGATGAAAACATATATATATATACACAAATGATTATCTTTAGTGAAAAAGAAAACATGAAAAAAAATTTAACCTTATTTTAACAGTTTTAAGCAATTGTCCAAACTATGGAAAATGTTCAAATATGAATTTTAGTAGTCTATGAAATATAAAACAAAATTTACTTAGTTGTTGCTATTGAGAAGGCAATAAAAATAAATGTACACTGGAATTTGATGTTGCTTAGCCCCAAAACAGTGAAATAAACCATATTCTTCTTCAAATAATGAGTGTTGACTTTAACTTAATGTTAAACTATCCTATAATTTTTTTTAAATGCTCCTTTTAAATGTTGTTTTTTTCATAGTGTTTGTAGAAAAGAATTGTAAAAATGAGACTATTTTATTTGAACTTATAACCTTCAATAATTTCACTTTTGGTTTTTCACTTCACTTGACTAAAAGTATTTACATTCTCATGTTTAAAACAAAGGCAAATCCTGTTATTCTCCTGTATTAAAAAATCAATTAAAAATAGATACTAAAATACTGCTACTTAATAACATTCAAGTGCAAATGGCAAAGAAAATGGACATTTTCTTATCCCCTGTGATTTATTCTGAGTTCCAACTTTTCGAGATAGTCTGAGGTATAATCACTTTGAATTATATATTAGATTTTGAGAAACAGCTTTTTTTTTCAACTGTCCCTTCAACATAAGTCTTGATAAAGAAGAAGTGGAAAAAATGCTAGCACTTAAAGACAGTGAGAAGGAAAGATTACAGTGCTGGTTAAATAACATGTTTGCAAATTCCATAAAGATACGTCTTCATTTGTTAAGGAATCTATTTTAAAAGGAAAATGTGTGTTGGGGTCAGGAGGAGATAGCAGCAGTAGATATGATTTTCAACTAGTCCCAATATTTGTGCACTATACTTCCTGGAGAGATGTTAGTTTGATTTCATTTGGGCTTTGTTTCTCCTTTTCCCCTCTCTCCCCCCCCACCCCTTTTTTTTTTTTTAAAGATTTATCTATTTATGCATACAAGAACTAGGATATAGGTCAGAGGTGCAGGAGGTGAGCAGGTTCACCAGAGACAGAGTAGGGAGCAGTACAGGCACATCTTCTAAAATACACTGCTGAGGGGAGCAGCGGGCAAGACAGGAAGAGGTCTGCTGTGCCATTTGATACCTGGCTAGGGATCAAACGCTGCTGCAGTGGCATCAGATAGCTTCATAGTGCTGCGACTTAACCCCTTGCTCCACCAGGGAGATCCCTCCTTCATTTGCCTTCTTTTGATTATAGTATTGATTTAGTGTACAGAATTATGATTTAGATAGTATTACTTTTGAGAGTTTCTGTGACTTGAATGTTGAGATTATAAATGGAATCTACAACCAAAGATCTATTTGTCTTAGGCAGATACACACCCAGGACTACACTTGCCCCCTTGCTTTTATTTTGGAATTTGGTCCTATTCAAAGACTGTGGGCTTGGGGCCTCTCTGGTGGCACAAGAGGTTAAGCACTGCACTATGAAGCATTCACAGTCACTGTAGCATGAATTCAATCCCTGGTCAGTGAGGGGACCCACTTGGCAGACCTCTCTCACCTCGCCTGCTCAACAGTATGCTTCAGTCAATCTGTTCCTCCACTCTATCTGGTGAATCTTCTCGCCCCCCACACCTCTGGCCTATACCCCAGTTCTTGAATGCATAAATAAATAAATCTTTAAAAAAAAAATTTGTGTGCTTGGATTTTTAGAACATGTTAATCCCAGGAACCTCACACCTCACACTTGTGACCTTCCCCCACAGAACTAACCTGACTTTATTAAGACCCAGATGTTTATTTCCTGATAAACATTTTGGTTAACCATTTCTGCCACACAGTGACTCTCTGTGGAATCTTCAGGGCAAACTTATTTTGTATTTAGTTAGTTTAACTCAGGTGAGTACAACTTTATGAAACCAGCAAATGCCACAGATACACGGGATAAATACCACATTACCTGTTTGAAGATATAGCTGCTTATCTAGCCGATTGACACTGGTCTCAGAGTATTTTAAAAGTGTCATCTGAAACAGAAACCTTTCAGTTGACATTTTAAAAAAAGCTTTTTTCAGTGTAGGAAAACAAAACAAAGAGCCAGACAAAACCAAACCAATAACAAAACCTAGAGACCTAGCCTTGTAGAAGCTACAAGCGGTGTAATAACATCTCCAGAATGTGATCCTATTGCTCTAAATCATATACAGGGTTGTAAAGCAATGACACCTCGATAATAATAATAATAAATCTTATTCTGGAAAAGGATCTGCCTAAGTTTCTCTTTAATTTATTTAAGTATTTTTTCTTTTCTTTTCCTTCTTTTTCCCCTGCTCTTTAAATGATTTCCAATTTAACTATATGGATCTTGAATTTGGATATCTAAGTTATCTTTCTTGGGGTTCATTAAAGTTCCTGGATCCAATGCTTGTTTTTTGAAAAGTTTTCAGTCAGTGTCTTCAAATATAGCTTCTATGTTATGTTCATTCTTTCTCCTCTTTGTCCCTCTCTCTTTTTCTTCATCTAGAATTCCAATTAGATATATGTGGAACCATCTTTTCCATGTCTTTTCACATTTTCTACTTCTTTGTATCTCTGGGTTGCAATTATACAATCTGGTTAAAAAAAAATTATACAGTTCGGTATAAACCAACCACTGAGCTTTAAGTTTCTATTTTTTTTTCAGTGTTGGGTTTTATAAACATTTATTTGTTCTTTGATAATTATTTTATTTTTTTCTTTTTTGAATCATTTTGAATACACTTATTTTTGTTTTTTTCTCTCTAACAATTCCAGTGTCTAAAACTTTTGAGCCTTCATGTTTATGCTAATGTTCTCATTCCTGTGGGGATCGTATGTACTTATTATTTTTTTTTCCTCTTAATTATGAGCTGTCATTTAATTTTAACTTGATCTGTGGCAATACTTTGAGTTCAAGGACGAAAGTGGGACCCTTTCTGAAAGGAACTGTGTTTGTTTCTATTATGCATATATGGACATTACCCATGTTTTATCAATTTAAATTACTGACCTGAGGGGGTTTTTGTGTGAGTGTGTGTGTGTGTATTTCATAACTCCAACTGGTGTGAATTCAGGATACAAACTTGGATGGAAATTAGGTTGTGGTTCTGAATCTTCAGGAGAAATTCTTCCCACCTCTCTGAATCAATGTATAATGTTTAGTTTAAAAACTAAACTTTTTTTTTTCAGTTTCAGATTGGAGGCAGGGTGTATTTCCATCTCATTCTTAAATTAGGAATATAATACTTTGGTGACCTTCTTTTATGTAAAAGTGTTATCTTAATATATAATCCTTTACCTGAATGGGACATGGGCTTTATCTCCCATTCCTGAAACCTTAAAAATTAAAACTTGAACTCATCTGAGATCAGCAAAAACATTAAGGCAAAAAGTCAACTTCAGTTTTTTACATATTTCTGAGTTCCTGCCTTTAACTTCTTTTTGGCCTAAGTAATATTTAGTATTTTTGCTAGCACTTGCATGTATTTAAGATTTTTGAAATATTTCTTCTCAGCAGTTACAGTTGTTTTCAGGAATAGGGTCAGATCAGGTACTTAGTTCAACTTGTTTCCAATAATAGAAGCAAAACTGCTTTGAATTTTGTTTTTCTGTGCATTCATAAGAATTTTCTCATGCCTTTATTCCATTTTATTATGATTTATTTTGCCACTTGGTGTTTCTAATATTATGATTTACTTATAAGATTTATAATGGGTCAGTTCTTAGGTTTTTTTCTTAGGTCTGAAATTTTCCTTTAACCTTTTAATTCTAATCATATTATTTTTTAGCTCTTCTTTCATTAGATTATGTTTTTGGCTGTTATATTATTGCCAAGCCTCTGTAGTTAGATTTATGTTTACTTTCAGACTTTTGCATATTATAAACCATAGGTTTTCCTCCCTCCTTCCCTTCATTCCTCCCTCTTTTTCTTTTCCTCCCTCCCTTCCTTTTTCTTTTATTTACTATAGTTTAATAATTTCCATATAATTTATTTTACCTTGATCACATTTATCATCAAGTATTACCATCTAGTTCAAAATACTATAGATCGTTTTCCTTTAATTGCTGCTTATCCTTAACCAACTTATCTTTAACCAACGCTCATATGAGCGTTCAGGGTGGCAAGATGGAGGCTGAGCACGGAGGTGTAGTCCGGCTGGAGCGCCATCATGTAGGAAGAGTTCTGTCCTTGTGGAGAACTGGCACCTGAGATCTTTTCTGTGATTATCATCATGAATTCTTGGATTGACTATCACTGATACGAAGCCTATTAATCATTCTCATCTGTGACCAATTCTCAAGGATGTAGAGCAATATTTTTGTAGTTTGCTTCTCATTTTTTTCAGGGTTGCCTACTTCTCAACAGAGATATTTCCAAGTTAGATAACATTAGTGAGGATTTTCAGAATATCTTGTACTCTTTTCCTTTAGTTCCTCTGAGAGGTGAAGTCAAAGCAAGATTAGGAAGTATACGATGCAATACTAATTTGTTTCTTACTTTGACTCCATTTCATTTATGATATTAGGTTTTGACCCTTTATTTCTTTTGCATTGTTACTGGTGGTCTTACCGCCTTTTGTAAGGTTCTGTAATTATTTATTTGATTGTTGACTTAAGTTATGTCAAATTACTCCATTCCACTATCATGAGAAATCTAAAAGTTACTTTAAAAATACTATCCTACAATAAAATTATTTTGATAAATAGCTTAATTTTTAGATAATCAATTTTAAATAATATATATCTGTGGAGAATAATAGGCATGAAACAAGAGCAGTTATACTGTATAAATTACTATCACCCATAGACGAAAACATGTAGAAATGGTATACCAATAATTACTTGTATTGGAGAAGCTATAATTCTGTCTACCAAGTTTATGTGGGAGCCTACTAGGAGAGACAGAATACTCAGTGTCTAGAGGCTGAGAACAGGTCCTGATTATCTGGTAAAACAATTCTGGAAGATTTAGGAGAGTGAAGAACTACCAAAAACTGAGTTTGACTATTTCTTCTTCATTAAATGCCAACCCAGAACTTGTTTTTAATTTTCTAAAATAACCATTAAAATCTTATACCAAAGAATCTTTGTGTTGATTTTAAATAATGTAAACAAGCATTCGTGCTTTTGTCATAATCAATAGTTGAGGCATAAAGCACAGGGATGTTTATTACTATTTGCTGCCCTCTTCAGGCTAATTTAAGAGGAACAGATAACATGAAATCCTGGGAAAAAACCAAAACCCAAATGAAAAGTCCAAATGAAATTAGCATTAGTGAATTTAAAACAAGAATGTTTATGAAATCTCAAAATACTTATATTTTTGTCACATAGATGCCATATGACTGAAAAGCATTGTTAGATGATTAAGAAAAATAGATACTTCTCTTATGAAGATATTAACAGTAAGAAGAAAAAGGAAACGCTTGAGGAAGAAGTTATGGGTTAGTTTGGTTTTGATTCTTAAGTAACAGGGAAGTTGAACATATGAGTCAATATGTGAAACATTGCTAAATACATTTTCCCCTGCATTTGCTTTTATTAGTTGACCCTCCCTCATTGAAGGACATTTCTCTGGAATAAATATGAAATATTGGCCTTTAGTCTAGAAGCCTTTGATGAAAGTAAAAAATAGAACGAATTTTAAGTGTCTCATTGAGTCTGCCCCACGATCAGGTTGCAAAATATGGAGGAAGATAATAGAAAACCCAGAATGTATTAAAAGGATTCTGAGAGTGAAGGTTTTCTTTCTTTCTCTTTAAAGATTTTATTTATTTATTCATTATTTATTTATTCATTTATTTACTTACTTATGCATACAAGAGCTGGGGTGTAGGCCAGGAGTGGAGGGGGTGAGAAGATTCACCAGAGACAGAGTGAGGAACAGAACAGTCTCTGAATGACTAAAATACACTGCTGAGGGGAGCAACAGGAGAGACAGGAGAGATCTGCTGCACCATATGTGGGTTAGCTTCCTGGCCGGGGATGGAACTCAGTACATAGTGGTGATACTGCTGAGACTTAACTAACCCCAAGGCCACAAGGGAGACCCAAGAGTAGGGGTTTTCTGAGGTTACTTTGCTTTTAGAACCCTGAGCCACTAAGAGTCCCCACAGAATTCTGTTGAAAATGAGTGCTGTATCATTCCCTTGAATACAGTAGTATAGGATATGAAGCTAGATATAATTACAGAGGACTTGTGTAGACACAGTGCGCATCCAGTGGCCTGTGGGGGTATGGAAATACTTCAAAAAATAAGGAATTCAGAAGTTAGAGGCTTGGGGAGAGGACCAGCCATCCCACAGACTGCTGGGGACGCAAGAAGACACTACTACAGACCAGATAATGAATGCAATCACATCTTGATGTTGATGTCGGTATGGAAAGAGAATTTCTAAAATTATTTACATTTCAAAGGTTACAACACAGCATTGAGACTGATCTAACAGAAATACATGTACTTTCCCAGACTTGGAAGAGCAGTCTCTAGGGCAGAACCCGAATTTGAGTAAAGAATGAAATGCTCAGAAATCCCTGAGGTAACTGAGGTTATGGAAAGTAGTTCCATTTTATTCTTCAGACAGAATAGGGTCTTAAAACAGAGCTTTCTCTGAGAAATAAGTAGAACAAATTATGTTGTTCACGTAATGTTTATAAGGTGGAAAAACAGTGAAAGAATCCAAAGAAATTTCTGAAGAAATCTCACCAGTGCTAAAATTTGCCATTTGTCCATCCTTTCACTAGCATCTTACTCTCTACTGATGCTTAATAGTCAGTTCTCCTCTTCTGTTCTACCGCCAACTCCTCTCTTAGTTTTCTTAGTTTGGATAACCGTCCCCAACTAAAAAGGTAGCACCCGAAGAACAGGTTTTATAGTCATTTCATTTATCATTTGTCTCCAGTACCTAGGATGGCTCCTGATTTATGGTACATGCTTCCAAAAATATTCATTAAAATTAAATATTTTTTTTAAAAACTAGATAACTAAACACCAGGTTTTTATAAAACCATAGTTTTATAACTCTGACTGGTTTAGATAACTAAACCAGAAACCAAATTTCTTTTTTTTTTGTTGTTATTGTTGTCTTTGAGAAACACAAAATTAAAGCAAGATATTACTTTTACCCTTTCCTTCTCAGTATGGGTTGCAAATAGTTTTGTGGATACTTTTTGTGATTACTACCATCCAACTCAGAAAGTTTAACTCACCAGTTGTGGACTAGCAGATTTTATCTTTTTCTTTGGATTGTATTCTAAAGCTTACAATTTATGGTCTCTCCTTTCAAATGTTTTTCTCATCCTTGATTTTTCACACTTTGCATCACTAGGTGATAAGAGGCCAGAGATATACTCACTAAGCTAAAGAACAAGAGAACAAGTTTCAAATTAACTTTTAAGTAAAAAATTTCATTTTTCAAACAAACGTTGTTGTTTGCTGCCCCTTACTGGTAAGATAATAGAATTGCTAAATCATATTTTAAAAGTTCTCGGGACTGAGATTGTACTTTACAGGAAATATTTCCTTTACCAGAATAGAAAATTATGTAAGTGAATCATCTCAAATATTGAACACCATATGGGAAGAATCACTTAACTGAAAACAGTTTTCTACCTTTTGATTTGGATAACTGTAGATAAAACTAGCAAAGATACTAAACCAAACCCCATTATGTATAAGGTGTTCTCACTGGTTTTAAAACTTAAGTTTTCACTGGCAATGGACACTGTGGGCATTAAGTCATAACATAAATTTGAATGGGTGTGAAATTATATCCTTAAAACATACACAGTGTTCTAAACAATTACCTCAATTAAAAAATAATTTTTTAAATAAAAATTATCATTGGCAACAAATACTTTCAGTTGATTTTCATGAAGTGACAATCACATTTCATTCACTTGTGAGAAAATATCTGACAAATACCCATATCTAAATAACCATGATTTGTCTCTCAATCAGTCTTTCAAGTACAAATGGCATTGCATGAAAAGTAGCGGCTAATTCAGGATATATTGAAACTAGAACAATGTGCTTTTCTCAAGATAACCATCTCTGTTGGTTATTGAACAAGCCAATTCTTTGTTCATTAAAATGCTTTACACACATTTCCTATGTCATCACAGAGAACATTAGAAAGGAGCAGAATGAAGCTTCCAGGGAATTTTAGCAGGTACAAAAGAATGAGGGCAGGATTCTGAGGGCTTTCAGAACTATGGCGGTAGGGCTCTGACTACAGAGTCTGCAGTTATTTTTTTTTCTTTGTTAATAGTTAATGAGTCCAGAGATTCCAGTTATTCAAGTAATGTTCTACCTTTACTGCCAGCTTGGCTGGCTATGGAGGGCTTTAATTTGGGCAAGAAGTGCTCATGGCTTTACCAAGAAGTTTATCCAGAACTGTGGGTTAACAACCTAATGTGTGACTTCCACCACCATATCAGTAACAGCATAGGTCCAGGATTAGTTTCAGATAAGCAACCCATGGCAGTACAGAAAAGACCAGTATATAAGATTGAGGAAAAGAAAACAATGCTGAAAGTCTATTCTAAAAGGTAAGGTTGAACATGAAAAGTGAAGAACAAAGTCAGACATCAGAAGGAAGAAGCAATTTATATACCAATTTTTGCAATATCTTAAGAAAGCCCCCAATTACACAAGAATTGGCAGTCACTCCATATGGTACTTGATATGTGACATGGGACTTAATGGAAATTTCCTAAAGGAAATGTACAGGGCTAAAGAAGACAACTAGGCAGGAAGAAAACTACCTGAAGCCAAAAGAAAACAGAATTATTAAAGTGGCCCCAGAAAGAGAGCTCACACACAGATGGTGATTCTAAGCAGAGACAGGATGGGTCTTCTAATAGTTTAGATCGATATTGTGTCCTCTGCTCCAGGAAGAGAGAAACTACTGTCTCTTCTCTTTACAGTCATCAACTGTCATTTCTTGTTCATTTTCACCCAATGCATTCAAACATCATTCTAAACACTCCAGTAAATGCCGTTAGGGTCATCAATGGGTTCCTAAACTGAAAAATCCTGTAGACAAACTTACTTTGATATTCATTTTGCTATTTTATTTCCTTCAAGTGTCTCCCCAAAAGTCTTCTCCAAAGAGAACCTCTCTTAACTCCCCTAATAAAACAATCAGTTTCTCTGATGTTATCCTTTTTACTTTATATATAAATATATATATATAATTTCAGATATATGAAAGTGAACAGAAAAGTTTTACAATTAACAAACTCATGGGCAACTTATTTTATGTTATACAAACTCATTTCCCCTCCGATGTTATTTGGAAATAAATCCCAGATATCATGTCTTTTCATCCACAAATATTTCACGTATCTCTATAAGATAAGGACAATCACAATATTATCATAACTGAAAACAAGGTAATAATTCTTTAATACATCATATCCTATCTAAGTTCAGTTTTCGATTTAGTTGTGAATATCATTTTCTTCCTAGTTGAATCAGTATTTTTTTCTTTTAATGAAGTAACATTAGTTTACAATACTGTATGTATTTCAGCTGTACAGTTTCTCACTTCACAGGTGTATACGCTACCCCACCACCACTGCCAAATATTCAGTCCCTATCCACTACCCACCAGTCCCCTGTACTTCCTTCCTTTTCCTTCCTGCCCCCTCTGATAACCGCCTTTCAGTTGTCAGCATCGAAGGTCTGTTTTGTTTAGCTTTTCCAATTCTTTTTCCCCTTTTTATTTCACAAACAAGTGAAATCATACTATATTTGTCTTTCTACTTCTACTCATAATAATATATGTGACTAATTCATGAAGAAGTTTATTTCTCTTCTAAGTTTCCTTTCTGACCCCCTTTTATTTACCCTGCTATATAGTCATTGAATAAAAATTTACCACTTGTCCTCTAGCTGTTTCCACAGTCCAGAATTTGCAGATAAATGTCATTACTATGTTGCTCTGTATTCTGTAGTTCCTGTGTAGGCTTGGTTGGGTGATAGGAAGTTTTCTTGTGATACTGCTTTGTAGGGATTAGGGTATTCTTTGAACAGAAAGTATGTATATTTCTTTTTTCAAATTATTTCAAAATAATGAGTTCACTACCATCCCATAACTGTTACCAATTAGTGCTATTATTTGGCTTTTAGCATAGTAAGTCAAGAAACTCCCTAATTCCCCCCTACAAATGCAATGGTTAAAAAAAAACAAAGCAATTCTACTTCTGGCCAAGATGGAGAAATAAGACCCAGTTTACCCTCCTGCCATATTTGTTTCTTAAACACAAAATATATTAAACAACAGTTTGTAAAGCATTGGCATTAAGCAAGAAAGGACAGTTATCCCTGAGAGATGGGACACAAGCAAGTTACGCCCAAAGAATTCTCCAAGCTGACTTGAGGGAATCTACAGGCCATAACACAGAGAAGGGAAACTGAAATATATCCCATAGTATTCTGAGTTCAAGAGATGAAGCTGAGAGTCAAGAAAATCTAAAAATCCAAGATTTCACAGCATAAGGTAGCAGAAAGGAGAATTGTTTCTAGAGAAACTGAAGAGGTACCGCTTCAAATATCCAGGTGAGAATTGACTGGCACATGCATGTGAGGAAACTGCCTCAATTTGGAGAAAGAGTCATCTGAAAAGTTTAGGGGCCACAGGGCCCATCTGTCACAAAGGACCACGAATAATACTTATCCACACTAGTCAGAATAGAAAACTCCATGATTTATAAAGCATTACAAATAGTACATGGAATGGTTTTATCTCAACGATAAGGATTACTTATGGACTAGGTAAACACCGTATGATCTCACCTACAAAATCTTAAATTCAAGAGTCAAAGAGTAAGCTATCATTATATAATATAACTATAATCCAAAATAAAAATGGGCACACATTAGAATTAACAAATAAGAGCTTATAAAAGTTATTATAATTGTATCTCACACATTTAAAAAGTTAAGAAGAATGAAACTGAACTGGTAGCAATGAAAATGATACTTATGAAGTGAAAATGTTGGATGTGGTTAAAACAGATTAGATATTTAAGAAGAAAAGATGAACAGATTAGTAAATTTGAAGTTAAAGCAATAACAATAGAACTATCCAAAATAAATAGAGAACAGGGAATACTAAACAAAATGAGCAAAGCTATAAACTGTGGCACCAATGAAACAAGCTAATCTACACATACTTGTAGGGTAATCAAGGGTAATTAAAAGCAATTAGACAAAAAAAGACACAATGCATACAGACAAGGGTGAATTCAGATGATAGCAGGTTTCTTGTCAGAAATAACACAAACAAGAAGACAATAGAGTAATAATTTTAAAGTGTTAAAAGAAAAAAAAAACTTCTCAATTCTATATTCAATAAAAATGTTTTTTAAAAAGTAAAATAAAGGTATCTTCAAACATACAGAAGCTGAAAGATCTTCACAACACAAGAAATTTTGATGGAATTCCTTCAGTTAAGAAGAAAAATGTGGGGGGCCTCCCTGGTGGCGCAGTGGATTAAGCAACACAGTCTGAAGCAAACCGCAGCCACTGCAGCACAAGTTCGATCCCTGCTGCCGGCCAGGTGGGGGACCCACATGGTGCAGCAGACCTCTCCTGCTGTGCCCGCTGCTCCCCTCAGCAGTGTACTTCCGTTGATCTGCCTGTTCTGCTCCCCGCTCTCTGTGGTGAATCCTCTCACCCCCCCCACACCTCTGGCCTGTACCCCAGTCTTGTATGCATATATAAATAAATCTTTTAAAATAATACTTACATAAAAAAGATGCCAAGCAGCACATGAAATTTTAAGACTTATAAGGAAATAGTATATTCTATGAAGCCTAATATTTCCACAACACAAAACTAGACATAACATTACAAGGGAAGAAAGCTATAAATTAATATCCTTCATAAGCATAAATTAAAAATTCTAAACAAAATGT
Source organism: Galemys pyrenaicus (assembly GCA_019455555.1). Classification (NCBI taxonomy): domain Eukaryota; kingdom Metazoa; phylum Chordata; class Mammalia; order Eulipotyphla; family Talpidae; genus Galemys; species Galemys pyrenaicus. The sequence goes on from JAGFMF010011523.1 coordinate 4,486,642, forward strand.
ACCAAATCTAACAACTTATGAGAAGAATGATATACCATAACCATATGTGATTTATTCCAAGATTGGTTTAACATTCAAAAATCAATATAATTCACCATATCAATACATTATAAAGAAAACCTTTATGTCTATTTCATAGATGCAGAGAAACAAAACCAAATACCCATTCCTGATTTTAATAAAATTGTTAAATCCTCTTGGCAAATAGAAATAATACTATCACAACCAGATATAGTTAGTGATATAGCATGTGAATGGAAATAGAAAGATGCTAGCTAGCCAAAGTAGAAACATAATTAAGAGATTTTTATTTTCATTTGTGAATAATCTTATCAAGTTTAAGCAAATCCTACTATAACTCCTAATATTACTATAGAAAGAATAAATCTAGGCTCATCCAACACATTGATAATTCCTAGAGAGAAAGAACCATTTCATTAACACCTGTGATCATTGTTTGAAGGTGAGACTAACACCTACAGAGAGTTTCCTGTAAAAAAAAAAAAGGCAGCAAAATTTAGACTCAGCTTATAAGAGGAAATAGTTTGCAGGGTGCCAAGAGATGTAATCATTAGTAAGAACTGAGGATGATTTCTTAAATTGTTCAAAATGTATTTAATTGCTCAGTCCTATTATCATCTTTTAAGAGATATCTTAGTCAAAAGTGATTTAATTTCTCAGTAACACTGAAGATTAATGTGTAAATTAAACACAAAGTTGTTTAACACTGAACATAAACATTTTCAAATCAATGTAAGATGATTTGAACTGTGCAAACACACACATAGAAAAAATATATATTTCTTCCAGAGTATATCCTTGAAATACATACAGAAAGAATCCACTGGACATGGTTATTATGTGTCTTCGAGTAAAAGTTTGCTGCAATGCAGCTGTTATATGACACTGAGTAGCTCTGTGGTTTTGTGGACACAAAAAACAGTCAACTCAGAAAAGTGTCACCACATAGACTGTTTTATGTAAGTACATGGTACCAAACAGAACAGTTTAACGATAGCCACAAAGTGAAAAAGTCACTCTGCAGATTAATACGTGTAAAACTTGAAATGCAAATAGTCAGAATCATACTAGAGCAAACCACATGTTTTTCATAAAATGTTTTCAGTTTTCTTGGTGGCAGACTGGGGATCTGTAATTAGAGAAAGACTTCAGACTAAAGAAATCTTATCTTCCTACCCTGTAACCCAGAGATTGAATTAACTGATAGACCAGTAGCTATAATTTTTTTTGTATTTTAGAAATTACAAATTGACATAGTGAACTATAAGTGTGCTTAGAGCTGTCTTTTATGTTTTACTAAACCATTATGTTTTAATATAAAAATAGATATATTGAAATTGTACTTGGAAAAGATACTTCCAAAACATATCAGGTTTTTGAAAACAATTCTTATCTTTCTATTTTAAACATGTATTCTTCAGTCTTCATTATGAACTTGCTTATACAATCTACAGAGATAGTCTGAATAACTGGTGCCTGAATTCTTAAATTTTAGTGTTTTGTAAAATATTAGTGTACCAAAGATGGAAAATGTTCCTTCTAAGTGAGTCAGAAACACCGATTTCTTGAAGGTAAACAGGATTGACCTAGGCAATACTGCCAAACCAAATGCTGAAGTTGTAATCTACTGTGGTAGATTCTCTGGTAAACTGTGAGTGGATTAAATAAGTAATTTTAAGCATTTGTATTTTCTTTACACTAGAAGTACAAAATATGTCATGTTGAACCAGAGAAAATAATCTTTTTATCTATCATAAAGAAATATGTGTATTTGATAGCCCAAATCCAGTCACTGCAAGCCTTGATGGAGTGAAGATAAGGGAGGCTGTGCATACTGGAGAACAGCAGCACAACTAAGATGTGGAACATGATCAGATTGCAAGTCTGTTGGATTGACTTTCTAGTTAAATAAATAACATATACAGACATTCCCTTTTTTTCAATCTGGGTCTTTCTGAAGCAGACACCAAGATAGAGTTAGAAATGCAAGAATTATATTGGAGGTAACCTCTGTTCAAGATAAAGACCAGAGAGAGCAAAGGAGGTGAAGGCAGGGAAAGTGAGTAGTCCACAATGCTAGTCTGAAAGTGAAAGGGGAAGAATAAATATTGGGGAGGAGGAAGAGCCTCAGACTAGAAGGCAGCTCTGAGAAAATCTTAGCCCCCCCACCCCCCCCAGAAGGAATTTCAAATCCGGAAGAAATTGCCATGCTTTAGCTTGCTGCTGTACTTTGTGTTTTCAGAGAGCTGCTTGGAGAGCAGGGCCTAGATGTGAGCAGTTGGAGGCTGTCAGTCACTATTTCCAGAGGCAGTTTTCCCTGGAGGAGAGATCACAGCCACACTCTCCTAGCTTTCATGACTGCCACATCTCCTATTCAGATCAAACTGACCCACAAGAATTGCTTTCTCTTTAGTGATAGGATAGTTTTCAGAGTCAAGTGTAAAATGCACTATTTTAACAATACATAATGTGGAGTATTTGATCTTTTAGTTACTGTGAAAATAAAATGTGTACAAGGAAACCTCTAAAAGGTCATAGGAAGATGCAACAAGATGTCTATAATAGAACAAAATGAAAGTGACATCAGACTTCTCAACAGCAACAGAGAGGCAAGGGGACGGGATCTAATTTGAAAGTGCGGAAAAAGGTTTAAATTAGAGTTTTATATATTTCTTATTATTTAAATGTGAGAATAAAAGGAAGATATTCTCAAGGTCTCAGACACACAAGGTCTCAGAAATCTTATCACACACAGTCTTTATTGAAAATGTCTTTGGGAGATGCATCCCAGGATGAGAAATGAACAATTAATAACATTTATTGTTTTTATAAAATCACTACTAAAAAAAAAGGGAAAATGGGCATGGGGAGAAAAAAGTACATCAGTGAAGGATTCTAGATAAACTAACAGTAATATCAGCATAATTGGAGAATGGTAAAAGACAGGGAGAAGTTGAGAGAGATCTAAGATAATGGTTTTCTTTCAAGAGTATATATCAAAATTGTTTTAACCTGGATTTTCATAAAATCAAACCATGAGTCAAAAATTTGAATGCAAATCTTTTGTTTTGGTGTTTTCACTGAGACGCACCATTGGGGAACGGCAAAAACAAAACAAAACAAAGCAGAGAAGATATAAAAGTCAATAAAAGACGAATTTTCATTTTGGGCAATGAGATTAAATCTCACTGGCACCCTTTGGGATACAGAGACTATGCCTCAGGTTTGTCCCATTCAAGGGATGAAAAAAGATGCAATGTTACCCATTAACTCCTAAGAGGTGAAGGTCTGTTTTCATGGACACAAACTCTTTGGAAATTCTGGCCTGGAATTTCCAGTGCACCCTCAGAAGAGTCAGAACACCCTCTGGCTAAGGGTCACAGTGCCTGAAGTAAGATGTCATTGGCAGGTATAGGAAACATAATTGTGCTGGGGAATGGGCTGGGTACCAGCAGCAACTACTGTCTTCCTGCACTTACATTGCAAAGATCTAATTATACCCTACATTAAATCCCTGTCTAGTCACTATTCTTAAATGTAATCACTTTCTACAATTGAAAAATAAAATGAAATACTAATAATAGGAAGCTAATGGAACAAACTGCTATCTCTGCTTCTGCAGTTGGCCTGAGGCTATGGCTGCGATCTCTCATTTCCTTCTTTAGCAGCCATTTTACATTCCTCTCGTCCTTGGCTATCACATCTGCTACTCCAGGTTGTTTCACATTAGTGAAACTCAGATGTTCATCCCTGAGGGCTCTGACTTAACCAATCTATGGTTGATGCAAATGCCTTTCACTGTTAGAAGCACCACAGTAAACCCAGTGAATTCCCTAATCTCTAGACATACTTCTCTGTGGCCTTAGTGTTAGTGGCAACTCTATCTCCTCCAATGGTATGTCTGCTATACCTGCATATATAGTAACTTTCTTTGCCTGCTGTGCTATTGGCTTGCAGAGCCAAAACTGACCAGGTGGCAGCCTTAGCTTCAGATTTAGTGGAATCTTACCTGTTTCCTGTAGTACAGTATAACAATTTTTGAAGATAAAAACACAAACATCTAAAATGCTTCATTGTGAATGATGAGTCATTACAACTTCTATCCTTTGACTTCTAGGTCCATGTGTTCTGGGTGTCACAATCGTAGCACATATGATGGAAGCGTTGTGCATATCACATAGTGCATATCAGTGAAGAAGGAAAGCACTCCAATGCCTCAGAATGTCATCTGCTAGCTGATATTTAGCTCGTACCTAAAAGCAGTCACTTCAAGATTCTTTTGCACTGGCAGATTCAGATAATGCAGTCCAGGTGGTTCCTGGGCATCTATAGATATACAGTTTCATCCTTCATTTGTTGTAAAGGGATCCAATGCAATCAACTTACCACAAAGTAATTGACTGAACTCTTTGAGTGACCATAGCATCCTTTTAGGGTTCAGCATTTGCTGGCAGATCTAACATTCAATGGCATCAGTGATTAGATTATGAAGAGGAAGCTGTGCTGTTGAGTCCATACACAACCTCCATCTCCACTACCATGACTACTTTTTGTGGGTTTTTTTTGAACACTGGCATGGCCAAGGACAGAAGCTAGCTAACCTTCCCAGCTGAATTATCCTATAAATTTGTTTTCTAGTTTCTCCTCTTTATTTTATAGTCAATTCAAAGATTTATGATCATGCCTTTTCTTAATCTTTCATGAATCTGATCTTTCAGTCTTGCTTCTTCTAGGTTTCTGACCTATCAGCCATGCCACAAGGTGCTTCTTTAGATCCTATGTCTAATCTTCTTTCAGAGTACTTGTCTGACTACACAAAGTGGTGACTGAGTATGCTGTATGAAGTTATGCCTTATGGGAGGATTTTCCTCAAGGTGTGCCTTTCAGGACACACCTACATAGGTCTATAGTGTAGCAACAGTTCATTTTTGCTTCACTCCAATATATTGAACCAATTTATCTATAGAACAAGGCACAAAGGTATATGCAGCCTACAGAACATTACTAAAGCAATATTTAATGGCAACATTACAGTTTTGAATGTATTTATCAGAAAATTAAAGCAATCAAAAACAAATGAGCTAGAAATTTAATCCAAGATGGCAAAGATGAACAAAAGAAAAAACTTGGTGGGGGTAAAAGAAGGAAATAATGATCACTAAAGCTAAGAATGACCAAAAAATGAAAATAAATGGAAAAGGAAAGAGCTTGTTCTTTCCAAATAAGATAGACAAGTAAATGTGCATATAGCCTATAACTAATAACCACAGTCCTGGTAATATACCCAGAAACAATCTTGCATAGACCCATAAAAGAACAAAACCAATATTGTTTATTTCTGCATTATTTGTGAAAGTAGGCATTTGAAGTCACCTTACTATCCATTGCTGAAATAACAAAGTGTGTTGATACATGTCATAGAATGTTAAAGAATTATAATAAAATCTATAATTTTATAGACTCAAAATTTCATGCATAGATTTTGAAAACAAGCTAAATGAGAAAAACACAGTGTGATATATGTTATGTATATTAAAAACACATAAATGCAAAAGAAATACTACATGTTTTAGGGATACAAAAATTCTCTTGTATATAAAGTATATTAGTATATATCCTGGGAGGAAGAGACTGATATGAGCCAGAATAGAATTTGGAGAGGGAATATAATTAAAGAAGATGAAAGTAAGTTGGAGGGAGGACTGTGCTAAAAATGAGAGTAACTTGAACAAAAAACAGAGACGGGGGGACTTCTTACATCTGAGGTTTAAAAAAAAATGCTATATAACTATTAATTTCTAATTACTTAGCATGAGAATTACATTTTATATAATGTAGAGGTCACATTCTTTCATCATGTTAAATACATAAACATCTCTTTTTGAAAGATTTGATTTTGATTCCAGTTTCCCTTGAGATCTGTAATGTTCTCTCCATGAGCAAAATCTGGCCATAATATTCTCAGTCCCTAAGGAATGAAAATACTTACCAAACTTAAAACAACACAGAATACTGTCATTCTGGATGAGTTCATTCAATGTCCAAGTATGAGTCATAAAAAGAAAATAAAGTATCTCGTACTTAAAGATTATCTAAACAAAACATATTTCTTCCTCCATGTTAAATGATATAGACAGATATTTCTAGACTTCTGATTCTCAACATTTATTCATATGATCTAGTAAGGAACATTTTTCTAGTAGATGTCAAAATCAAAACCTAAAAGATAAGTGCCCAGTAAAATAAAACATTCTATAAATAGCATAAGAATCAATATTATCATTATAATTTTTCATGTCATATCTAAGTAAGGAAGAAAGTTAGAAATCATGGAAAATATATGTAGTTAACTAAATAGCAAAATAATCCTAAAAATAATGAATTGCATTATCTGAACTTAAAAAACTCTAGCTTTATATCTATCTTTTAATGTTTTAAATCCTGATTTATCTTAAAATACTTTAATGATTTTTAAAGTAGATGTACCTTAAGACATTTTTAGATTAAAACACAATCTACTTATACCTTATTAACTACAAAGATCCTTGACAGATCTACTAATTTATCTCTTTTTAGACACTTTCAGAACATAATACCAAATTTATGTATTTTCTATTGCATTTAATATTGGTGATAGCTTTGTCCAAAACTAAACACCACTTTGTACAAAAACAGACACAGTTAAATTTGGTAACCCATTTGGAGGGTAGGTTGAATAAAATTTTCATTAGCATAATAATTGTCCCAAACATATCTGACTTCAGGAAATCAAGGTATTAAGGCTGGAAGAGGATTGACTATAATTTATGTTTGCTAAAAGAATCATTTGTGCTAATAATATAATTTATGTGATTTAGTATGCTATTAATTATAGCTGGTACTAAATATTTCTGAATGACTGAGGTGCCAGCTTATCATGGTATATAATTTCCTTTTATTTATCATTTATTTTGTTTTTGTATCAAGTGTATTCCCCCCATTTCAAAATTATGTTTATTGAGTGTTGATTTACAACACGATATATTTTTCAGGGCTATAGGTTCACATTTCTACAAATGTATGTTATCATACTGCTTACCACCAAAGCGCCAGTACTCTTCCGCCATAATCATTTCCCTTTAAGTACCCCATCATTGTAGGGCCTGACAGAGTTGTGCAGACAGAGCCTAGTAAGAGTTTTGTCTAAGTGGTTTTTGTTTTCTTTCTGATGCTGTTCCAGTTGCTTACAATAGGCCTCTAACCAAATATGAGTGAGAGTTTGTGTAAGCCTTTTATTTTCCCCCTTTTAGTGATTCTCCTGTTGCCTATTATAGGCCTCTGACTGAATATATGTCAGGAGTTATACGTCCATGAAAGTAGAGATGAGCTGACATTTAGAGCTGTTGTAGACCAGATATATATACATATGTATGCATGTATTCATTTTAGTATTGTATTACTAAGAATGTATTCTCATTAGTTTCACTTTCATTTTCTCACGGTGTAATGGGCTGGTTTGGTAATGTGTCTGTCCTACAGGCACAAACTGTTCAAATTCACCTTCCTTAAAACAAAAAACAGCATCTTCTATCACTCCTTTTACAAAATGCCACTCAGAGACTTGGCTATTTCTGCATATTTAATTCACTTGGGGTTTTGCTGCTCATATTTTATTTAACAGTACTTCTTTTATTCTCAACTTCTCTAAGTGTGATTTTGAGAACATGACTTGTCTCTTGCCTCATTCTGTACTTGGAGAGACTCTTTCTTGCTGAGTTTCACAACACTTTTGCCTCTCAGTCACTCCCTTTTATTTCGTGTTCCTTTCTTCCAGCAGCCATAATGTATAAATGACTCTGTACATACCTTAAGTGTCAACTATGTGATTTTCCATTTCTGATTTAATTGCCAAATTCCTCCTTGATCTTAGGCCTTCTTGAAGTCATCAACTATGATTTTAGATATCTTTGTATCTCTAGTATTAAAATCAGAGCATGTAATCTGGCAAGAGCACAGTAATGGTCTAAGTGAACAGAAGGAGAAGCAGTTTGGAATTTGAATCTGAGAGAAATGTATTCTAGTCATCAAATTCATTCCCTATTACATGTCATTTTATATGGTCAAAATATTTTTTCACACTTTCAGCAAAAGTATGAGTTTTTTTTTTAATTCTGTTTTTTAATGAGCTAGCATTTCTATCTTTGATTGTGTTTTAGAGATATCAGTATAGGAGCTCCCCCTTCGGGAGTTTTTTCCACAAAAAGCACCTGTAGTCCATTAAGCTCCTTTCCCACTTTGTTCCTGCCCCTCCACATCTAGTGGCTTCAGTTCTAGAGTCAGATTTCTAAGGCCTGTTATTGGCTTGTTTGGCTTGGCTTCTTGGGCTTGTTTTGTTCAGGATATGTTATTGAAGATTTTTTTATACATGTACTTGCTACCAACCTCATGACTAAGTAGGAATTATTATCCTCATTTAAAAAACAAACTAGTGCTCAGAGTTGGAATAATTTGATCAGGCAAAGCAGGATTACTACAAGTCATAAAAACTTCTCTTAGAAGGGTCTCAGCTTTTTTTTTTTTTTTTTTTTCTATTTTAATCCAACTGGTAGAAAAAAAGGCATGGGATTTCTCCAAATCCAAACCTGATGTCAGTCAAGGAAGCAGGCACATCTGGGGGTGAAACTGCCTGTTTACAATAAAAAGTTATTGGATATTACCCAGTGGCATTTGGATTGCTAGTCAGAAGACCTAAAAGGACTCTTGGCCTCTAACTTGTCCTAGCAAGATGTAGTGTCAGCAAGGTACCGGGCAGGTTCTCAATGATTATGGAAGATGGGTCAAGGAGGAGTCTTGGAGCCCTCAGTGGCTTTTTCATGCTTTTATTCCTCTTTACATCAGAGATGACCAGGTACATGGCAGGCAGGGAGGCCAGGGGAGCCAGGAGGCTTCTTCACTCTATGGGCTTTCCATCTTGTGTGTCTATATCTCTTTCTTCTCTTTTCTTCTCTCTGCTGGCATCCTTGTGATGCCATCTTTATATGCCCCATTTCTCAGCCCAAGTGCACCCACTTGCACATGCCCACACCCTACTTGAGGTGCCCACTGTTAGGCATGCGTGCAGGACCGCAGGTGTCCATCATCGACACCGATGGCAGGAGGGCGGAAAAGTCTGATCACTTTCATTTACCCTACACAGGACAGAAAACAAAAGGAGTATAGGAGCAGTACAATTCTCTGTACAGATGTGACAATCAAAAATGACTCAAGGTTAGACAGTCTGGTTTCATAAACTGTCTCCCCAGTATATACCTCAAACACAATAAAACTTCATAGAAAAAAGACCTAATTCTAAGAATCCTTAACCTATTTTTCTGATTACTATTTTCCTGTGTGACAAATGACCCCCAGATATAGCAGCATCAAACAATTTCACTGTGTCACAATTTTTGTGGTTCAAGAAGTTGAACAGGTCTCAGTGAGATTCTTTTGCTCCATGTAGGAATGATTTGAAATCACGAGTTTATAGAAATTGGTGGATGGGATGGATGATCTGAGACCGTTCAACCCTCATGACTAGTACATTTATGGTAAGTTATAGAAAACTCTGTTTAGCTGGTGCTCTTGACCAGAGCACCGACATGTTACCTTTCTAGCATGATAGCTGCATCATGCAGTCAGATTTTTGAAGCCCAGGGCTCCTAGAAAGAGTTTTTCAAGAAATGGGAAGTAGAAGCTGTTAGTTTCTTAAGGTCTGGTCCTGGGAACCTCAACAACATTATTTCTGCTGTAAGTTAGTAGGTGAGGGGACATAGACCCAACTTCTGGGCAGAGGGAATACCAAAGTATTTGGGGCCTTTTTTAATGCATAATACAGCCCAATTAACTTTCAGCAGTTCTTGTTTGTAAATGGTATTTTGCGATATGTTTGTTTTTGAAATCAGTAAGAATGAAACCTTTTCGTACCTCTCTGTTCTCAGATTATTACTCCTAAAGTTATGCCTTATTCTACCTAGTTTTATCACCACTTCTAAAGTTTACATTAAGATATTTTTACATTTATGCCTACAATGTTTATACACCAATACGAATGGATCATTCAGACAGAAATGTCATAATGCTTATTGCTGTCTTCACCCTTTCCTTCTTGGCCTCCAACTGTTTAAATATTTCAGAGACTCTGCTCTTTCAAGAGCAGATTGAGTGTACTGACATTACTGTAATCTTAGTGTGCTCAGAATTTTTTTCATTATCATTAAATAGTAGAATGTAAAGCCAAAAAGCATTTTGGGAACTCTGTAGACTGAAAACTTGGCACTTCACAGAAGTAAAAACTAAGGGTCAGAGAAATTTATATTACCTCTTCTAAATCATGCAAATAATTAATAGGTGAGTCTGTGCTGACACTGACGGCTCCTTGATCTTCATTTGTATTGACTCCACATGTATTTTGTGTTGGTAGTTTTTCAAAAGGAATTTTATTAGGAAACCAGAAAAGAAATATCATTTTTTAAAATGCCAAATTAATCAAATCCAAAATGCCAAGCTATAGACACTATTGAATTTCCTGCAGGCAGGTTTTTTAAAAACCAGCAAAACTGTTAATCATTACTCTGTAGTTCAGTCTAAATGGTATCTGTTCTTTTCTCTCTATTTTCTTCTATGTCCCTCCTTTGGTTAACTTAATTGGGTCCTTCCTGCCTGCAAAATGATTCTAGTCTTTTTAGTCTAATGAGATCATTGCCTCTTAATTTGTTTACAAGATAATTTCTTCTTAAAAACAACATGCATTTCCCTTCCAAGTTAGAAAATGTTAGTCCCTATTTCAAATATTCAGTAGAAAACAAGGGACTATGGTGATGGTGCACAGGTGAATTGGTGGTGATGACTATACCTAGAGAAGAAAGCAAACATTGTAAGAAAAAAAAAATAAATAAAATAAATAAATTTTTAAAAAGGGAAACTTACATCCCTTAAATAACCTATAAATGGCAAATCAACTTCAGGATCCATTTTAATCTACTGGCAAACATAGTTTTCTTCAGACCCTTGCCTGGTATTGCAGATATAGGTAGGTAAATAGCACTGAAGCCAATAAAATTTTAACATCAAGGTTTGTAATTAATGCATATATTCATTTAATCATTTAATTGACTTCATAAATAACTAAAAGAACTTCTGTTATTGCAAGAATTTTCAATGGAAAATATCTATAAAATGTATTCAGTGAAGCTAACAACCAATCCTTTACAATAAAACGAGCAAATTGAAAATTTCTTATAATACTTTTCTAATCACTGTAGCAATAATACCTGCTTTATGGGAACACCATCAATAAGCTCTAGTGGCTTTAATACTGAAAGTATAGAAAAAAATTCTTTATACACTACTCCACTTCTCAAGCCTATTAAGCAGTATATACATGCTGGAGTGTTGGAGAAGTTAAAGATGGTCAATGCCAAAATTTTATCAGTGATTGTGAGGTTCTTAGAATATCAAGCATACAATTTAAAAACTGACATTTTCTATACAGATCCTAAATATTTTATCTCCAAATTGTTAAAATCAATACAACCGCATCTCACATGCATTACCAGCAGAAAAAACCTATCTCTAATGAATATGATGGGCTCACATTTCCCACTGGTCATTATTTGCCCCAGGGACATTAACACTCTCTGGGAAGTATGATGTATACAGAAAAATGAAAATCTCTACAATTATATTGCTAGATATAAATGTTAATACATTCAAATGAAATTATTTTTGATTTATTTTTTCATTTTATATAAAAATATGCTGTGGAATTTTTTGCATGTCTAAATCATTCCCCACAGCATCTTTTTCTAAGGACTGTGTAGCAGACTACACTATGATTAATTCATTTAAAAAATATAATTGTTTACCATTTAAATTAATTTTAATTATTTTCTAGTAAAGCAATGTTATAATGAATATTCTAGAAACACATTCATTGTGGACATTATTAAATATTTCTTAATGTTAGAATTAAAAGAGTGGACCAAGTGGGCCAAGTGACTTGCACATTTTAACACCTTTTCTTATTCCCAAGTTGTACCCAGAATCTACCAGCTTTTACTCTCTTAGCATTGTAATGAAATATCCATTTTTCCATACACTAACACTTAAAAATTGTAAGTATCATTACCAACCCAAACTAAGTTATAACACACATGAGTAGGTATTGGAGACACACACACACACACACACACACACACACCAAACAGTCCACACAAATACTATAAAGAAGAGATCCATTCTCTACTAAATATAATACAGGGACTTATTTCCAACTAATGGTAAAATAACAGTCTAAAGTGAAAATCCTTTCTTTGGGATATTTAAATATGGTTTCATTTATGTATAAACATAACCCCACAACTTGAAGTAAAAGTTTCAAATCCTTTCTAACTTATTTATGGGCTTGCTGCAATGGACAGATGAGATGCGTCCATGATTGTAACTCTCTCTCCCCATATTAAATTCATTGATAACAATTTTTTTAAAAAGTAATTCTCTTAAGTAATAGAACTAATTCTATAGGCTATTTAAATATTGATTAAAGAAAACCTAGCTATCATACAAAATATAATTCAAACTTCTGTTGACCCAAAGAATGTGTTTCAAACCAGTGTAATACAAGACACAGGTGTGAGGAGTGGGCAGGGGGATGGGGGGGTAGATACCTATGTGTGTATTATGTCACTATCACCAACTGAAGAAAGAAAAAGTTCTCTGTTCTGAATATCTTCTAGAGGGAAAGCTTTTTAGATGACCAGGCACTACTACCAGTATTTGTTGTTATTTTTGTGGGTACACAAATTCAGCCCACAAACTCCTTCTGTGTAGTCATTCTTCCTTTTACTGGAATCGGGGCTCGACCAGCTTGGGGGACATATAGCAGGTTGTACAATAAAGGTTAACATTTGACTTCCTCTCACATTTCGGACGGAACTCCATCGCCTGGACATGGAGTCTGGGAAATGCATTCTAGTTATGAGCAGGTTTGGTGAGCAACTAGCCATTCTGTGCTACATCACATTTTGGGTTTTATCATACCTGTATAGCTTCACTTGGTGCCTTCCAGTATTTGGCTCAAGTGTCATACAAGCTACTTCAAATATTTTCCATCTGCTTAGGGACCGTTATTTTAACAGTTTGTTTTTTTTTTTTTTTACGTGTTGTTTACTATGCTTTTTACCTTCTTTGTTCATTCCAAATTCTTTAATGTTGTTTAATTCTTTAATTAGGAATTTTTTATAACCATGTTTTCCTCTGCTTTTAAGCATTATACATCAACTTTATGAGGACTTAGCTGCATATTTGTATTGTACACTTACAAGGATTTATTAAAAAGTGAACTACCACAATTATAACTGGAAAACCAAAGTGAAATATTCATGGGTGGAACTTAACTATAAAAATAAGTATACTAAAAACAATGTTAAAAATTCTAAGGTGATATCAGTGTCTACAGACGCTTCTAAACTGAGGTTGGCTTTTTGTTGAAAGGGAGATGAGAAAAGGGTATAAGGAGGTACGGTGCATATTTTATCAGTATCCAAAAAAAAGAGTATTCTTTTCCTTTCTGTCATTGTGAATTCCATCTGTTCTTGATTGTAGAATTGTTAAAACTGTTTGCAAGTCCTTAGCATTTGACTAACCTATCACTGACAAGCTTTTGGTGAAATTTTGTTATTAGTTTTCAATCATATATAACATTACTTTTTAAGATCTATTAATAGTATTCTTTTCATAGGAGACTTTTATATATGCTAATGACAGATCAGTTTGAGTGTATTCCTGCTATCTCATGTTTTATCTCCTCTACTGTGTTCTTTTTATTCCTTTCTTAATTTCCTTATTGATTTCTTTTTCTAAATTCTTTCTCCTTTAATGGATGAAGAGTTACACATCCAATTTCTAGTCTTCCTTTACTTATATACAAATTTATCTATTTTTTGCAACATCTATAGTTAATTACACCAACATCTAAAAGTTATTTTAATGGTCTCTAGGTTAACCTCAGCACCCTTTCATGTTTTGTATACTTTGCTTTTTACCGCCTTTGTTCATTCCAAATTCTTTAATGTTGTTATCATTAGGAATTCTATGACCATATTTTTCACTGTTTTTAAGCATTATATATCAGCTATATGAGGACTTAACTGCATGTTTATATTCTGCTCTTCCTTATATGAGCTATCTGGTTTATTGTGTTCATTTAAAATTTTAATTTATCATGTATATTTTAATGTAATTTTGTATTTTTTTTTCTGTTATGTGACTATTTCAGAAAGGTTCTCTGGATGATTACTTTTGACCCTTTAGAGGTCAGAACATTTATTTATTTTGATCTCACATTCAAGTATTGGTTCAGACAATTATATACTTGTATATTTTTCCAAAATACTTGATACACAGTAATTGGAAGATATTTCTAAAGTGTTTTCTAATTCTATCAAGCAATTCTCCAATTCTCAGCAGGTACTGAGTGTTTTATAGATGTAACTCAATTCTGACATAATCTACCTGGAAATAGCATAAAATTCAGCAGTTAAGGGCTCACTCCCACAGAATGCCCCAACTTCAGATGCCAATCTCAAATCCAGTTGGCATTCCTGGCCCACTCACTACAACTTGGGGTTACCATGGCCTCCTCTTGGTTCTATTAATTTGCCAAAGCAGATCACAGAATTCAGTAAGCTCTATATATGATCACTAGTTTTTTATAAAGGATGTTATGAAGGACACAAATGAACAGCTAGCAGAGGAGATAAACAGGTGATATAAAGAGTCAGGAACATAGCAGCTTCTGTCCCCAGGGGAGTAGGGTACACCACTACTGAGCATGTGGATATGTTCACCAACCTGGAATCTCATCAAATCTTGCTATTTAGTTTTTGTGGAGATTTATCTCCCAGAAGTCAGTGAGTGAGACTCCAAGTGCCAACCTCTTAATTGCTTGGTCTTTTTGTTGACCAGTTTTAGTTTAACAACATCTGGGATTCTACCCTATAACCTCATTAGCATAAAGTATATTCAAAAACATCTTTTTAAGAATAAAAAATACTCCCTGGTGGTGCAAGGGGTTAAGTTTCACAACTATGAAGCTATGGACAGCAACTGCAGCACAAGTTCAATCCCCAGTCAGGGAGGTGACCCACATGGCATAGTAGACCTCTCCTTTCTCACCTGCTGCTCCCCTCAGCAGTGTGTTTCAGTAGATCTGCCTGTTCTCCCCACTCTGTCTCTGGTGAATCCTCTCACGCCCTACTCCTCTGGCTTGACCCCAGTTCCTGTGTGCATAAATAATCTTTTTTTTTAAAAGAATAAAAAATATACCTGTATCACTTAGAAATTACAAGGAATTTAGGAATTTTTTGCTACAAACCAGGGATAAGAACCAACTGTATTTCTTCTGATACTGTATTATTGACCTAATGACTTCTAACATCATCCTGTACTAAAGCTCTGCCCAGTTCCAAGAAGTATTTAATGCCTCTAGGACAAAGGCTGGGGTAAGTCACACACATGATGCCCCTGGAGTTTGCAATGCATCAGTTTGATTGGCATATATATGTATATTTATAAATTTTATATATACTTATTTGTAAGTATATATATATAAATATATATTTATAAGTATATATTTATTTATAAATTTATTTATTTATAAATGTGTATTAAATATATATATTTAAAGCAATTTCTTTGAATACTAAGAATTCTGAAACTTCCCAAATAATTTTCTAAGGCAAAGATTTTGGCGTACTCTCACAAATGTCAGTATTTGTGGTTTGGGGCATTTCAAAAGAAATCCTTCAGTTAGATATTTGACCATTTGTCCCCATTCGTTTTCCCTTTTATCTGTCTTCCTGGCACATTTATTTGATAGGCAATATACATGCTAACTTACTCTGTCAGTCATGTTTCTTAACTTATTCACAGCAACAAAAGCCATTTTGCGTGACAGTTGCAGGAAATTCTGTAACTTATTCTTCAAAATCAATCATTTTATTTTAATTGTCATTTATGATATCTTATCATTTATAATTTGTGATTTTGTGCTGACTGCAGTTTTTTTGTTGCAACCTATTCTTGCTTTGTAGATACAGTATTCTCTTTTCTGATAGCCTCTTGGAAGGTAGTCAATTTTTTTAAAGGTATTCTCTAGTTCCTTGCATCAATTAATTGGTCATTTTAGTCAGTCTTGTTAATGAATTTGAATTTGCTAAACATATGGTAAATTCTTTGAGTGATTCATTAGACTGATGAGTTAAGCTGGTGCCATGAGTTGAATTGTGTTCCTAAAAAAGGATAGATTAAAGACCTAATCCAGGACCTGTGAATGTAATCTATACAGCTATAATCACGTTAAAATGAGTTCATTAAGGTGTATACTAAACTTCTATGATTGATGTTCTTACAAGAGAGATATTTAGATGCAGAGGGAAATGTCATCTGACAACAGAGGCAACTGAGGGAGAGACTTAAGTGATGTAGCCAATGTCAAAGACTTCCTGCAAACCACCGGAAGCTAGGAAGAAGCATAGCCCAACTGAAAAATTTGATTTCAAACATGTAGCCTTCAGTACTATGACAAAATAATACATGTTATTTAAATACATCCTGTTTGTGGTGTCTGTTATGGCGACTCTAGGAATCTGATAGCGGTGAGTTTTCTGGCTTTGTTTGCAACTCTTTGTCTCCTTTCCCCCACAGTTTTCTAGAGTGGAAGAGCTTTATAAGTGAGACTGTACCTAACAGCATGTATGGTTGAAGGGCAAACAAGACTAAGGTTTACATTCTTTTTTGCCAGAAAAAGGAATGCTTTATTTGTGTTATATATTTATTAGATGGTTCTCAACATGAAACAAACCACACACACTCACACATGCGCGCGCACGCACACACACGCATACCCATGCATATATTAAAGAGATTTAGCAAAAGGAATTCTAATTCAATTAGGGAGAATGACAAGTCCCAAAAACTTCAGTCAGCAAGCTGGAGAGCCCAGTGAGCCAACATTGTGTTCCCAGTCCAAATACTGGCAGGCTTGAGACCCAAGGAGAAATTCACCATCACCAAGGGAGTGTTAGCCTTTTTGTTCTATTCTGGCCTTCATGGTTAGATGGAAGGACAGTCTGTTTACTGATTCCATAGATACAAATGTCAATCTCCTCTAAAAACACTCTTACAAATACATGCAGAATACCATTGGACTAAATATTTGTACACCATATGCCCCATCAAATTGGCACATAAAATTAACCACCACAAGTCTATTCCTTGTCAATTTGCACCCACATGCATCTAATTAAATCGTACTTTATTTCATATAGAGAAAATAATGTCATAATCCCACATAATATAAAATAACTACCCTCTATTAAACTAAAAATGTACTAACCCCATCCTTGGAAGAGAAGTTCAAGCTCTCCAGGGATGTTTATTTTTCATGAGCTCTTAAAATGTAAGTTATGAGGGCCTCCCCTGGTGGCGCAGTGGGTTAAGCAACGCACTACGAAGCAAATCGCAGCCACTGCAGCACGAGTTCGATCCCTGCTGCCGGCCGGGGGG
>JAGFMF010011523.1:4504295-4550392 GCA_019455555.1 Galemys pyrenaicus
GCTCTCTGTGGTGAATCCTCTCACCCCCCTACACCTCTGGCCTGTACCCCAGTGCTTGTATGCATAAATAAATAAATCTTTAAAAAAAAAAAAGAAAATGTAAGTTATGATATAAAATTTAAGTGATATAAATTTTAAATACTTAAAATGATATAAAATTTAAAATACTTAAAAACTATGCTAAAAAAGTCAATACACTTAAGGAAATATGAGAAGAAATCTGATAAAGATGATAAGTATACTGCTGCAGAATCAATAGAGATACAGATATAGATACACACATAACTGTATTCATAGCAAAATAAAAAGAAATAGTCAATGACAATTGCAGTCCTTATTTCTATAACTGATCATGTGGTAATAACTAGTGTTTATAACTACCTTTTCCTCTATTTGCTTTATATTCCCAACAAGCATTCTCATTAAGTTGATTTCTTTACATGGTGGAGTGACCTACAACTTCACTCTTGAAGGTTTTGGGCTATTAATAATCCTGCTTGGATTGGGCAGTGTAGTTTTCCACTGACCTTAATCATATAGCAGGGCCCACCAAGAGACGTCCTAAAGGAGCTTTCTATTTCACACATTTCCATACCTCCATTGTGGAGTAGTAGTCTGATTTCCCCTAGGAGGTCAGGATCTGTTGTTGGAGTCAGCACAGTAACTTCCTTCTTTACCTTTTTTTTTTTTTTCAAGATTTATTTTTTTTATTCATACAAGAATGGGGTATGGGCCAGAAGTGCAGGGGGTGAGAGGATTCACCAAACACAGAGTGGGGAACAGAAAAGGCAAATTTGACTGAAATACACTGCTGAGGGGAGCAGCGGGCGAGGCAGGAGAGGTCTGCCGCGCCATGTGGGTCCTCTCCCTGGCCATGGGCAGGGATCCAACTCATGTTGCAGTGGCTGCTGTTTGCTTCATAGTACATTGCTTAACCCACTGTGCCACCAGGGTGGGCCCACTTTCTTCTTTACCTTTTGCTTCAGAGGTATGGGGATCCTAAAATAGGCAGTTAGCAGTCTTAACTTTTAGTTCAATAGAATCATTGTTGTATCCTTTGGTGGAAGCATTCCTTCCTTTGGAAGACCTCTAGATCAGTGGAGCATGAAGTTGTGGAGGTAGGAAGCAAAAAATTTTGTTACTGTGTCATTAGGGATGATAGTGATTGCTGTCTCTCCCATTTCCACACCTTGGTCCCAAGGACTATGACTATGGGCTACACTGCACCAAAACTGCTGATTCAGAGTACATACAGTCTTCTGGAGAACCTTGCCCCAGTATGGAAAGTATTATCACATATCTGACCTTCCTAGACAATTAGAGACAATAGCCTACTCTTCATGTTTGTTT
The DNA here is from genome assembly GCA_019455555.1 of Galemys pyrenaicus. Lineage (NCBI taxonomy): Eukaryota > Metazoa > Chordata > Mammalia > Eulipotyphla > Talpidae > Galemys > Galemys pyrenaicus. Next base: position 4,505,646 of record JAGFMF010011523.1, read on the forward strand.
ACGCTGGGCTTCTCGTTCTTCTAGTTCTTTTCTGAATTTGAAAGTGGTTTTCTTCAGGATGTGGTTTTCTTCTAAGCATCTGGGCTTTGGTTTATCTCCACTGTCTCACTTTTTATCTAATCTAGTGTAGTCTACTTTCCACTATCTATGCAACCAATTTTTATAATCTTTTTTACTTTATAAAACTACTGTAAGTTCCTTCTCTGATTTTAAGGTATTTGATGGCCTAAAGGGAAGCAAATATGTGTTTGGGCTGTCCCATCTATTTACACTCTGTTTTGATATTTAAATATAACATACTCAGACTAGAAGCAAAGAACTTCTGGCTAAAAACAGTGAATTGGCATATATTTATCTTTCTCATAAAAATTTACTAAAATAAAAATACAGAATTATTTTCTGTGTGTGTGTAAAACAAATGGATAAATGAAATGGAAAAGGACACAACACACAAGAAATTAACTAATCTTTCAAAAGACAGTGTAGTTGGGTAGACCATAAGTGTCTGACAGGAGTGGAAGAAGTATATATAGAGAGAGCGTTGACTCACCCTATAAAGTCCCTGATGACTTCTGAGACCACATAAATAAGCAACAATTTTCCCACTTACATATTCACACCCCTCACCAAGTAAGAGACCAGAAGGTTATCCCTTGATAAGTGAACCAGAGAAGATCCAGACTCAGTAAAACCAGTTGGATAGAGAGTTGTGATGAGCAAGGGGCTCATAGCATGGACTAAAATAATTATTACATATTGATCGTGAGTTTCCATATTAGTTTCTTCTTATTCTTGTCACAAGATTCCATAAACCACAAGCTTGGTAGTTTATTTTTTATTTTTTTTAAAAGATTTATTTATTTATGCATACAAGCACTGGGGTACAGGCCAGAGGTGTGTGTGGGGGGTGAGAGGATTCACCACAGAGAACGGGAAGCAGAACAGGCAGATCAACAGAAGTACACTGCTGAGGGGAGCAGCGGGCACAGCAGGAGAGGTCTGCTGCACCATGTGTGTCCCCTCCCTGGCCAGCAGCAGGGATCGAACTTGTACTGCAGTGGCTGTGGTTTGCCTCATAGTGCGTTGCTTAACCCACTGCGCCACCAGGGAGGCCCAAGGTTGGTAGTTTAAACACAAGAAATTTATTGTCCTATATAGTTTTATAGGTTAAAAGTCCAAGATGAAGGTTAGGCAGGATTGATTCCTTCTGGGAGCTGTGCAGGAGAATCCTTTACATGTCTTTCTTTTAGCTTCTGGTGGTTTGCTGGTTGGTCTTTTATTGCATCACCCTGATCTTTGTCTTTAGGTTTTACATATTCTCATTTTCTTTCTCACTCTCTCTCTCCTCACCCCTTCCTTCGTTCCTTCCCTTTGTAAATTTTCCCTGTTAACAAGGCATCATTCATGTTGGATTAGAGGCCCACCCTATTCCACCATGGACTTTGGGGACTAATTTAATCTGTACTTATGCTATGTAAAGGTCACTGATGTTTAGGACTTCAACATGAGTTTTTGTTGGGGTGGGAACACAATTCAACCCATAGTAGTTTCTGTATTTGTGCTGCTCTCAATATTCCAATAATTGTGCATATTAAGCACATCCCTGTTAACTCTGTTTCTATGACTTTGAAGAAACTGAAAGCACTAGATAAGAGATTTTCAAAAACTGGCATTTGGAGTTCTTCAAATATTGTTTTGCTTCTGATTACCTATTGCCTCATTCCTCCCATGAACATAAAGATTTAATCCACTGTCATGTTCTTAAATGTAAATGAGCACCTAAGAATCACTTGATATTAAATAACATATCCAAGAAGAAAGAGATAGAAAAACAAGTAGTCATAAATACGTAAATACAGGGATAGGAAGAAACAAAGACAATGCAAGAGCAGAAGAAAGCTTAAAATATTATAGGAAGATAAAATGATACAATCATAAACTTTAAAGGGAATACTATGAAAAGAAAATTTTCAGAAAATAAGGAAGGAATACTAGAATCAAAAGTAGAATTGAATAAATGAAAAATAAGTAGAATAGAAAAGAATTATCAAATAAATAATTATCAAATAACATACTACAAAACTATATATATTCCAATACTTTCCTTGGCACTTTCCTTCCCAGTCATCTTTCTTCTTGACCCAGTCTGAATTCACTTTTCTCTAGTTCCAAACTCCTGTCATCCTGGGATAACTATTTGCTTTGCTGTTTTTCTGGCAGTAAATATTTATTTTATATATGTGTGTGTACATATATATGTGTGTATGTGCATGTATGTGTGTACATAAGTTTAAAAATAATAAAAAAACCTCACTTTATAAACTAAGGAACAAGTTTTAGAAAAGTGTTAGATTTCTCAATATGCCACAAAGTACTAAGAAACAATAGAGAAATATCTTCAAATTATCAAAAAAAAAAGTTTTCTATCTTCTTAACCAAAGTTTAGTTAATCAGGTATGAATCATGGGGTTATTTTCAGTCATGCAAAGTTGCAAGATATAAGCCCTCCTTACACGCTTTCTTAGGAAGTTCTTGGAGTACTTGGAGTTCTTGGAAGTTCTTGTTTAAATCAAGCAGTGGATTAAATAAAAGTAAGGCGTGGAATACAGGATAGGACTGATCTAGTCAGGAAAGCAGCAAACCAAAGTGACATCCCTGGATGATCACTGTGTTGGACCTAGAGAAAAGAGAAACACAGATTCATATTTGAGTACGGTGAAATAATGCTGGGAAGGGAGGCTCTGGGAATATCAATGAAATCATTTGATATATTTCAGCACTTGACAGTTATCTGCCGCATAAAGGTACTTGCCTATTCTCTTGGTACATTTGGAAATACAGGATACAGCAAATGAGAAAATAATATCAATTAAAGAAAAATTGAAAAATTGTATGAGACAGGAAATAATCATAGTATGTTATGCAGTGCAGTAGAAGATAATAATTTAAATGACCACAAAAGTGGAATCATTTTTTATTGATTTAAACTACATAAAAATACTGTGATGAGGGATAATAGTAAAGTGAAAAGAAAAACTTTGATCCCTTTTATGCTTAAACAGAATGTTTGAAGAATCTGTCATCTGATATACATAAGAGCCTAGAGGCTTGAATTATGACAATTGTTGGTTAATGTGTAACTCAGTATATAGTGGCTAGATATCCAATATTCAGTGTAGGCCTTATGTTCTGATGGGCATTACATTAAAATGTGATGTTGATAGGTTCTCATTTTAAAGGTTTTGGTCAATCCCCAAAACAGATTTTAACCTGGAAATTGATATTTTATGTTTTATGTAGACTGCAGGTTTTCAAAGGATATGCAGACTATTTATTCTGCAGATTTTTAATTTTTGTTTCTCTTCTTACACAAATAACCCTTTGAGAATCAAGATGAAAACAGTGACAACTGTTTGGCTTAATGAACATTGCTAAGGGAATTGTCGAGAAAACACAAGACTATATGATGTGCCCCTTCCCATGTGCTACCATCCTCCTCCCACCTCCTTCTGTATTATGACACTGAATTATCATTAGAAGGGATGCTCCTTGAAGGCGGGACTATTTTATTTTCTCTGTTGCATCTCCAGTGGTTAGAGAATTATCAGGCATGTGCCAGACATACTAAATACTATTCGATTGCATATTTTTCAAATTTAAGCAAGAATAGGCTTCATGGGTTTTAAAATCACCTAGTTCCAACATCTAAAGGAGAGAGCTAAGATTTACTCTATTATGTATTTAAAACAACAGAAATCTAGTAACATATTGGAGAGGTATTCAGGTGGTGCTTGCTATGTATCACATGCCTCACAAGTAATTTGTGTTTATTTCCTAGGGAGATAAAAAAGGTAATTGTTTGAAACCCAGAGGAACATACCTTCGTTTGGCTTACATTTAATAAAGGTTGTTAAGTTGACTATAGGAAAAATAAAATCAGGTCTCTGGTTTGAAGACATTAAGCTGAAAGCAGAAAGTATTGACTAATTTCTTAAGGTCCTTTCTTCTATTTTCATTCAGGAAAAATATTTTATACTTTTCCCATCAACTCATTTGCAACTAGTATGCAATTTTTGGTTCCCAGTGGTGACTGATAGTAAATCTTCCAATGATTCAAAAAAAATTATGAAAAATTAAGGCGTTTGTCATCGAAATATAGAAGATTAAGTTTCCAAATAATGCACTGATTGTTTACTTAAATATTGCCTACAGAACGTTTAGGGTGGACTATCTTTAGCTATGGTGTGAATCTGATTTCACAGAATATTTATTTTTACACTGGCCGTAAAGATTAATAAAGATTTAACTAGTAGAAAAATAAAACTTTAGGAAAATTTTTTCAAATATTTTATAATTATGAAATGTTACTCACAAAACAAAATGTTCTTTCAAAAACTTCTGAAAAAAATTTTTAAATTTATTTCTGAAAGTCACAGAAACAAAACTTTAATAAGAGACATTTACACTAACGATACATGCGTGAGCAAAAAAAGAAAAAGCACGGGAATACAAAACTGAACATAGTAAAATTTTAATGAGTACAGTATTATGGGTACAAACAGGATAAGTGTATTTACCTCAGAAGTCTGACAGCATGGATTGAGATAAACCAAGGTTTAGGACAGCCACTTCAGTATTCACATTTTAATCAGTGCTGACCAGATGTTAAAGTGATTTATTTAGGGTTAGGGTTATTATTAGAACTATAGAACAAAACTTATATTTAAAAAACATCTTCTAAGGTGATCTGTATGCAGTTAAAGGCAGTTGGGGCAAGTCAAACCAGAGAGCCCTTATAAAGACTAAGCACCAAAATGATGAATTGTTTGTGGCTTTTATTTTGGGCCACCTTAAATTTTATTTTGTTTAAATGTGTTTTCCATTAACATTCACATACAAATTCTTTTAGGCAAAAGTTTTAACATGGAACTTTCTGCTTGGAGATTTTGCCAAGTGTTACAATAGTTTTAAACAATGAATACTTTCGAACAATCCCAAGTAGACTCTTAATTTGGCTACAATTTTAAGATGCAGAAATTGTTTTCATTTTCTGGTCCCAGAAAATTTAGTAGGGCCAAATGCATCACATGGAAGTAGCATTTTTCTTCTTTTTATGTTTTACTCAAAACTGATAATGAATAACTATATGGGCTTTCATACACATTTTTCTAAATTAGTGCCCTGTAAGAAATGATTACAATGTTCTTCAGGCTTGCTATATGCTCCATAGAGTCAAAATAAACCAACAAAGAATTTAACATTTCAACAAGCTAGAACTATTTACTGTAAGCATATAGTGAAATTCTGGAAGACATACTACCATACTTCGAGAAAACACTATTAACAGGTAAGCATGTGTTGAAGGCAGTTTATAAATGAAACATTACAAATCTTATGTTTATGCGTACAACTTATAAAATAGGAAAAAAAACTATTCTCCCAATAGTATAGCATCACACTAACACTATATAGTTAAGATTGAAAGTTTCTGTACATGTCCACTATACTTCCACAGCAGCATATGCCTTAGATATTCATTTTATACCTACATATGCCAACTATGGTTTCACGGATTTGTACAAGTTTGAGCAGGCTAAAACAATCATTTTGCTTTATCTATTTCACTATGAGACAAAATTTAAGTTTTAGGGAACAAAAAGTTTCATAATCAGTAAAGAAACATTAAATCTCTGTAACAGGATGGAAAATGTTTCTAAGGACATGATATAATCCTGATAGATAGATTATACCCCTAGATACAGCATCTGTGGGAATTAGGAGCCTGGAGAAATACTAAAATATGTAAGACCTAAATGAGCATCAAATCAGTTATAACTACTAGAAATATAACTGTGAATTAGTCTTTCTAGTGCAATGTCATCTTGCTTACTGCTTAGGACTACTCTGATGTTTTGCCACTATGTGTTTGCTATTAGCACAAATTAATATCTAAACAATAAGGAGCAGTCTGAATCACATGGATATTTGAAAAATTAGTGATTATCTAAATTTTTGTGTTCTGAATAGTGTAATAAAACTCAATTATTCCCTAGCTTCTTTGATAATTCAAATTAAACATGGTTGCCTGCAAATTCTTTACTAGAGGAAGTTAAAGCAAAGTACATATTGTATTTTGCTGCTTATCTCCTCACACATGTGCTTTGTCAATGAGAGCAGCATCACTCCAGGCATTTATTGTGCTACTTTAACATAAATGAACATGAGAAAAACTGATAATTCAAATTTTGACAAGTGATTTTGTTATTGGGCAGGTTTACTTTAAAACGGGACAAAAAACTTATACAAAATCTAAAGCCAAATGGGCACATTGACAGTCTGGACTAGGAACTTTTAAGTTTGTAAAGAACTTAGACATGGAAAGCTATTTCTGAAAAAAATATAAAATCATAACTTTTTAAAAATTTATTTTGGCTTTTTTCTTTAATGAATATTTGTGATTTCAAAGTAACTCCAGGTCACATAGGGCATTGTCAATGCTTTGTAATAGAAATGTATCTCTATTTTTCACTCGAACATTTTCAAAGAATTTAAGAATTTTTTTGAAGCTCCAGTCCAAGTTTTTCAGCATTTTAATTTTTTTAAAATATTATTACTTGGGTCTCCAATGAAGAAGACATAACTGGGTTCCTCTACTCTGATAACCTTACAGGACGACAGTGAGGTTCAGAGAGAGCTCATTCCCTGAACATGGTAGACCTTTAAAAGAACAGATTTCCTTACCCAAACAGTTATGCAGGGTACTGCCAGATCTCCACTACAAAAACCTTGCCAGTATTTCTAGACAATTGTTTACCATCCATGTTTAAACACTACACCACCAGAGGCAAAGCAAATAAAAGTGAAAGTCTATTTACCTAAACTCATAAAATTACACGGCAAAATGTATAGAAATCTCCTTAATGTCTGATTTGTCAGCCAAAAAATAATTACTAATTCACTGTAAAACAGGAAATGCAATCATAAAATATCTACTTGTTTAAATCAAAATGCAAATCTTAAAGTCTTTGAACACCAAGACATACATATAAGGCTTCTAAGTTCAAGAGGATGCTTGAAATGAAAGCTACGGTTCCAAAATTTTTTATAGTTAAGAGACTAAAATCATGTCATTGCAAAATTCTTCATGGCTTTTAGCACTGACATTAAAAGATTTTAGTCTTTTGGTCATGTAAAGCTGTTAGTAAATAGAACAGGAAGTCTTTAAAAAGGGAGGAAAAAGACAGTGAGAAACTGAGGGAAAGTTAACCTAACTACATCATATACAAGTAAAGCATAGTTTGAAATAAACAGTCATTTTCTGCTAGGGAACTGAAGATATAAGAACTCTTTCCCACCATCCCTTCCTTTTGAAGAGGATCCTTTAATCAGAAATAAATCCTTTAAGTTACTGTGAGTGGTGTTGCCTGGCAGCAGCTTCGATTTCCTAGGTTAGTCTTCAATCCAAGTAATTAAGTAATCTCACAAGGAATAATCATACATGGCAACAGGGTAAAAAAGCAGGGCAGTTCTTCCATGCACAAACATTTCAGGAGAAATACCATCAATTTTAAAGATAACCATCAGCTTTCAGGTATTCTAGCACACTCTAAACCCTAAGTGTTGCTTTTACACCATTGGTGACTAAAATTAACAGTAAGTTTTGCAGTGAGGTTTTGTTTTGTTTTGCCTGCAACTATATACACATTGCAAAACTATTCTGCATCACATGATTTTAAATGAAATAAATATAAAAATGAACCACACAATCAACACATAACTTTAATACTCCACATTATTTATCTTGATCACAATGGTGATAATCTCCTTGTCAACAATCTTGTGAGTTGAGGAGTTGATTCTCATTCTCATATCCATCAGGCAGATATGCTCTCCGCAGCTGGTCTGACTTAGGTATGGAGCCTCCATTCTTCACGTGGCGAGATAGGAAAGCACGGACTGCTGGGTGATCAGCCTTCTCAAGTGGGATGTTGGCTTCCAGGCACATTTTCACAAAGTCCTGGATAACACTGACTTTCTCTGTTTGCGCAGTACTGTTGCACTGAAGAGATGCAGTTAGGGGCCTCTGCTTCTTTCTCACATTCTGCTCTTCAAACTCTGCCTTCCTCTTGGTATGAGTCTTTGACTTGAGGTGGTCACTAATGGCAGACTTGCGAACATGATTCAGAACCACATTGCAAGAAGTGCAGAAGAGTTTTCCTCCATCTTCGTGCAACTCACCTCCAAACTCAGTGACTCGATCCAGGGGAGTCACGTACAAAGCAGTCTTAGAACGGTTTCGAGCAGGGGGTGCTGTCACTACGAATCGTTCCATTGTTACTTTGAATTAGGCTCTTGAAACAAAAGAGAAATAAAGATAATTGTTATAACAATAGTTCATTTGGGAAGAAATTCACAAGGCAGATATAAACAATGTTAGACTAAAAACTTCAGAAAACTTAATTCAAACTAGTAGACTGTATACATGAAGTATTAATTTACATGAAAAAGGCAAACTAAAACTACTTGCAACAACTAGGTTGCTCTTGAAAAAAGTTCTTGAAAAAAGAACTGCAACTGTCCCCCATGTCACTATTGTTTAAAAAAAACTAATCATGGATAAATATTAGTTATATTAACATCATGTGATTTATATATGGATTTACGTTTAAATATTTATTTTCTTTATGTATGCATATAAGACTGGGGTACAGACCAGTGGTGTGGGGCAGGGTGCGGGAGGGAGGGGGGTGAGAGGATTCACCAGAGACAGAGAGGGAAACAGAATAGACAGATTGGCTGAAATACACTGCTAAGGGGGCAGCAGGTGAGACAAGAGAGGTCTGCTGTGCCATGCAGGTCACCTCCCTGGCCAGGGATAGAACTTGTGCTGCTTTGGTTGCCTATAGCTTCATAATGCTGAGACTTAACCCCTTGCACCTGTATTTAAGTTTAAAAGAACTTCTTTCACCCTTGACCATTCTGGAACAATTGTTTTTAGGAACACAACTGTAGGGAATTGTGCAAAAATTTGTGCAAATAGGAGAGCCACTAAACTGCTAATTCTACATGAAGAATAATATATTTTCCAAAAAATGTTCTGAGAAGATAAAGTAAAAACTACAAAGGACATAACCAGAGCAATTAACAGCAGCAGAGACATTACATTTTAAAGTCTAAATATAAAACTAAAAGTTGTCTTTTAATGCAGATGTAACTCTAAGTTTTCAAAAAGCTGATAATCAAGAAATGCAAAGTGCTTTCTCCAACTTCCCCCCTTTTCCATTAAAGTTTTATAATTAGATTTTTTAATATTTTACTTAGTAACGAATAGAACAAAATTAAGAACTTAAAACAGTGCCTACGATAGATGCCCAATTACAATCTCTTCATGAATAAGTAATTAGCTTCACTTTTTCCATGTGTTTAACTCAGAAATAGCTTAATATTACTCCTCAATCTATCCTTATAAACTTTATGATCACTGTCAAAATCATGCTGTTCTGCACATTGAAAACTTGAGATAAAGAATATAGTTGGTCAGAAAAAGACTATCTGGTTGCTAGAGTTATCTTTTGGGTAATAAGCTCTTACATTCAGATATAAACAATTAAAGTTAATTTGATAGAATTTAGTATGAAATTCTGTTCTATATAAATACATTCAAGAAAATTTCCTGTGAGGAATAACGCTTTATAAAATATAACCAGAAAAAAATGGCCTATTCTGTTAATTTACACTAGAGAATTAACAGCTGAATTAACAGTAACATGTTACTGAGTGAACAGTAACATGTTACTGACACCTGTGGACATAAAATATTCAGGAGAACTTAACATTTCACAGGAATTCTGAAAACTATGACAAAGTTTAACTTTTAATTATTTTTTTTTAATTTCTTTAATGCATGGCTCTCTGTCTAAAAATTGTTAGGCTAGGTTTTTAAAAGCAGGCAAGACAAATATGATTTCTCCTAGTGAGTAGTTAGTGAATAGTATACTATTAGATATATGCAATTTAAGTTTACAGTATGCTTTATATGGCTATAGCAAGTAAGTTTCAATTAAGGTACTAATTATGGAGAATATTAAATATTTGTGCCTAGTAATGCCTAAATCTACGTGAGAAGTCAGTCGTACATATACTTAATTCTTCGAAGCAAAAAAATGCTCAATCACTCTATGTGTTAATGCAAAGTCCTGTAAATCCCATATCTAGTAACTTTCAAAAGTTTAAGTTACTGCAGAGGCTAATATCCACCCAGTAGAGGATGCTCAAGTTTACAGATCCCAACAAAAGTGTTCTCAACAAAAGGTAAAGATATTTTAAGCAAACGAGTTAGTCAAAAAGTTAAGAACAGTAATTAGTCAACAAAGGACTGTAAACAAGATGAAATGCACTGTAAAAATTCAAGTTTAAATGTTTACCAATTTAGTTTCCAGTTTTTCCTCTTGATACTTGGTAGGGAAGAGACTTCAGCTCAAAACCAGAGGCGCATGAAATCCTGGCACTTTCCGTTCAAACTCGGCGATGCCTTCAAATCAGTTTTTCAACAAGTGGTGGTGGGGAAAGAGTTTCTGGGCTTGCACCCTATTTTCCCTGCGGTGCCGGGAAATCATGCCTTTACTGTAAAACACACATACACACAAACGAAGAGAAAAAATGGGGGAGGGGGAGGAAAAGGAGGGTGGAGGAGAAGATGAACAAGAACGTCAACAACAGCAACCACGCAGGTGTCTTTCAAAACGCTCTTTAGGTTAATGCCACACCACAAACCCGGATCCAAACATTCACCCCAGCACTACTCGCCCCGGCCCCTCCTCAGTAGTGCGCCCCGTTTTGCACCTCCTCTCGCGCCCCAGGCCCCAGGATTCCGGAGGGGGAGGCAAGGCCGGGCGCGGGACGTTCTGGCGTCTAGACTCCCTCCTCCCGCGCCAAGCCCAGCACGCCGGCGCCTCAGCGCCCCGGCACCGCTAGCCCGGCAGGGCCGAGTCCCAGCTGCCGGCCGTGGGCCCGAGAACTCGACAACCGAGTTGGCGGCAGTCTCAGGGGAGGAGGCGGCAGGCGCCTGGCCGAGGCAGCCGCTGTCAGGCTTCCCGTCTCCTCCCTCTTCCTCCCGCCGACAACGGCCCCCGGCCCCGCCCCCGCCTCCCACTTCGGGACGGAAGGCCCCGGGCCCAAAGCCCGCACCAACGGCCGGGCCCACCCTTGGCCTCCCTAGTTCTTTGGTACCGTAGGATTGGGGCGGCCGCTAGGGGAAGTGGACGAAACCCGGTCGAAAAGGAAAAGAGGATGGAAAGGAGGGTCAAGTGGGTGAGGTAGGAGGACTCGTCGCTACTGCTGCTGCCGCCGCCGCCGCCGCCGTTGCCCGATCGAGCCCCGCGGCGGCCGCCGTGTCCCCCGCCGCGCCCCGTCCTCCTGCGCCGCCTATGGCAAAGCTCGTAGGAGGTCCCCAGCAACCGCCGAGCAGCATTTGACCAACGGACCGCGGGTCTATCCAACAGACGGCTGCTTTGACCAATGGTCGTGGGAGGGAGGGTATGTATATGATTGGCGGCTAGAGGGCTCCAATGAAAACTGGGGGCGTGGGTGGGCGGAGCCGGAAATAGAGCTAGCCGGGAGGCCCCTGTCCGGCTGGGGCGGAGGAAGGGGGAGGGAACTAGAAGAGGAGGAGGAGGTTAGCGGAGCAGCTACGGCGGCGGCGGCGGCGCAGGGGCTGGTACGCGCTGGGCGGCGAGAGCCTCATGGCGGAGGAAGAGAGCGATCAAGAGGCCGAACGCCTCGGAGAGGAGCTTGTGGCCATTGTGGAGTCCCCGCCTGGCCCCGCGGGGCTGAAAGCTGCGGGAGACGGCAGAGGCGGCGCTGGCGGCGGCAGCTGCGGTGACGGCGGCGTCGGGATCAGCAGTCGGGATTACTGCCGACGCTTCTGTCAGGTGAGGCGCCCGTCGGCCGCCGGGACTTGTCACCCGGGTCCTGAGCCTCCCTGTGTCTCTTGGCCTTCAGGTCCCCGAATCTGGACTGTGTCCGGTTCTGCTTCCACTAGCCCAACGGGGAGAGTGAGGGTGAAGCTCCCTCCTCCAACCTCTCCTGCTTGGGGTGGGGGGCGGGGAGCGGAACGGGGATGACCCTTGGGTTTGGGGTTGCTGAGAAAGTGAGAGTTTGTCGGCGGTGGCGGCGGTTGGAAAGAGTGAGGGTCAGCTGGCCGGAAAGCTCTGTACTGACAACCATCCCCTGCCCCAAACAGACCCCTTTCAGCCGGAGGGTCCCGCCTTTCATGTGTCTCCTACCCTGTTCCTTCTCACCTCGTTTTGAATCTCAGGAAACATTTCCTGCCTCCCCTTCTCCGCCCCTTGCCCCCAGTAGTCTCCCCTTTTTCGGAGATGGGAAGTAAGCCATCTCTCTGTCGCCCCCTTTCCTGTCATCGCCACCCCTCCCCCTCTGCTAGGGTCTCCTGTCATCCCCTTAGGAGATCCGCTGGGCCAGTTCTCCATTTGGATTAGGCGCTGACCTAGTGTGATTTAGTTACTTTTTGGAGAGGTGGGGTTGTGGCAGTGTCACTGTCATCGTTCCCTTTTCTTACCTCCTAGCCCTAATCCACGCACTCTATTTAATAATTAATTTCTCATAGAGAAAGTAGTTTTTCTTAACTATTGCTCTACTTACATCACCACCACCACCCCACAGTTTGCTGTTTCTTTACTTGATTGACTGCCACTATGATTTAATGTAAAATGTTTGACCATAAGCAAGTATAGTAGCAACTGAAGTACCTGTCTAGGGGTAAGATCTGTGTAATTTGCATCATTCACATCTAGGTACATCTGTAGCTTAGATGTTTTGTTCTCATTCATAACACTCTTGCCAACTGTCTAAGAGAAAAAAAAAATTAACTATTTCTTTTCCACCTCATTTTTTTTTTTTAATTTGCTTATTATCTTAGATGTATAGGATTCAAATTCTGGTTCCACCACTTCTAGCAGTGTTAACTTGGACTAGTTACTTAACCTCTTTGTGCCTGCCCTTCTTTCCTTTTCGGTCAAATAGGGATAGTAATTAAATGAATGAATATTTAAAGGGTTTGGATTCTTTACATATTAAAGTTATTGCTTCATTTTGGTAACAAGTGGGAAATAATAAGAAATGGGGATCTTGTTTGCTGGAATTTATTTATTTGCCCTCCCAAACTTTGAAAGAAAAAGGATGGAATTGACATTTTAAGGTACGTTATTAATGCTTTAGTTTAAATTGTCTTTTGATTTCATCATTCCCCCATAGATAGGAAATTGTCTTGGAACAAAGTGTGTGCCAATTTTCTTTGGCACTACTCTCTCTATAGTGACTTTCTTGAAAATGTATTTTTGTCTTTGGTGTTAGCATTTATCAGATTTAGAGGTTCAGTGCCTGCAGTACTTTTCATGGCTGTTTCTTTTATATCTAGAAGCCAATTATTGGTAGATTTTGGAGCTACAGAAATTTTAAACTAGAAAATTAGGGCACAATGTATCTTTTTAATATATTAATGGACAAAAAGTCTTGTTTTCCTTATGTTGTGCTTTTTATGTCATTAATGAGCAACTTGATTTTGGTTACACTTAACTTTGTAAATTTACTTGACCTGATAACCCTTAATTGCTGTAGAATTTTAGGACCAGAATATTTTTGGAAAACTTGTAACTACTCTTATTCTATTTAATTATATCAATTTTAAGAATACATGAACAAATGTAGCATGTGAAATAGTGTGCAGTAAAGTATTTAAAGAATGCCTGAGGTTGGTTATTTTATAAAACTCTGTTACCTTCTAAACATCCAAAGAAATAAAACTAAACTTAATGAACTTTATACTTCTAAATCATGAATGTACAGACATATTTTAATGTTAGCAACTTCTATCAGAAACCTTATCACATATTTTATAATACTCTAGATTACCAACAGATTTGTTTTTAGGGTTACTGTCCTGGTTCCACCTTGCAGATTAGCTTTGTGAAGTCCTTGTTTTGTATTAAAACTTGGAATGACAGATTATCTGAATGAAGTTGAAATTTATACATTGATTAATAAAAATTCTAATATAGTAGATCTGTTTTATTTGCTAGTATAGGAAGTAGTGGATTATATAATCTACTTCTCAGAATTGCTTCTTTTTAAACATCTGGTTTCCTAATATTTACTAAGGGCAATATTAAGTAACTTGCATTCATTAGTAAATGATTTAATGCTGAATAAACCATTAAATGGATAATATTCACTTGGGTGGGTAATAGTTAACTAATAAATTATACACATAGCCTGTGACATAGAGAATAAAAGCTCCAATTTATCTCACTTCTTTTAGAAAGAAATATGAATCAAGATTTCTTGACAGTTCATTTCTGAGTAAAGGGAGAGAGGAAGGAATACTTCTTTTAAAGAGGGGTTCTTAAATCTTACCAAAAGAAAAGTAAGACAGAACACAGTAGATAATATAAGTGATAAATTACTCATGCAACTTAGTATATTTTATGATATACATTCTAGTTAAGAAACAATATCAGTAATTTTAAAATCTCAAACTAAGGGAATAGTTTCGTAGACCTCAGTTGAAGTTTGAAATGAGGGATTTGAGAGATTGAGTGTTGATTTCCAGATAGTTACAGGCTATAATTTTGGACTACTTGCCCCTATCATACCCTCCTTTAACTCTCATTAGTACACTCTCAACAAATGCTTAAACAGAATCATCCCCTAATTGATGGTAAATTTACTTTGAGAAAGGGAAAATACATTTTTAATGAGACTCTACAAATTCTTTAGGCCTTCAGATAGGTCTTATTACGCAAGTTACATAGTTGAAATTGAGATCTGAACAAATTAACTTGTCTTTAGTTCTAGTGGGTAGGCAAGCTGGGATTTACACCCAGCCTTCAATTTGTACTGAAAGGCACACCGAAATTACAGATAAATCCTCAAACAATTATAAAGTGACTTTTTTGGACAGGTTCTGCAAAGAGGGGAAAAAAAGTTACAGGAAATACTCAGGAAATCTGAATTGAAGATTTAAAATTATTCTTTCAGTATGCCAGAGTGTAATAAATATTTCAGTAAGCAGATAGTTATTATTTCTCTGACTTCTTAGGTACTGTGAACATGTCCCCAATTCCTGAAGGTTGTAATAAGTCAACATATTTTGTTGCTAGATACAGTGAAAATTTTTGATCATAACTTGATTGTAAACTAAACAAAGTGCCAGAATGAATGCAGTATAAAAAAAAGAGCTTTCCTAGAAACACTTGATATGTTATTTAAAATACACTTTAAATTTTTTTTTTGCTACAACAGAGTTAATAGGAATATAAAATGAGAGAATGAAGGTGAAGTGCTCAGTATTATACCTAAGGCATAAATAGGCTGAAATAGAAGAAGCTACTAATAATGCTTTCAGGTGAAATCCTCTGAAGTTTGAGAGGGAAGTTAGAGATACCTTTTTTTAAAGATTTATTTATTAATGCATACAAGAGCTGAAATACAGGCCAGAGATGTGGGGGGTGAGATGATTCATCAGAGACAGAGTGGGGAGCAGAACAGGCAGATCAACTGAAATGCACTGCTAAGGGGAGCAGTGGACAAGACAGGAGAGGTCTGCTGTGCCATGTGGGTCCCCTCCCTGGCGGGGATAGAACTCACATTGCTGGGCCGTGTATGCTTCACAGTGAGGTGCTCAACCCACTGTGCCACCAGGGAGGCACATTAGAAATAATTTTATTTGTAGGTCACTTATAATTTATATCCCTTAATTTACAAAAACTTTAAAAATGTTATAATTATAAATTATAATTTAATTATAATTATAAATTATAATTTAATTATAATTATAAAATTTTGTTATTTAACTAGAAAAATTGGGGGACTCTGATGAAGCATTAACTGATTTACAAAAACAGCTACATTTTCTCAGAACTTTTGTCTTCTGCAGGGGACATTTACAATATCTGGAAATATTTTTGATTACCATAATTGGGGGTTTGCTACTGGCATCTAGTGGATAGAGGCCATGAATGCTGTTGAACATTCTATAACGCACAAAGAATTATCTGATCCACAATATCAGTGCTAAGTTTTCCCAGCTGTACCATTGTTTTGGAACTCTTAGTAGATACTTTTGGTCTGTAATGCTGATATAAATGATAAAAAAGCATTTAATGATCTTTAAATAATTAAAGCAGCTACTATGTACCCAGCACTAGAATAGTTACCTAACAGATAAAAAGGGTTCACCTCATGGTTTTATAAATATTTGCTAATACCTTTCTTTAGAGAAATTAAAATTTTAATTGTTTAAGGAAAATACAATCCTCATCTCTTATACTTGGTATAGAATTTATACAATATTTATAGTTGCTTGAGTAATTTCTTAGGGTGTAATAATATAATTTTACCAATTCTTGCTGTTAATTAGAGTTATTTTTAAATTTTAGAAATATTTGTATATACTTAGTTTAAAAGGTCATGCGAGAGTTAATTATTAGGAATTACTTTTTGCTGTTAATAGAGACCTGATTTAAATAGCTTAAACTATAGTATGTATTTATTTCTCATGTAAAAGTTCTTGAGTGGACAGTATAGGGATACTATGGTGGCTTTATTGTCACATATCTATCATTTATTCTTTCTTATTTTGAATTTACTTAATGAACTAACATAATTGCTAGTGTTTCATCCACATGTGGGGGAAGGCAGAAGCACCTTGCACTAAATTCTATTCATTGACTTTCACTTCTACACTGTTAGCTATCTCCATTTGAAAAGAATGTTAACAGATTTTTCTTTTTTGTATTATTTATTTCTTTGATGGAAATAAATTTATTGCTGATTGTTAGGAAGGAACAAGTATGGATATTGTGGAGGCACCAGCCTTTATTTTGTTTTTTTCTTTTTTTACCAATTATAATAAAAAATAGCAGTCACACTCAGTCCCTTTCCTTTTTCACATATTCCCCAGAGGCAAGCATTTGCAACTCTTTTATCCATTTTGATATTTACCTCTGTTTGTAAATAACATTTTCCAGGTTATACATGTGATCAGTTAGCTTAGCTGATAGATAAGATGGGGAGTACTTCAACATCTCTTTTGTCAGTAGGCATACTTTGATTTTACCCCGTTTCTCTATACCCTCTCCTATCTGTCCTACCATTTTCTCTGCTACTCTTTATTTCTGAGTCTTTTTAGTTCATTGGTTTTTTGATCTACTAGGGGAAATATCTGGAGCATATTTTCAACTGATCTGTTTTTGACTCTACTTTTGCCTTCAACTTTAAAGGCATGTGGTCATTTACTAAGATTTTCTGGTATTCTGCACAAATCAGTGCATGCTGAATGCCTTCCCTCCTTTTTAAAAAGTAACCTGTCAAATACTGTTTCTCTCTGTTTTTATATCTTTCTTTTTATTTTCTTCCTTTTTTCCTTCTTTTGAAACAAAAACTAATTTTTAAACTTAATAAGGAATAATAGATATGAAAGATGATGAAAAGGAAAGTATTAAAACTAATAGTGATTTATTTACTTTAAAAAAGGATATCCTACTTCCTAGTCTACTCTGTAGTGAATATTCAGAGCTAGAAATAACTTCATTGCCTGGATTTAGTTTTTGTTTTTCTGTGGCAATTCTATTTTTATTACTGAATTGCAAATTAAAAATTTAGCTTTTAAAAATTGTCAAAATTTGATACATTTGGAACATTTTCAGTGCTCTTAAAAGTGAATTTCATGAAAAGACATTGTCTTTTTTATTGTAATGAGGTAAAACTAAACAAGATGAACCCAAAATCTTAATGACTATATTAATGATCTCTTGTTGCTTAATGCTTTTTTAGATTATCGTTCAGAATTGAATTGTACTAATTGTTCATAATGACATTATTTGTGGTTGCCAATCATTGAAAATAACCTTAATGACTAGAGTTATTACATATAATGGCATCCTGTTTTCTCATCCTAACAATCATGTTTTTGAAGAATACTCATATGGGAAACCGCTCATGGTTTGGCAATTAGTGAAAAGATATAGGCGATATGTCCTATGTCAGTTTTAATTTTGTAGATAATATGACAGAAGAAAATAATTTTAAAGTTTGCTGCCTATAAGTTTTTTAATGATACAGTCATTTTGCTTTTCTGCCAAATAGAAGGCATCAGTTGTACTGTTAATTGCTGGCACTGAATCTTTTTTATTTTTTTTTGCCAAAATCTGCTAAACTATATCTTAACAATTACAAACCAAAGCAAAAGTGGGAGCTTTGAAGAGAGAGATGTGAAATACATGCCTGGTGAAATAATTTTAAAAAATGAAATATGATCAGTTAGGTATTTTTAAAAAATATGATTAGTAAAATATGGTCAATTGCAAGAATTTGAAATGTATGGTCACATGTCGCAGGAAAGCTATTAGACCATTTAAAATTCAATTTAACTACTAATTCTGATTATGTTGTAAATCACCTACTAACTTGGAGTATCTAAATTGGAGTATACTTTTAGGTTTTATAATTTCTCATAGTCCCCAATTCCAGGTAGTCTTCAACTTTCATGTAATACATATCACATTGATTTCTTAGCTCCCTATTTCTGTGACAGATCATGTTTAAGCAGTAGATTCTATTCAGTCTGTATCTGCTCTCTAGGATGAGACCCATCAGCATTACCTATTATAACCATAGTGGAACACTGATGGCAAAAAAGATATGAGAGGAGGTCACTCTGTATAATGTGTTACAGAAGTGCCTGAAGTCCACTCCATTGATGGTTTGTGACAAGCATTCAGTACCCTCAACTCTCCAGAGCAACCATGACTATGAAATAGAAAGCAATAGAGAGAGGAAAATAAGAGTCATTGATGTTAGTGTGGAAACTTGTTTGTTATAGAACACACTGGAGATACAGGGGTAAGCAAACAGGTATTGTTCTCATTTTTTGTATACAATTATAACTTTGATATGTTTTATAAAGGTATACAAAGCTATAAAATAAAGACTAATAGAGGCGTGATGCGTGGGCAAGTTGAACTGTGCTGAGATTCTTTGGTTTAGTTTGAACATGTTGAACTTAGGTGCCTTTCCTCATCCAAGAAAAGATCTTACAGATAGCCAGATTTATAAAATTCAGAGCTCAGAAGTGAGGTCTTTTTATCATAGCTTTGTAGATGGTATTTGAAATCACTTATGAATGAATTCACATAGGGATATAATATAGAGGGGGAAAATAAGAGAACTTAGAAATGAAGTTTTAGTGATTCTACAGTTAAATTGCCCATAGGAAAGTTTGCATTTTCCAGTGCAGTCTGCAAAGGATTAGTTAAAAAAGATTGGAGAAAACCAAAAAACAGTGGTGCCACTAAGGAAAGGGAAGAGAATTTTATTTCAGGATGGAGTGAATTATAAATGTCATTAAAAACTGTTGCGATCCAAGCACTGAGTTTACGTGGAGGTCTTTGATGACTTTAAGTAGAATTTTTTGGTGTAGTAATGGGAGCAGGAGTCAAACTGTGGAGTTGTGTGAGGAGCTGGAGTCAGAGAAACAGAGGCAATAAATATTGATGACCTCTAAAAGAAAAGGAAAGGTATGGATGGTAGCCAGAGTGTGAACTGAAGGTGGGGAAGTAATTTTGAAATTGGTAGGAATTTGGCATGTTAAAAAATCTCACAAGAATGGTCCATTTGAAAGTAAAAAGTGAGTTACCAAAGATCTACTAAAAAGGACAATACTCAGATTGAAATCTGGCCAAATAGCCAAGAGACTGTGTACTTAGCCATTACAATAGACACATTTATTGTATATAAGAATGTGAATTTAGTGGCTTATTATTAGCACCTGTGCATATATATTTCATAGATGTTATAGCTTACTAGAGTAATTATTGACTGAGTAGAAACAGTAATTTAAAAAGACTGAGGTAGTAGAAACTGAAAATGTTCATGAATGTAAGAGAGAGATAAATCAAACTTAATGCTATCAGAAGTTTCCTATAAGTGATTTTCAATCCTTATTCTTTTCCCCAGCCTACCTGAATGGTATATATTTAATTCAGAAGTATGGTTAGGTATAGTGGTTATTCTTAAAATGCAAGAGTTACGATGATGATTATGAACATGTAGGAGTTACTATCTTGTGTTTTTGAAAGGAGGAGGGTATGGGGTATGTTTTAGATATTTAATCATCTTAAATGATTACATTTTAAAGCTACAGTCTCTGTAGTATGTAGTATGTAGATTTAACCATGAATATCTAGAAATTGTATTACTTCAGAGTACAACAGGTCCTTGGATAATGTAATTTTGTTCAACACTATTTTGTTAGCAACGTTGATGAGACAAAAACAATCCTGCAGATGTTAAATGAAAGTAATTATTTGCTGTTACTCATTTTTTACTTAAATTTGCAATTTCCAAAAACCTGCTGACAGTGAGAGGTGATAATCTATAGAACCCGTTTGTATACTTCAGGAAGTCTGTGAAGTAATTTACAAAAACAAAAAACAAAACTTGATGAGCATTTCTTTGGTGAGCAAGTCTAAGATTTTTTTATTTCCTTTAATGAGAGTCTCCTAAGAATTTCAAAATGAACCAAAAAAATACAAATCAACAACAATTAAAGGACATTAAAAGGTTATAAACCTTTGCCATGAGCCACTGTGACACAAGCAGCATTGCCTGTTTTTGCAAATAAAACTTCATTGGAGTATGCCAGTTTTGTTTCTATATTTTCTGTGACTACTGTCATGATACAATAGGGTTGAATAGTTGAATGGGGAATGTAGAGCCCAAACTACTTTCTGGCATTTAAAGAAAAAGTATGTCAGTTTCTGTCCTAGATTTTCATTTTTTCTTTGAAACAATCTTGTGATATATTATTTTTTTATCTTCATTTTATGAATGCTGAAGCTGAGACTCAGAGGTGTTAATTAACTATCCCTAAGTCTCTCAGCTAGGAAATATACCAAGATTAATAGTGTCTATATGTGGAAGGAAATATGATGATGAGTGATTTCCTCCCTCTCCCCTCATATATTATCCCGCTTTATAACTTGTCATCTGGGGTGGCGATCGGTGGGAGATTGAAAAAAAATTTAGGTAAATTTAAAAATATTAAAACTTGTTTATCTTATTACTTTATTTCCTATATTTCATCCTGTGTTTATAAACTTAGACTAGATATGCAGTATTTGCTTTTCTTCTTGGCACCTAACTTGTACTATGTAGCTCCTTTTCAACTCTTGACTTTATGGAAAAAATGAGAAATTAGTCTATTTATGATTTCTTTACAAGTTTCTATATTAACTGAAGCCGTTTTGTCCTTTTACTGTCATTCTTTGTTCTCTTGTTTATTTTTGATGTTAACTTCTATAATCATTACATGCTCATAACTTAATAGTTGCTTATGCAATGTTGCATGTGTGACTGACAGTACATAATATTCTTTTTCTTATTATCTTATTACTTTTTCTTACTGATTTGAATTATACTTGGTTATCTAAGGCATACATCTAGATATATAAAGTACCATTAAATTATTGTAGATGGTATTACTGAAAGAAAAAGCTGTATACTTTGTGAAAAACTTTATATTAAAAATTATAAGGGATTTAGGAACAAAAAATTACAAACCCTGCCCTTAAGAAACTGAATCACCTAGTAAAAGGACTACTGCATCCCCTGATGGAACTGTGATCCACATCATAGTTATTTTCCCCTTGTATTATTTTATCTCCCTGCTTCTGACTGTTTTGATTATTCTCCACACAAAGTAAACTTTAAAGACATAAAAGTGAGGCCTTTTCCATGTTTTCTCATAGTCAAAGCCCAGATTGTTACAGTGGATGACAGATTTCATTATTTAGCCCTCCTATAGCTCTTTAACTTGTTTGTTGTTCTTTGCCACCACTACTTACCTTCAGCTATACCAGTGCTTTTGCTGCTCCTTCAACTTAAGTACAGTACGTCCTCACATCACATCATCTGTGGGTTCTAGAAATGTCAGTTTTTAACAAAATGACATGTGAAAAACCAACTTTACTATAGGCTAATTGATATAACCAAGAGTTAAGTTCTATAGCATATTTGTGGTCATAAAAGCACTACCAATTCTAAATAAAGGCTCAAAACATTTCTAATAGTAAACCATAATTTGTATTCATTCATTCTCTAGCCCATTTGTTCCAATTCAGGGTCTTCGGTACCTGAGCCTTTCCTGGTAGCTCAGGGAACAAAGCAGGAATCAACCCTGGATAGGATGCTCTTTCACTGCAGGAAAAACACAAACATTTGCTTAAGACTGGGATGACGTGTATACACCGAGGAACCTAATGAACACATCCTTGAAATATATTGGAAACGAGTTTATGGAGAAAACCAATGCAGATAAGGGGAGAATGTGCAAACTCCACATAGACTAACTCCTGCCAGGGACTGAATATTTCTCATCAACATAGAACCCATGTTGAAGGAAAATGATGTTAATTTGAGGACCTGCTATATACTCTTGCCTCTTGGCTTCTGCATTTTGGCTTTGTTTTGTCTGCCGTAAATACTTTTCATTTGGGTATCTGTATGGTTTGCTCAGGGACCCTGTTCAAATATCCTATCAGAGAGATGGACATAATCCCTAATCATAACAGATAAAGTAGCATCCTATTTCTGACATTCCCTTATCCCCTTATGTTTTATTGTTTGCCAAGGTAATTAACACCACCTAATATATTTACTTTTCCTTCCACTAAAAATAAAAACATTGGGGTACATGGTGCATAGTAAGCTCTTAATAATTTTTGAATAAGTGAATGAGTAAATATCAATAAACCCCAAAGTGGGGAAATGGTGACTTGTGCTGCTAACAAAATTGTATGTTAAAGTCCTTGCAAGGACTCTGATACAGATAGTTGGAAATGTTTTGGTGGATGAAATAACATTTGAATTGATTTTAAACACTTTAGTCTTTGTTAGTATTAAAATGTAGGCGTGAAAAAAGTAGTTAAGAGAATTTATAAGTAGAGCATTTGTGAAAAGGTAGATAGCATGGTGTAATTTATAAATGGGGGTAGTTAATTGACCAGAGCTGATTCTTAAAACTATTTAGAGTGGTTCTTAAAAGTATGATTTATCCAAATCAGCAACAAGAGCATCTCCTGAGTACTAATAACTGTGTAAATTGTTGGTCCCATTCGAGCCCTACAAATATGGGAACTGGATTTGGAACCCAGCAATCTGTGATTTTTAACAAACTTTTCAGATGATTCTGATGCATACTAATGCATGCTAAAGTTTAAGAACTGCTGGGCAAGAACATATAATCACAAAAGTATTGATCAGTATTAAATTGGAAAAGTTAAGTGGTTTGTATTTTGGTTTAGGAGTTTGACTTCTGTAGGGAGAACTATATAATTATAAGGGCAAATATTGATATTACTCATCTTGAAATGTTGTTTTAAGATAGACAAAATAAAGTAATGAATGAAAGCCTAGACCAGAAAAAGAAAAGCTGCAGCTTTTTGGGCATTTCAGAAATGGGCTGGCTGAGTAGTAGCAATGAAAATGGAGATAGGAAAAGTTTCATAAAATATAAAGCAGTCAACATCTAATTGAATATACAAAAAAGACACAAAGACTTTTATGAAATTCATTGGGTTTCTAATCTAAATGTGTAGGAATATGGTAGAAGGAACAATAAAGGGATCTAAATAAACAGGAGAGTTTTCAAAGAAAGTTAGTGTTCTAAAAAATAAATTGTTAATTATTAACTATAATTGACATTGTTATTAATTTTGAGGATACTTAATGAGGACATTTAAAAACAATGTATTTCCAGATAACTCATAATAAAGTTTATTGAAATATAGACTTTGTTTCTCTTAGTTATATTTCAGTACTGAATATAAGACATTTTAGTGGAAACTGCTTCTGTTTGAGAGTTAGTTTACTAATGATAGTCTTTAAGTTTAAAACTTTCAGTTTTTAATCTGACAAGACTAAGTGTCAACAACAAAAATAATATATCAAATTCGATCAAATGAATTTCCTCCCACTTTTAAATTCACAAAGAGAAATTAAAGCTAGAGTCCAGAAAGGTAAGCTTCCAAATTCCTCCCTTGCTATAATATTGCTTAAGTGGAGTCAGTGCCTCTAAAATTAGAACTGGGGGTTTTCAGTAGCTGCGGTTTGAGTTGTCTTTCTCACCACTAAAGGAGATTTAACCCCCGTCTCTCTTGTGTTCTTTCTTGAGAATCCAGAAGGTCAATAATGAAAATACTTATTCCTCTACCTAGCCCAACACCTATTAAATTTAGATACACTGCTCCTTGAATTTAGTGCATTTTACATCTAACTCAAGTTACTTTTGCACAGAACTTAGTGATATGAGAGGGGGAAGATGTGTTTAGAGAAAATGGAGTACCAAGTCAATTCTGATTTCACCCTCACCAGGGTGCCTGGCACTTTTTACCAGCTGCCAGAACCTATAACTTGTATTTAAATTTTATTGGGAAAATTTATGAAGTCGCTAATTATGCCACTGTATGTTTACTATATTTGCAGGGTTGGGTATGGGAGTACTTTGCCAAACATTCCTACTTGCTTGAAAGTTGTATATGAATTTCTGTCGTGTAAAGTTCACAAATTTCATGGATGGTAGCCCCAGTGATGAGGTTATACTTGATGTTTTCTCTTTTGTATTTCTTTTATGTTAAAACTTTTAATTTTCACTTCTCCTGTTTTGTTATGGTACTCTCGTGCTACTGTAAGCAGGGATTCTATTATAGTGGCACAGCAACTATGCTGCCTGTTGACAAGCGTGTATCACTTACTTGTAATGTATGTAAAGTTCAAAACAGCCTTCACAAGGCTCCAGCCTTGTATTCTCCAAGCCTGAGTGTTCTATTGGGTCTAGATTTCCCTGTCTTCAACCTTGTGCCAAGATATTTTCAGTTCTTGGCTGATACCCCTTACCCTAAAATTCTTAAGCCGATTATAGCTAAAATCATAAAAATACTATTGTTTTTGTAGTGTTTATTTATTTTAAAGATTTTATTTATTCATGCATATAAGAGCTACGGTGCAGGCCAGAGGTGCGGGGGCTCAGAGGGTTCACCAGAGACAGACTGGGGAGCAGAACAGGCAGACCTACTGAAACACACTGAGGGCAGGTGAGACAGGAGAGGAGGTCTGCTGCACCATGGGGGTAACCTCCCTGGCCAGGGATCAAATTTGTGCTGCAGTGGCTGGGGATAGCTTCTTAGTGCTGTGACTTAACCCCTTGTGCCTCCAGGGAGGCCCTGTTTTTGTAGTATTTAGATAATCATAAACATAACATTTAGATAAACATAAACAATCATAAATCTACCTGAAGTAGAGCTGAATTTGATGTTTCTGATGTCTGTGCTCTTAAGGAGCCCTGTAAAAGCAGTATCTCTTAACGCCACTTATTCCTTTAGGCATCTTCTTTACTAAGCTTTTAGCTGTTCTAGACCTTGCATAGTTGGTTCTGTTTCACTGGTAATATAAGCATATATTTTTCACATTCCTTTCAGCAGTAGTAGGATCTGTTATTTTATATTAACTGGTTTTTGTTTTTGTTTACATTTTAGCCTGTCCTTAAATTGGGCCCGCCTGTCTCCCTTTTACATTCTCTTTTCTTTGGGGCTTAGGTTTTAATATTTTTCAATTCTTTCCTCCCTCCTATAATGTTAGAGGTGAAAGTCAAGGGATTGTGTGTTTATCAAAAATATTAATTATCAGATGTATTTTGCATACACTTATCTCCCTGACTTAGGAAGAGCTTACCAGCTTAACATCAGATCTAGGACTGATCTCTTATTTTTCCTTGTGCATTGTTTTTCTTTATTTAGTCCCTGGGTCCTAACTTTGAATTCATTGGATACTTTGTGGCACCACGTTATGGTATATATACATTGCTCTATGTTATAACCATTAATTTCAAATGCACCTGGATTGCTTACATATTTGAGGTAATCTCCCAGGTTTTTAACCTTTCAAATCTGTACAGATTTTACGGTATATTCTATATCAATCTCAGTCTTCAAGGGTGTGGTTTTATTGACTCTCTTTTAACAGGGCATTTTGCCATAACTGGACTTCCAATTTGGTTTACTCTGAGATTTCCGTACTGTAGTTAGTTACCTTCTGTACCTCTGTTCATTACCTTTGGAACCATTCCTTCTCCCCTTTATATGAAAAACAACTGAAGTACTTCCTCCATTCCTTCCTAAGAACACACAGTTCTGAAATATGGATGGATGGATGGATGGATGGATGAACAGATATAGCTATATGCTTTTTCTTTTTTTAATATCAGTCCCCTCTAACTCCTAAGAGTGAACTTATTAAGGAAGTTCCTCTACTTTTATCTTAACATGAGCTCCTTTTATTTTTTAAACTCAATTACTTTTACTTTTCATTGTGAGTATATTACCCTTTTTAAAAACACATTTAGTTTTTGATACTGAACAAAACTAGTACCTAGAGTTAGTGTTTAAGATGTAAGTTTTTTAAATTTCCCTTTGGCCTTTATATTTGTAATAATTCCACTGAGATTTTCCCCTTAAGAAAATGACTCATGCCCTATATAATAAGGAACCTGACCCTACTTTGTTTGCTTGATAAAATCTTGACATCTGTAGCTTTGATTAGATTTATGTCATCAATCCCAAAAAGATACTTGAGACCATATTATGACAGTGATTCTAGGAACCTTTAGATAAGTCACAATGAACCCAAGCTTGTTTTAGAGAATAAAATAGTGAGAACAGAATAAGGAACATCTGATTTAGGGTTAATACTAACAATTTAAAGGCTATACATTCAAACGTTACTGTTCTAAGACCCACCTTAACCAGGTTTTCATTTTAATCTTCTGACTTGTAGTGTTTATTGGGAAACTGGACACAGGGATCAAAAAATAATTTCTACCTATTAATGTCTAAAAACTCTTACCCAAAATAATTTTTTAAAATTCAGTAATCAGTGCCTCCCTGGTGGCGCAGCGGATTGAGTGCACTGTGAAGCATCCTCAACACAGCAGCGCGAGTTCGATACCTGGCCAGGGAAGGGACCCACGTGGCTCAGCCTCGCCCGCTGCTCCCCTCAGCAATATATTTCAGTTGATTTGTCTGTTCTGCTCCCCACTCTTTCTATGGTGAGGTGAATCATCTCACCTCCCGCGACTCTGGCCTGTACCCTAGTTCTTGTGTGCATAAATAAATAAATCTTTAAAAAAAAATAAAATTCAGTAATCAATGTTTGCAATAGTATTTGTGGCCAGGCCATACTAAACTGAGGTGAAAAGAAGAGTTCTACTTAGCTCATGTAGTTATGACATTACCACGTGCACACATTATATCTGGCTCTTACCTGCTGTATGAATGCAAAAAGGCTTTTCCACCATACATTTTCATTTGATGTTCATATACATTTCCTTGTTCATATATTTTGGGGGTTCCTTTGTGTTCATTTTGATGTTTGTGAGGGAAGGTTTTAATATATTACTCTCCCTTGTGAGTTTGGAATGAAATAAAAAATGAAAGGCATCAAATTTACTGAGCTTCTGTTTACCTTAAGGGGAAAGTTGGACTTTTAAACAGACAGTCAGGTAGCCACATGAAAGTGATCAAACCCTGTCTTCTTTATACCTTGTGGATCCAGAAAACTCATGGAGATGAAGACTTCTGGGAATGATATTATGGATATTCTTGCCGTAGTTCTAGTTTTGACTAGAAAATCATGAAGATTCTTTTTAACAATAAAATTTAAGATTGTATGAAATAGTAAGATTATGAGATGCTTATTCCATTTTCCATTTTGTAAAGGTTACATTCACAGAATCTATTATAGACCTTAGTGTTGCAGAAATACTCACTTAAGGGAGTAGTGACTGAACAATGTTTTATTAAGCCTTTAATTACTGGGTTTTAGATTGCTTGCTACTAAATATTATGTGCTTTGCAGATTTCAAACAACTTCTAACTTACTAGACTCATATCTATACCATTTTGGTGGTTTTTTAAAATATGAATTTAATTTTAGATTTTTTTTAAATGATCATCCTGATTGAAAAAGCCAAGTGACATTTGGTGCTTTTTTTGACTTCCATTTTTTGAATGTAGCTTTTCTGTATCTTTATTCTCCATGGAAAACTAACAACAAAAAAATCCTAAGGTCTCTCAGGTCTCTGTTGAGGCATGAAACATTTTATTTGTATTGCTTTGTTTAGGATATGTTTCATTTGATATTGAATTAAATAGTTATAACTTAACAATAACTTTTAAATGGATTTTATTCAGGAGTAGCCTATCTACGTGCTAACAGCTAGTAAAATCTGTTGTGTATAACCACGCTGGGAAACAAATTTTTAACCAGTACATGCTGATGCATAAGACATCAAAATGAGCTTACCTGGCCATTTTCTTAAAGTGCACTGGTAATTATAGTTCTTATTTGTTATGTGCCAAGAATTATCTTAAATTTTAATATCTTATTTGATTCTTCCAGTAACCCTGTAATTAAGGTGATATTAAATTAATTTCATAGGAAACGTTGAGAAATTTAATAACTTTGCTATGGTTGCATAGCTAATAAATGACAAAGCCAGATCTGTTGGATTTTAAAACTTATACTCTTTTCATATTGCTGCCAGTCTACCTATTTTATTTTACCATCTGATTCTAACAACAGAAACAAAATACCCATAAGCACTAGTAAATCTTGATGTGTTGGTTAGTAACAAAATACAGAAATTAAATATAGAATTGTATCTATAGTATAAAATAGCCCCCACAAAATAAATAAGAACATTAACATTATAGGGGAAAAGGTTGAAACAAAACAGTTTCGTATGAAAACTTTTAAAAAATTAAACTAATTTCTACTTACTAAAAAATGTAATTATCAAAACAGAAATGTAAACATTACTTAATTTTTGCTAAATTAGAGACTTTATTAGAAATTTTCTAATTTTTTCCACTGGTACTGCATTTGTTACAGGACATCAGTTCTGTTCTCATATTTAGTTGGTATATCTCCTTAGACTCCTCCAGTTTGTAGCAGATTTTCAGTTTTTCCTTGTCTTTCATTATCTGGACACTTGAAGATTACTGATCAATTTGTTTATTTTTTTTTTTCATTTTTCTTTAAATCACTGTGTGTGTGTGTGTGTGTGTGTGTGAGGGTTGTAGAAGAACTGGGGTATAGGCAAGGGGATAGTGAGAGGATTCACCAGAGACAGTGTGGAGAGTAGAACAGGCATGTTTACTGAAATTAATTGCTAAGGGGAGCTGCATATGAGACAGGAGAGGTCTGCTACATCATATGTCGGTCAGCTCCCTAGCTGGGTATCAAACTCAGGTTGAAGAGGTTAGGATAGCACTAAGACTTAACCCGTAGGCCACCATGGAGTGTTACTGTTCCTAGACCTTTTCATTATTCAGTGCATAGGTTCTATTATGGCCATATTTTGATGTTCCTAGAATGAAATGGTATATGACATGTGAGATATCTTCTGGTGGTGTTGATTGTAATTCTGAAAGCCACCATCCCGAATGCCAAAATCTCATATGTTGAAATCTGTAAAAAAGAATCATTTATAAAATCTATAATCCTGAAAAATCATAATTCTGAAGGTTAGATCATAAAAAGAAATGAAAAACTCAGGTGAAAGATATAAATCTCTCCTGCTAAATTATTTAGTCATGCACAACTCCCGCCCTTCACAGATAGTACTATATGCTAGCCTTCAAAAAACATCCTTTCTTGGGCCTTCCTTGGGGAGCAGTGATTAAAGTTTCAGTGCTGTCAAGCTGTTACCAGTCATTGCAGCCTGAGTTTGATCCATTGCTGGCCAGGGAGCTAACCCACATGGCACAGCAGACCTCTCCTGTCTCACCCGCTGCTCCCCTCAGAGTGTATTTCAGTAGATCCTCCTGTTCTTTCTCCTCCCTATTCTATCTCTGGTGAATCCTCTCACTCCCTGCATCTCTGACCTGGACCCCATTTTTTGTATGCATAAATAAATAAAAAATAAATCTTTAAAAAAAATCCTTTCTCAGAGAATAAAAAGAATTGGACATGCTCAACAACCTTCTGAACTAAAGACATTTTCTTATGTGGAAGTTCCTTTCAGTGTTACCTAACAATATTAAATAGTGAGCTTTTCTTGATGAGAGATTTGACTGCTGAAGATGATAGACTTACGCGACTAACTTCACTTTGTATAGCAGATGGTCCTTTCAAAATTGTCTCCACTATTTTTCATCAACTGTATACAATTCATGTCCCTTTGGATGGAAAATTCTATCACTTCTCCCATCATTTGTGTATTAAAGACTGGAAAAAGTGAATTGTTTTATAAATGCTTATTTGAAGATTTGGTGGACTTCATAGGAGAAAATTATTTCATTTGAATCCTCAAACCATGACAGACTTGGAATCAGGTGTGATCATCGATTCTAAAAGTGAATTTCAGTATATTACCAATAAAGTTTACTTTTGCCCAGTTACCCTGATGCATTTGGTGTAAAGTTCAGATAACTTGATGACTGCGTAATACTTGATGACTTCAGTTTAAAAATGCATCATCTGTCTGAATTAGCATTCCTTTCATCTGATACAGTTCCAGTAGTTTTTAATGAATAAAACCTTACTTGCCTGAAGAAAGCAGCAAAGTTACATATTGAATCGAAAATAAGTATGAACATATTAGGATAAAAAACCACTTACAGTGGTGTTGCTGTTTGATTATTAGTATATTTTCCACCACATTTGTGGTCTTTATCAGAGTGCATGTGGAATGGATAGCTACAAACCACAACAGAGGCATGGCATAGAAGATGGGAAAATCTAAAAGGCAATGTTCATGTACATGAACTAATAGAAGAATCTCAAAAAGAAACATGCCACATACTGAATGAATGTTTACATATTATGTGGAGAGCCATCCCCTAAAAGAAAAAAAAGGCAGTTATTCACAATGAAAGACGTTAAAATAGAGTTAATTTTAATAGTCTGCCAACTCTTATGGACTGCCTCTATGCAAATGCCCATAATCTCTATCCCTGTAACTCTTTAATATTTTGAACTAGTATTTAGTTTCTTTCCCACTATTTCAAATGGTCAGCAGTATTTTTTTTTACAATTTGCTATGCAGTGTATTTCATCTTTGCATTATTTCTCATACTGGTACATATTATAGGAAGATTTTTAGAGAATTCTAATTCTAATACACTTTTCACAAACTTGATTCCATAGAAGTCCATTATCATTAATCTTTTTTGTGTGTATGTAAAAACATTAAAATTGCCTCAGGAAGGAAGAGATTTTCTTTTTTTACATCTACTTTTGTGAAAGATAAAAATTATCTTGACACTGAGTTTTATTGTATGAAGTGACCAATGAATAGTGTTCTGGGTGTTTTTATAGTTTCTCATTCTCCTTTAGAAATGTAAATGAATGTAGTAAAAGAATTTTTAAAAATCATTTTTCCAGATTATATTTTCTGGATTTTGCTATTTGGGATGATGAATTGGGCTTTTCATTAGGGATTTTGCTATTTGGGGATTTCAACATTCGGGATGATGGGTTTGGGACTGGATATTGGGTTACATCTTTTGGAATTATAACTCAAACTCTTTCTGATATGTTAATCAGTGGGATGGATTCACTGTAAACAGGTGATGAAATAAATGTTAGTGACCAGCATGACTGGCATCTTTGAACTTTCAAACTGAGGTGTCTGAAATAATGAAAGTTGATGACAGTGGGAGATTTCAGGAAGGAATGTTAATAATGGTCAATAGAAATGCAGTCATGCATGGTACTTAGTTTATGACCTAGTTTATTATTATCTGGATTTAGAAATCAAAGAAAATTGTCTGCTCAGTTACAAACTAGTGTTTGGTGGTCTCTGTTAATATTAGAAAAAAGAAGAACTCAAGAAAAGGATAACCATATTTTAGTTGATCAGTTTATATATTTTTGCTTTCTAACATGGTACACTTGTATTTTATACAATTGTGAATTATCCTGAGTTGCTATAACAAAATACTACAGAATGGGTGGCATTAAATTTGTTGTTCACTGTTCTGGAGGGTGGAGATTTAAGATTAGGATGCTTGCTTGGGTGAGTCTTGGTAAGAATTCTCTTCCTAGCTTGCATTGAACTGCCTTCTCTCTGTGACCTTACCATGCCATTTCTTTTGTACATGAATGTGGGTAAGGAGAAGTGAGGGAGATATATATAGAGAGAGTGCTCTCTTGAGATCTCTTCTTATAAACCACATTCTCTCTGATAGGATTCCTTCCTTGTGAGGTCATTTAACCTTTATTATGGCCTCATAGTCCTATCCCCAAATACAGTAACATGGGAATTAAGACTTAAACACATGAATTGTAGGGAGATACTTTTCAATAAGTTCATAGCAATATGGGTGATATATTTTAATGTTTCTGAATAGCAAATGTAATTTTAACTTATTGTACCACAACAGGTAGTAGGCCAAATCTGGCCTCCAGGCTATATAGTTTGACAATCCCTATCCAACATGATGAATTTTAAAATAAAATGTTATCTTAATATATCAGTCTTGAATGTGAATGATCATAATTAACATTTTATAGAAATTAATAGTTCTAAAATCTTTTCTCATAAATTGCCCCAATTTAGCTTTAGAGTTTATCTGCAGAATAAAGATTATCTCCAACTTATGGTAAGGAAAATAATGCACAGAGAAGGAAGATGACCTACCCAAATTCATAAAACTAGTTAATAGACAGAGCCAAGACTGATTATATTCTGGACTCTTAAGTACTTAATAATTGTTATTAATTGTCAAAAGCTAGATATGGGAGGTCAAGGATATTTGTTACAAAGTTTGGTAAAGATTTGGATAGTATAGTCATTCATATGCTATATTTTTTGTTTGTATTTTCAAAGGTAATAATTTTCTTTGCAGATATACAACATGAAACTAAACAATAAAGAACTCCCCCAACTGTTTTGTTCATATATAACTAATGTTTTAATTTATCTAGTAACTTTTACCCAAATTATTAAACTTTATATCTTAAGAACAGTTTCTATAATAATGTACTTTTTGGATTGCTTCCCCATCAGGTGGTTGAAGATTATGCTGGAAGATGGCAGGTCCCCTTGCCACAGCTTCAGGTTCTTCAGACTGCACTTTGCTGTTTTACATCAGCCAGTGCATCATTCCCAGATGAATGTGAGCACGTACAATATGTTTTGAGTAGCCTTGCTTTGTAAGTACTTTTCACTTTTTATAAAATTATTTTTCTCAATGTATTTGAGAATTGTTTTTTGATTACTTTCTTAGTGGAAAGAACCTTTACTAAAGTCTCCCTCAACCAGAAATTTCCATTTCTTCAGTTAACTATTTAGGTTTAATTTGAACCTTTAACCATAATATTACTTTCACTTTCATTACAAATGGATTGTGATATAGATTCTAATGGTCACCACCAGCAGTTTACTTTTTCATTCCCCAGAATGCCTTGGCACAGTTTAATTATAAGTTCCACAGTACAGGGTCTCCCTGGTGGCGCTGTGGGTTAAGCAATGCACTATGAAGCAAACCGCAGCCACTGCAGCATGAGTTTGATCCCTGCCGCCCTCCGGGAGGGACCCACATGGCGAAGGCAGACCTCTCCTGCTTTGCACGCTGCTCCCCCCAGCAGTGTGTTTTGGTCAGTCTGCCTGTTCTGCTCCCCGCTCTGTCTCTGGTGAATCCTCTCACCTCCTGTGACTCTGGCCTATACCCCAACTCTTGTATGTATAAATAAATAAGTCTTAAAAAAAAAAATAAGTTCCACAGTACAGCACTTGAAGCTATCATCATAGTGTGCATAGGAACCTTAAATAGCAAGAAAAATTTAGTAAACTGCTGGTTTATAAAAATGCTTTATAATAACTTTAGGTTAAAAATTATAAACTAATCAGATGTGTTTATCCTTTTTGCTCTCCTAGATCCCACTAAAATTATAGTAAAAGAATTAAAAAGAAATAAAGTAAAAAACAATGAAGAGTTTATCAATGATTGAAAGACTTCCACAATTTCCTGGGGGACAGAAAGCAGATAGAATAGTAGTCATTTAAACATAGCAGAACAAGTCATACCTTCATTTGTGTGTGTGTGTGTGTGTGTGTCTCAAATTATACTCATATCACAATAGAAAATATCAAGAGTATGTCTTATGATGAATATTATTTTGTGAAACTTGTTTCCTACATTCTTTGTATGTGTATAGCTATTTGTGAAACATTTTTAACTGTGGGTAGCAGTTAAAATTATCCACTTACTTCTAAGATAGACAGAAGATAGTCTGTCCTTCCCTGCCTCCCACTAGAATCCTAGAGAGGTATAGAATTTGAACATACGAGGTATGAAATAGAAAGTAGGTAATAAGATACTTTGAGTAAATGAAGATAAAGAGGAGTTAATTGCAGTTTTTCCGCTCAGGCCAGTCATCAAGCAGGGTAGAACAGGGAAAAGCATTATTACTTTTTTTCTTTGCTAAAGAAATTAACTGACTTTAGAGCAGTGACCTTTGCATTCTGGCAATCAAGGGTCCCTCTTTAAAAGACTATTCAGTCCCCAAACCCTAAACTTTTACTCATGAGGGCTCTCAGTTTGCTTTTGGCCTTATTCTTAAATATTAATGTGTATTCAAAAATGATCAGACATTTGAGGAATGCTTTAATATGAAACAATAAAATGAAACAAAAATTTTGTAAGTTAATATTCAAAACATAAAAATTAGAAATATAAAATCTATAGTTAGCATTTTCACCGTTAATACTTATTAAAACCAACCACGTTAAGCTGTATGAAAGGAATGAGATATCAAAAATGAGTTTTTGGAAATTTAGAAAATGTGAAATGTTAAAATTTAAAGTTTTATAGCGAAGTTGAAAGGTAAAGAATATAGATAAAGCAAAACCAAGAAAAGAGATGTGTCAGAAAAAAATAATATTTTGGATGTTTGGAGTTCCAGAAGAATTAAGGGAAAATTCACTGGAGAAAATTTTCAGAGACATAATAAAGGAATTTCCTGGAACTGAAAGTCATGAACTATCAGGCTGAGATCACCCAAGATGTGCTCAACATAATGAATATAATCAGCTGAATATGTTATTTTGCAATTTAAAAATACCAAGAATGAAAAACTAGATTTGAGCACTTGTAGTGAGGAAAACAAGGTCACCTACTAAGGAACAATCACCAGATTGATACTAGTCTTCATAAAAACAACAGTGGGTGGTAGAATATAATGAATCATATTTGAGGGGGAATTATTTGCAATATGGAATTTTATACTCATCCAAACTATCAATGAAGTGTGAGAGTACAAAGAACATTTCCAGGCATGTAAGGACCTAAAAGACTGACTTGTGCATACATCCTTCTTAAGAACTTACTGTAGAATGTGCTTAAGAAAAATGAGGGTGTAATATAAAAGACTGGTAATAGTGGATCTAGTAAATGGTAACTTTGATTTAAGAAAAGTCCCAGAATCATTGCAGA
The DNA here is from genome assembly GCA_019455555.1 of Galemys pyrenaicus. Lineage (NCBI taxonomy): Eukaryota > Metazoa > Chordata > Mammalia > Eulipotyphla > Talpidae > Galemys > Galemys pyrenaicus. Next base: position 4,541,216 of record JAGFMF010011523.1, read on the forward strand.
GTAGTAAATCTTACACATGTCACCTCTAAGAAGCAAATATCAAGTAAAAATAGAGATTTGAGACTAACCTTGATAAAGTGGAACTATGTAAGATAGTAATAAAAGTAGAAAAGGCAAAGGATATAAAGGCTGTAAGACATGCCAGGAAAATTAAAATTAGTGTGAACAGGAAAGGAAACAGGGTCATAGTAAAGTACTTAAATGTGCTTTGAATATTGTTTATAGTTTTCAAAATGTAAATGATGTTTATTAGGTTTAAACTTTTAGATAAAAGTACAGAAATAATTATAAAGAACAGATGAAAATTATTAACCTTTAAATATGGGAATATTTGATTAAAGTTTTGAGTTGAAAGTGAAGGACAAGGGCACTAATACCTTCCCTTTATTCTTAATTTACAAAATGGAGTGTATTAGATAATATAAATAAGGGTATAAATAAGATAACATAATAGCAAAACACTTTGAGTTATTTTCTACTTATTTCGAGTAGTAGAAGTAATAAAGAAAGTATTAAAAGAAATAGAAGTAGTATTATACTTGTTTCAGTGACTGTTTGGATTTCCCCCTTTTCTACCTATGTGAACTTTTTCGACTTTAGTATTATAGTATGAAAAGGCTTCCAAGGCTTTTCAAAAGTACTTTTAAAAAAATGTAAGTAATTTGTTGATTCTATACTATTGCTTCCTTGCTTTTTTACTACTACTCATGAAAATGTGTTATAAAAATATATATTAAACAGAAGCAAATTTTATCCCAGATGGACAGTACTGGGCAAAAGAAAGCAAATTATCTTACTGTTTTTTTAGATTTCCTAATAAGGAAAACTTTCTGTATTATTTGAATTTAATTTAGATTTGTAAGAGTAAGGGGTTAAACAATTATTTAAAAATATTTTTATATTTACTTTATGATGCCTAATTGAATACCTAATTGGATATATTATATGAATAATATGAATGTTAATTGTATTGTAAATAATATGTAATACTGTAAATAATATGTAGTTGTATTTTCAGTACCAGAAGAATAATGAGGAATTAGCAATATGTTGGTATGAAAGTCTGTAACAAGATCCTATTTTATTTAGATATTATAGAATTATAATTATAGGGTACCATGAGACAGTATAGAACAGGACTTGACTTGGGCTGGGAAGTTAGGGCATATTTGCTGGGTGAGCTAACATTTGAGCTAAGCTCTGAAGGAATACTAGAGAAAAAAATGAGATGAAGATGCCAAGGAACCTCTAAGGCATGTCAGAGAGAATGTTCAAAGTGCCTTGGACAATATGTGAGGATGTTAATGGATTTCACTGTAATTCATATCTGTTTGAAGAATTCTTGTTTATGCTGTTTTGAATTTTTGCTCACCTGACATACTAAAAATTTATAGGTGAGCCAAAGAAATTATATATACAGATTATATAAATTATAAGTTAAACATTTAAGTTACTTTAGTCTCTGGCACTTTTGTCTGATTTATAAATTCAGCTTCTAAAGTCAATACATTCCTTGTAAATGACATGTGAAGATCTGTCTTCTCTTTGACTCTCCTTGTAAGCAGTATTTTCTAAAGAAATGAAGATTTTACTTTCTTCGTGTATGTATATAGTCACACTAAAAAGGACCTCAAATTTAATTTCTTTTTGTAGAAAAGAAAATTGAGACCTGGGAAATGAGGGATCTTTTGCAGATCTAAGTTAATTAAGTTTTGCTTTGTTCATTTTTTTTCTTGCTTAGATTGATTAAACTCTGATACTTAAGTGTTATAGGTATCAAAACAAAAACCAAACACCTTGAAAGTTAAGTGGCCCTTCAGGCAGAGAGACTTTTTCAGATTTACATAAGATGATGCACTTTAATGCTGCTTTCCAGGCCTTCTTGAGCCCAGTGGAAAATACATGTTCATAGATTTCAGCATCCAGGTATCTTACCTGATAGCCACTAGGTCCACAAGGCTCTCTCTATATATAATCCAGTGGAAGAGGAAACTGGTCTACCTAGTAGCATTTAGTATGTGCAGTGGTAAAATTAAATATGTATCCTAATATGCTAAGTTGCCTAGCAGGGATGACCAAAGGACTTTCCATTTCACAGAACTAATGACTATTTCAGCCTTTTACTTAGAGTGGGCTGATATTCATGTGCCAGCCCACACATGTAATGATAGAACAGTGAAATGACCCTTTCTGATTATGTTGCTAAAATAAATGTATGATATTTCAGACATGGCATTTGGGTCTAACTTCAGTTTCTACTGTATTACAACCAAGTTATATGTGGTTGCATCCATAATTTAAGTCTAGGTTTCAGCTAATTTAGGAAACTGCCCAGAAATCAACGGAAGAGAGGTTAATCATAAGGGCCCCTTTTTAGGTAACCAGGCCACATAGTATATCCTTTTCCCACAACATGTAGCACTTATATTTTTGACTTTTTAATTATTTTGACCAATTCTTATTCAAATCCTTCTCCAATTTTGTATCTATTATTTTTACTGACCATTGTAGATACTTCATTTTATAAAGAAATCTAAGCTGTGTAAGCCTTCTATCAGTGTTTCTTTGTTTGTACTCTGTGAGGGAGACATTTTCTTTCTGAGGTTGTTGGAGGTCTTAATTCAGTCTCTTACTAAATTCCCTCAAAATTGTTTTAATCTATTCATTAGAACGTTTGTTTTCGGGATTTGTTGTAGTTAAAGTCAACTTGAGAAAACCCAAAATTCCTTAACTTATCCTGACCATGTTTGAAAACTCATTATTTCAATTAGTAATAGTTGTGATCAGCATTGTTTTTCCCCCCGTAATTTTGGTCATCATTGCTTCCTTTGTTAATTTTGGAGTGAAATAATTGTGGATACAGTTACTTTATGGTCAGAGATATAGAGGGATCACTGTTATATTTGTATTAATGGATTAAAAAGTGATTAGATGATAACATACCCTACTCTCACCAATATTATTATGTATTAGAACCTGAAGGGGGGGAGTATATGTGTAGTTTTAAAGAACTGGTTTTATTGTTTTTCTAATATAAAGGAAGGAAAGCTTGAGAATTTTCGTGATCAGTATGGATACATAAAAATTGAGTGAAAAGGCAGACTGAAAGCTGTTATATCTACTGCTGTTAGCTCAGTTATCTAGGTGTGGTTATTTTAAAGACTGTAAATAAATGTTTTTTCTTCCTGATATTTAAATGACCTAATTTTGTTTTTGCATCAGAACCCTGAAAAACTACAACTCTTATAAACCCTTTAATTTTTCTTCTTCCCCCTCTAATAACTTTCATTCTAGAACTAGACCATAATATTATACTATCAACTTTCACTATAGAATGAAGAAAAAGGAAAGCAAAAAAGAAGAAAAGCAAATACAAAATACTTCTGTAATTGCTGAAAAGTTAACAAAATCTTGCTTGTCACTGCTTATTCAGTAATCTTTTAAGAAATTTCCCTAAGAAAACCTATATACCTAAAGCAAATATGAAGAAACTTAAAGAGAGAGCAATACAGTAACAGTAGGGTACTTTAATATTCTACTTTCATCATTGGATAGATTACCCAGATAGAAATTCAGTAAGAATTTCTAATGTGACCTTAAAGGACACATTAGACTAAGTGGTCTTAATAGTCATATACAAAACATTTCACCCAAAAGTAATACAATACACATCTTTTCAAGTGCACATAGAACATTCTCTAGGATACATTCTCTAGGATAGATTCTGTTAGGTCACAAAATGAGTCTTAAAAAACTAACAAAACACAAAAAACAGAAGAGAATGTAACACTTTGAGAATCATTTTATAAGGATACCAGTATCCTGCTTACAAATCCAGACAAGGATTTGTCTTTTCTGAAATAAAAAAACTAAAGGACAGTATCTGAGCTGAAGATACATGTACATATGCTCAACAAAATAGTAGCAAGCTGAATGCAACAGTCCATTAAAAAATCATGCACCATGGTCAACTGGGATATATTCTAAGATGGAAAGGTGATTCAATATCTGCTGATGAATCAATGTGTTATATATACCACATTAACAAAATGAAGGCTTAAAAATATCAATAATAGATACAGAAAAAGCATTTAACAAACTCTACATTCGTTATTTGATTACTAACTCAACAAAAAGGTAGGCGTATAAGAAAACATAACTCAACATAATAAAATGACTATATAACAAGCCCACAGCTATTAACATTCCCAGCAGTGAAAAGCTGAAAGTTATTCCTCTAAGGTCAGGAACAAAACAAGGATAACCACTTTTACTACTTTTGTACAATGTAGTTTCAGAAGTCCTAGCCAGAATATTTAGGCAAGAAAAAGAACGGCATCCAAATTGGAAAAGAAGTAGTAAAACTGTCTCTATTTGACGGTGACTCTGTGTGTGTGTGTGTGTGTGTGTGTGTGTGACTGTCTGTCTGTCTGTGTGACAGAGAGAGAGAGAGAGAAATCCTAAAGAGTTCATAAAAAAACTACTAGGAATAATCGAATTTAGTAAAGTTGTAGGATGTAAAATCAATACACAAAAATAAGGTGCATTTCTAACCACTAATTAACAGAAATGAAATTAAGAAAAAAAATATTTAGAATTGCATTAACAAGACAAAAAGCCTGGAAATAAATATCAGCAGTGAGGTGAAAGACAAGCAAACTGAAAACTATAAGACTTTGATAAAAGAATTAAATACACAAATAAATGGGAAGATACCCCATGTTAATGGATTGAAAGTATTGTAATAATGTTCATTTTACTCAAAGCAATCTATAGATCAGGCAAATTCATATGTAAACTTCAAAGACATTTTTCAAATAAATAGAACAAACAATCCTAAAAGTTGTATAGACTCACACACACACACACACACACAAACAAGACCCTGAATAACCAATCAATCTTATGAAAAAAAGGACAAAGCTGGAGCCATCATACTTCCTTATTTCAATCTATACTCCAAAATTATAGTGGTATAACAGCATCATATAAGTCATCAAACAGTAAAGAGTACAGACATACCTTTGCACATATGACAAATAATTTATGACAGTGGAACCAAGAATATACAATGGGAAGAAGGTGGTTTCTTCAATAAATGTTACTGGGAAAATATCTTTTATTTATTACTTTATTAAGGTATAATGTTCTTATTATTAAATTTATGCAGTGCAAGGATATGTAATTCAATGATTTTTAGTAAGTTTATAGTTCTGTGGCTATCACCAAAGTCCATTTTTACATTTTCATCGCCTCAAAAAGCTGTACACTCACACATTTACTGTCAACTCCAGTTCCACTTCAACTTCCTTTCCAGCTCAAGAAAACCATTGACAGTGTTCTATCTCAAGAGAGTTTCAATTTATAGAGATTTCATAAACAATCTGATGAAATATGTAGGATTTTACTGATGATCACTGTCACTTGGAATATGGTTCATCTGTATTGTACCATTCCTTTTAGTGCTGAATTCTGTTGTGCAAATAGTCATTTTATGATTTTTTATGGCTAGTCAGACACTTATCCTATGCATACAGTGTATTTTTCATCTCACAGTATGTATTATTTATAAAAATTTTATTCTTGTGTTGGGGAGCATCAGAAACAAAAACAGGCCATGGGCAGCATTTGCTAACTCCTCAGGCAAAAAGCCATCACACTAAATACAGAAATGGAAGATAAAAGACCCAAATAAAACTTGCATGTAAACAAAGCCAATATCTGGGGGAAAAAGAAAAAGAGTTTTATGTTTCATTAGTTACCAAAATTTTTATCTAGTTTTTGACTTTGCCTCATTTTTTTTTTTTTTGTATGATTACCCATGTAAGACATTGCACTCTAGGATATAGGTCTCTTTACTCTTGCTTATATTTTTTTGCTTTTTTTCCCTCTTTGTATTACAAGCTGATAATTTTTTCAGATCTTTCAGTAAATCTGTTTTTTCTTCGACTGTGTCTCATTTGCAATTAAGTGTCTACTTAATTTCAATGTTTTCTATAAATTTCTAGAATATTTTTGATTTGTTAATGTCTTGCACTTTGTCCACATTTCTTTATTCCTAAAGCTAAATTATACACATTTTATATTCTGACTCTGGTTTTAATATATAAACTGTAGATTTTCTGTTGCTTTTTATTCAGGTGTTGTTTCCTTGTTTAATTTTTTTGTATATTTCCATCTCTTTAATTTAGATAGGAGAGCCCTTTCAATATTTCCTGTAGGGGAGATCTAGTGTTGGCAAACTCCAACATTTGTTTAACTGAGAAAATCTTTATTTCCCTCTCATAACTGAAACAGAGTCTTGCAGGTTAGAGGATTCTTGGTTGGCAGTTTTTATCTTTGAGTATTTTGAATATGTCATTTCATTCTCACTCAAAGTTCCTGCTGAGAAGTCTAAATGAAAACCTGATGGAAGTAACTTTATTACTTACCTGTGCTACTCCACCTCCAGCTATCTTCAATATTCTTTGTCCTGAACTCTTACTAGTTTCATTACTGTATGTTTTGGTATATGTCTCACTGCATTTAGTTAGTAAGACTTAGGTATTTTGTTTCTCCTCCATATTTAGTAAGTTCTTCTATCTTTGAATATACTATATGTTCTCCACTTTTTCTTTGCCTCCTATGATATCCATTTTCCTTATGTTGCTTATTTTACTGGAGTAAGATAATTCTCCAAGTGCTTTACCTTTTTTTTTCTTTTTTTCTTTTTTAGATAATATTTCTCTCTACCGGGGTCCTTTGTGCATTACTATTTTCAAGGTCACTGATTCTATTCTCCATTTTGTTTATTCAGGTATGTCTTTGGGGACTTGACTTCAGTCCTCTAATGACAATGAAAATAAGCAAAAATAAAAAAGTTGCACTAAAGCAAACTAAAAATGGCTTCTGTATAACAAAAGATGGTATCATTAAAATAAAGACAGCTTACTTGGAGTTAGAGAAAATAGTTTTACATCACATTTCCAACAAGGGTTTAATATCTAAAATCTACACAGAACAACCTGACAACAAGAAAAAAAAAAACCAATCAAAAATTGTGCAGAAAGCTAAGCAGATAGCTCTGCAAAGACATATAGAGGACCAACAGACACATAAGAAATGCTCATCATCAGTTATTAAGGAAATGCAAATTAAAACCACAATGAGATACCATCTCTCACTTATAAAAATGACCCATATCAAAAAGACAAAAAAAAAATGTCTAGTGAGTTTGTGGAGAAAAAAAGGAATCCTTGTTCACTGTTGGTGGGGATGTAAACTGGTCCAGCTCCTTTGAAAAAGAGTATGGAGATTTCTCAAATACTAAAAATATATTTCACTCAGAGTTGTAGATTTGAATGGTGCAGAACCACTAACTGTAGGGATATGTACATCCCTGTGTTCATTGAGACACTAACAGCTAAGTTATAGAAGCAACTGAAGCACCCAATGATAGATGAATGTATAAAGAAGATGTGGTACATATACATAATGCAATGTTACTCGTCTATAAAAAAAGAATGAAATCTTGTGACAAGGTGGGTGGAACTGGAGGAGTTACTTTGATAAGTGAAATTAAGTTAGGATGAGAATGAGAAATACAGGGTGATTATATTCATATTTTGAAAATAGACTAAAAATAAAACCTGAAAATCTGACTAGAATTGAAGTTACCAGAGGAGATAGGTGGTGAGGGGACAGGACCCAGTGGAGTATGGTAGAGATTATTGGGGCTTTTGTGGTGGGTGTATTATAGTAACATTCACCTGAAGAGTTGTGATCCTATACCCCTAAGTCATACACAGTGCTGTGTATCAGTGTTGCTTTGGTAAAGCATGATACAATAGAAAACATAACAGAAAGGTTTCCTTGGAAAGTTTTACTTTCACACATTAGGGAAACCTTAAAGGAGAAAATACAATCTGAATTCTAATTATACCTATGGCAGGATATAGTCTTTCATAAATTGGGCCTCTAGTGGTACATTATTTAAGCTTGCATAAATAACAGGTATATACTGATTATGAAAGTCAAGTATGATTATATATAGTATCATTTTTAATTAAAAAAATCTATAAAGTCCATCTGATACAAATGTTTCAATATAAATAATTTTTAGGTAACTTTATTTTGAATATTAAATTTTGGTAAATGAATTTTTGGTAACTCATACTTTGAATTAAGTTATGAATGTAAAGATTACTATAAACAGACTGCATTGTACTGAACATATTTGCTGGTAAAATTTTATAAAATGTTATATAACAATATGTATTTTAAAAGAAACTGATGATTTAATCAGAGCTCAAAAATCACAGTATAAATGAAGAACAACTGATGTCTTATTTTCAACAAAATGATACATGCACAGCTGAGAACAAGTAATCTCTTAAGAATACTTGTTTGCATCCAAAGCTAAACAAAGAAGAACTAGAACACTTAAACAGACCAGTATCAAGTAGAGAAATTGAGGAAGTAATCAAAGCACTCCCCAAAAACAAAAGCCCAGGACCAGATGGATTCACTAATGAATTCTACCAGACATTCAGAAATGAACTAGTTCCCATCCTATACAAACTCTTTCAAGAAATTTAGAAAAAAGGAATACTATCTAATACATTCTATGAAGCCAATATTGCACTAATACCAAAACCAAACAAAGACAGTACAAAAAAAGAGAACTACAGACCAATTTCCCTAATGAACACAGATGCAAAAATCCTCAATAAAATTTTAGCCAACAGAATACAACAATGCATAAAAAGGATAATTCATCATGATCAAGTGGGATTTATCCCAGAAGCTCAAGGTTGGTTCAATATCTGAAAATCAATCAACGTATCCAACATAGCAACAAAAAGAAGAACAAAAACTATATGATCATATCAATTGATGCAGGAAAGGCATTTGACAAAGTCCAACATCCAACATCCATTCAAAATCCTTGGAATAGAAGGTCAATACCTCAACATAGTAAAAGCTATATATGACAAACCTACTGCAAATATAATCCTCAATGGGGAAAAACTGAGAGCAATCCCCTTAAGATCAGGAATAAGACAAGGATGCCCACTCTCTCCACTGCTATTCAACAGGGTACTGGAAGTCTTAGCCAGAGCAATAAGACAGGAAAAGGACATACAAGGAATCCAAATAGGAAAAGAGGAAGTAAAACTATCATTATTTGCAGATGAT
>JAGFMF010011523.1:4551634-4648335 GCA_019455555.1 Galemys pyrenaicus
CAGTCTACTAGAAATGGAACTACCATATGATCCGGCAATCCCGCTCCTAGGAATCTACCCAAAGGACACAAAAACACTGATCCAAAAGAGCACCTGCACCTGTACTCCTATATTTATTGCAGCACTATTTGTAATTGGTAAGACCTGGAAACAACCCAAAAGTAGATGACTGGATCAAGTACATATACACAATGGAATATTATTCAGCAATCAGAAATGAGAACCTTGGACATTTATAGACACATGGATGGAACTAGAAGGAATTATACTCAGTGAAACAAGTCAGAAGGCAAGAGAAAAATATTGGATGGCTTCACTATTAGGAGGAATATGAAAGAACAACAACAAAGAATAAGCTCAAGGAATTGGGCAGTTATAACCAAAAGCAAACAAAAAAACAAGACCAAAAAGCCGGGATAAACCAAAGGGACCATGGGGGGGGAGGGAAGGGCAAAGACGGTGATGAGGGCAGAGGGTGCACAAGGGACTGAGGTGATGGTGCACCGGTGAAATGGTGGTGGGTACTCCCTGGGGACTACAAATGATGTCAAATAAAAAAAAAAAATACCTGTTTGCTCTTAAAATGTTGAAGGGAAACTTTGATAGCAATGTTTTTAATAAAAATAGTACTATATTATCAAATACCTATAGTACTAGCAGAGATTATAAGTGATTATAAGAGTAGCTACTACTATTTTATTTTATTTTTAAATCAAGAAACAGAGGCATATTGCTATTAGGTGACTTACTCTAAATATGTGGCTCTAGACCATGGATGGGTAAAGAGCCAGATACTATTTTGCCCTTAGTGCCTAAGGTTTGGGTTGCTTCTACTCAATTCTATTATTGTACTATGAAAGCATCTATATTCAATACATAGTTAGGTGTGGTTTTTGTTCCAATTATGCACCTCATTTTTGAAGGTGGTATTTTGAATTTCATGTAATTTTACTTGCCATGAAATATTCTCTTGGATGTTTTAAGCAGTTTAAATATGCATGTTTTCTTATATAAAAACCCGCATTTCTTTAGCCAGGTTTGGTCTTTAGGCAGTAGACTGCCAGCCCTGCTCCAGAGTCTAAGGTATATTATGGGGTCCTACTTTGTTTTCTTTTGGATCTGTTTACCCTGTACCTTGCTGAGTTTTCTTGCAGGAGGGCTGTTCAATTTCATATAAGTTGATCCTTTACACTGATCAATAGAAAATACAGCAGGTTTAAAACATGAAGTTTGTTCTTCTACATATTATTTAGATCCTTCCCCTATTGATTTCACTGCTGTATTAATTGTTGATGTTTCTTTATCTTAAAGACAGAGCTTGGTAGGCTTTTTTTCTTATTTACTCTCCACTTATTTTGCATCTTTTCCTCATTTTTATATCATTGTCATGAAATTAGGCCTTGTTATTCAGGTAGCTGTTATTCATGACCTGATGTTTAGTTTTGCTTTTCCTTTTATGTTCACACAATGCACACACTATATAATTCTGTATATTTTGTTTGGTTATCTACAAGGTCATGATGATCTGCATAGTTTTTTCTAAATTTACCGTCATAGCATATTTTATTTTTTTCTAAAACTTTGTATCTCTCTCCATCAATACAATTGATTGCCCTATCAATCAGTACCTGTATTCAGTATAATGATGTAATCACATTTCTTTCTACCTAGTACAAATTTAATTGCCTCAATATTTCAACATGTTATATGAGATATGCAAAATTGAGTACTGGGATAGTAGAAAAGAATCAGCTGTATATTTGATGGAGAGAAGGGAGTTTTTTTTAGCCAAATTCCTAGGTGAAATCATGTAACTAGATATTGAGGAAGCAGAAGTAAAAAAACCTTCAGATCCTCTAGGAGTTTTAGGGAAGTGAGAAAAGCTTGCTATGATTGGAAAGCGTGGAATTTGTGGTAAAAGCTATATAAAGGAAATTTGGATCAGACATAAAGGTTCTCTTGTCATTAGGAATTTGAATTTTATATTCTAGATCAGTAGTTCCAAATATCTAAATAGAACAGAAGGGGAATGTAAGTAATAAGACAAGAAGGCTATGTTAGAGAAATAAGTGGGTGAAGACTATCAAATAGTTCATGCTCTTTCTAAAGACAGAAGCTGCTCAGCTTATTTTGCCATGATGAGATGCGAGGCCCTGTGTTACAGGGATTCTTGTTTTTCAGTAGCTCAGAGAAATCTAGAATTATGATGAAAGAATTCAGGTGTTAAGTTTGACAAATAACTAAAATGTTTTATCCATACAGAAGAATTATGTCAATGGAAGGTTTTTGTTTTGGATGGTACAATCCAAATAGCAGTTTGGAAAATCTGTGTCAGGTCATTTTGAATAAGAAAGATGCAAATTAATGCTTTATATATATATATATATATATATAAAAGATTACAAGGTAAGCTGATGGGAATTTTTTCATATTATTGATATTAAATAAATCATTGCAAAAGGGTTAATAATGAAAAAATAATTCTTCCTTCCATGCCTAACCCCTAGTTTCTGTTTGCCCTATGCAGAGATTGCTTTTACCAGTTTATTGGATGTCTCTCTAGACAGTCTTACAATATGCATTGGTTATTCATGCCCTCTACACTCCCATTACAAAATGATGTTATTCATTCATATGTATAGATATATATGCATATTTCATATTTTCATTATATGCTCTTGTATTGGATATTCTATTCTGCATCAAAGCCGTCATAGAATACATCTTCTTATTTTTAAAAATGACAGGGGAAATGATATTGTAACTTTACATTTTTATTCAAGTAGAGTACCTTTTCATATTTGAAAAAAATTCACTTGTGTTTCTCTTCTATGAAAGCCTTCATTTCCCCTACTTTTCAAATTACTGAATTTTAAAAATTACTCGTATAAGCTTTTTAAGGAAATCAGCAAAGATTATTTCCTTAAGGTCTTATTTTTGCTTTGGACTTGTTTTATTGTTCTCTTTGGTCCACTGACATTTAAATTTTATGTTAAATGTATAAAAATGTGAGCTTAAATAATATGTTTAGAGGGGTCTTTAATTATTGTGAATATGTAACGTCTTTTACATAATTTTTAGAACTATACAGTTTCACAATATTATTTCTATTTTAATAGTAGTAATATATTTTAGGTTTCCATATAGTTGGTGTCTTCTAGGCGAATTAAATTTTAGATTTTAAATTGTCATTTATGCTCCTTAAGATTGAAATACTGAATAAATGTACAGTTTTTGATGCTCATATTTATTCTTCCATGAACTCATCAATAATTAAAGACACATAATGTACTGAATGAGAGTATTTTTCAAATATTTTACTTAGAAAGGAAAAACCACAATGTGGGCATTCTGTCAAGAGTGGAATAATCTGTTAAGTCTAGAATTTGAGGGCCTGTTAGCCATTTCTTAGATATGTAATTGGTGATTTTGTTAGAAAATAAATGTTGGTTGTGAGTTTCATGAGTTTACATTTTTGTGACAATTTTATACATTCTTGATCTCCCTTTGAGAAATTGGGTTTTGAATTTTGGCTGAGTTCCAATTTACTAGGTGAAGGTTGACTATGTGCCCATTTCAGATTATCTTGACATTTGTAGTCACTTTTTTGCTAGCTGGTATACCATTGAATTTTTAACACTGTAAACCTTGGTTGGCAACAAGTAATGTTGTAACTGTTCATTCTTCTAGGACTTCATTGTATTTCTTGGTATTTTCTTTGAAGATGTTTCTATTAAAATTTTACTGAAAACATAAAATGAATCCAAAATGATTAATATAATTTTTCAAAACCAAATATTTTAAAACTAAAATCTTATGTTACATGACTGTTATCTTTTAATATGGGTCAAAAACATTAAGGAAACAATGAAAGTTGTTCACTTATTCTTTCTAGGAGTTTCTTTGAGTTGCTGCTGTTCTTTGGAAGAGATGAGTTTTATGAAGAGCCCTTAAAGGATATTCTTGGATCATTCCAGGTAAACCAGTTTACTATTTCACATCTGCCTATATTTAAAAGACTTTTACTTCCCTGCTAAAAATAGTATACTGATTATTTTTTACTTATAAGTTGTTAATATTTACTAAGGTGGTAATGCTTACGATCCTATTACACTTATGGATAAAAAAATCTTTAATCTTTAGCTGTATTTCTAAGTAGTTCGTCAACATAATTTCAATTTCACATTTGACAATTCAGAGTTTGTTACCATCATCCTTTCAGATTCCTAAATATATCCTCTATATATACTCACTATTTTATTATTGCAGACTTTATTCCTAAAGCTTCATGTAGAACTCAACACTAGGAAAAAACTCTTCTTGCGTAGACTGGAAGCTGACTGTTCCATGCCACTTTCTCTTGACTGTACTCTGATTATGTCATCTATTTTCATAATAGCTTTCCCAAGATAGGAGGCAGTTTTTTGAGGACACATGGTAAATGAGAGAAGAAAATAAATTCAGAAGGGAATAGCAAAGGATCCCAAAGACCATTCCTATAGATGCAAGAATACTTTAATCTTGGGTGACAGCAAATCTAGTACAGTGGCTCGCTAATGTGTTATTGACATTATCTCATCTGCATTTCTCAGGTGAACAAAGGAAGTATACTCTGAACTCCCCCTAGGGGTAAAGTGTTTAAACACAGTATCTTACATTTATCCCTATGGAGTTAACAAGACAGGTCAACCAGACTCTCACTGTCTACCCTTTAAGAAAGATTAGCAGTTAGAGAAAAATCACTCAATACTCTATCTTAAAACTTGTATTTCATATTTATTGATATTTCATATTTATTGAAAGAAAAACTTTTAGACTGAATTCTTTTTTTTAAGATTTATTTATGCATACAAGAGCTGGGGCACAGGCCAGAGGTGTGGGGGTGAGAGGATTCACCAGAGACAGAGTAGGGAGCAGGATAGGCAGATCGACTGAAGTACATTGCTGAGGGGAGCAGCAGGTGAGGCAGGAGAGGTCTGCTGCGCCACGTGGGTTACCTCCCTGGCATGGGTTTGAACTCGTACTGCAGTGGCTGCGGATGCTTCATACTGCGGTGCTTATCCCAAGATAGGAGCCACCAAGGGGTGGCTCCCTTTGTGCCACCAGCACAATTGTAAATCTGAATTGTAAAAGATTTTTATGAGTGATCTGATGCATATATAAAATGGGGTCAGTGTATAAATGACAAAGAAATTTTTTTGTTCAGACTAGAAATAGGCCTTTGTTAACCTGGGACTTTTTAATCAGCTTGTTCTTCTTTGGAAAAGTGGAAGGAGGTTGAGGTAGGGGACATAACTTCCCAAACAGGAGGATGCCCAAGGCTATCTTACTGTCATAACAACATAAAAGAAGAGCAATCAATCAATACAAGGAACTGTCCACAAGAGAGGATATGGCCCCGTTTCACTGGGGGAAGTACTGATGTCCCCTAAAATTTTAGAGTGTATATGTTATAAATCCACAAACCTCCCAGATTTTCAGCCAATATACAGTTTAAAACATTGACTTGATTAAAATCTTCTGAAACCCTGGACATCTCTACTTGGAATAAACTGCCCAAAGACTTAGTTTGACAAAGTCCTTGGTATTCAAAACCACCTTAATAGTGCTAGTTAAAGGCATTTTAAAAATATAACCAAATCAGCTTAATAGCAAGATATTTTGTGAGGAGCATTTTCAAAACTGTTCCCATATTATCTGTTCTGATAAAAGTTTCTCCTGTCTCTGCTCAATTCTGTTTGACTGTGTATTTTCTTGTAATTCTTTCACTGTGACACAAATTTATCTGTATTTTATTTGTGATTTGAAAGTCTTTCTAATTACACTGTTAAATATCGTAGGCGGAAACTGATTTTTATCCCTGTGTCTCTAACATTTATTAGTCTTAAGTCTCTTAGTACTGATATGTTTGTCAGCATAAAAGAAGGATAAATAAATCAATCATTCCTACCTCGTGTCTTAATCATTTATTTAAAAAAAATCTCTTTTTGAGATAATAGAGAGGCATATAGTCTGAAACTGTTTATTTTATGGTCCATTTGTTTATGATTATGTACAGTGAAGTGCGGGAAAGATCAATAAAGATATTCATGGAAAGAAACCATCAACACTTACTTGTGTATTCTAATTTGATAATGTATAGAAAACAAGTTGAAGTGAGCTTAATTGTGAGAAAAAAATGTAAGGGAAAAGGTTTTATTTTTAATTTTTTAAAGATTTATTTATTTATGCATATAAGAGCTGGGGTACAGGCCAGAGTCCAGGGAGGTGAGAGGAGTTACCAGAGACATAGCCGGGAACAGAATAGGCAGACTGACTGAAACACACTGCTGAGTGGAGCAGTGGGCGAGGCAGGAGAGGTCTGCTAAGCCCTGTGGGTTCCCTCCCTGGCCAGTGGCAGGGATCGAACTCATGATGATGCAGTGGCTGCAGTTTGGTTTGCTTCATAGTGCATTGCTTAACCCACTGTGCCACCAGGGAGGTCCGGGGAAAGGTTTATTGTCTATGAAAAAGTATACTTGCCAAGTGTACCACATATTTAGCACTGAAAGGATGTTAAAATTAAATTTTCATATCTAACATTTTATAAAGATTGTATTCCTTAGATAAGCTGTATTTTGAAATGTGTAAAGTTTAGGTATTTTTTTTCACAGGCATATATCTTTTTGAAATTACTATTCCTGATTGATAATTATTGTAGGTTACCATCTTAGAAATATTTTCACTTTCCATGTAATTTTTTCAAAATAATTGTTGGAGAAATACCTTGCTTCAACTGTTGACACTGTATAATCACTTTGAAGAGATACAAGAGCCAGAATCGTTTCAAGCATAAAATATATAATAAATTGGAGATAGTTAAGCGCAAGGGACCAAGAGCAAACATCCAAAAGCTGAGTATCAGTACCAGTAGGTTGCATATCTCGAAAAAGGTCAGTATACCCTCACATATTGCAAAAGTAGTCTACTAAACATTGTCCATTGATAGATAATCACACCATACTTTTTAACCATAAACAAAGATTTATAATGTGAGCATATTGCAGTCTTGTGTTGTAAGGAACAGGTATGTAAGTGCTTTCCAATATCACTGGTAAAATTAACACTCAAATTAGCTCTGAAAGGTGTTAGTTAGGATCATTGAGGCATTCATTTTTCAATGAAAAATGACTCTGTAACATACCCTAACACATAAAAACTAGAATTATTAGCATATTAGTGCTTGAAGTAGTTTCCATTTTTTTTAGGTAAAATATTATGTCATAGAAAATTTAGCTTATAAAGAACTACAGAAAGCATTAAGTTCTATCTTATATTTTAATAAATGATAAAACTGTAGATTAGAGATTTTTTTTTTATTCTTCTAGTCAATAGTATTTACTGAAGATTAAGTAAATTAGTTCAAATTCTATCATAGGCAGTACTGTGACCTGTTCTTTTGACTGACTGCACTGTTCTTTCTAATGAATGAGATTTCATATCTTTAAGTGGGAATCTGTATTCATAGAAATCTTGTGTACAATTTAATTCTGATTTAGGGTTTGCTTTACAGATTAGAACTATAGTAATAGCACCCTCTCTGTTGGCTTTATTATTTCATTACTTGTTAAAAAATGTTAATGGTAGAGCTGTGCTTGTATTAGCATGGCAATTGCCAATTTTTATATTTGATTTTTCTCTCATTGGTGGTTTTACTATATGATTGACTTCCCTTTAGGAAAAACTCTGATTTCAAATTTTCATACTTTTATACTTTACTAACATTCTTAAAAATCTACAAAGATGTAATGAGGTTTTTTAAACAGGGAACAATTACTCATATTTAAACTACTTTTAAGTCCCCAAAAGGTATAGCTTAAATTGCTCATTAAATACATATTCTGATTATTTAAAAAAAAAGTTGTAATTTATACATTTTAATATAAGACAGGAAATCGGTTTAGAAATTGTTTAATTCAAAAAGATAAACTCATGTCACCTTGTAGCAAAGTGGATGGAACTGGAACACATTCACATAATGCTAAGTGAAATAAGTCAGAGAAAAACAAATACTGGATGGTGTCACTTATATGTGGAATATAGAGAAACCAGACATAGGGTTAGATAAAGCCAAAACTCAAAATCTAGCCCTTGAAAGCTAACTATAGGGTTAAGGGGGAAGGGTGAGCACAATATGGTAGTGAACTATGGCAGCATCACTAGAAGGGGAAAATCCTGTATTTCCAAAATGCAAGCAGCGATATAAATTAGTTACCTCAATTTAAAATAATAATATTTTTTTAAAGAAACCATTAAATACAATTCCTTTATGTTACAGATGAGAAAATTAAGCAGCAATTGAGTTGAGGTTTATAGAAACAGAACAAAGGCCTAGCTATAAGTCTTATCTTCAACCAAGATTTCTTCCCAGCATTTCCTTAACCTATTACATGAAATGATGTAACCGTTTATTTGCAATAATGTATATGTCAAAGGATAGATTTAAATAAATGTTTTATTTATACTACTACCTAAATGCTTCATTATCTAAAATTTTTTTGAAAACTGCCTTACTTGGAAGAAGGAAGAATAAAATTTATCTGAGTGATAGTAGCCGAAAGGCCCACACCTAGATAAAGCTAGAAATGTTAAAGATGTTAAAGAAAACTGACATGATGTTAGGATCAATAGAAGATGGGTTCTGATTTAGGACACAAATATAAAACCAATAATACTTAAAGTCAGAATTCTCCTGACTTCTGATATCACAGCCACATACAGTTTAAAAGGAATTTAAGCATACTGACAATATATATGTGTGTATGTTTTATTTATATATACTAATACTACATATATTGTGAAACAAAAATACATTTATAAATGGTAAAAGTAAAATAATGTTTTAACAGTGTAAAGATTTTAATAGCATCATTGATTGAAAATCTTAACAATCACTTTACAACTCTGATTTCAAGTTCAGTTTATTGAAATTCGATTACTGTATTTTGTTCTAGTCAGTATTTTTGAATAGTACCATTTTTAATAAGTGAATTGAAAATTCATTAAAATGCGCTAGTGGAATAAAATTTCATCAGAAAATTCTAGTGTTTTTTTTTTTTTAAACCATAGATACAAATATTACAGGTGACATATATGCTTCTGGCAACCATAATCATGTGATGATATAAATATTTCTGAACACTGATTTTAAAAGATTTTCTCAATAGGAACTTTATTTGGAAAAGTAAGAACTTTTTCACTGTTATTCTGTCCCTTTTACACTATTTGAACAAACTCAGAATGTTTTTTAAGAAATTAGGGCATTTACTCCTGAGGAACTTGTAGAAAAAAGAACAATATTCTGGTAATTGTCTTTTTGTAAAAGAAAATGGTAGTAGTTTAAATTTTACAACTTCTGGATGTGCTTTGACATTAATGTAAACAAAGTGTAAAAAAATATATCATTCTATTCTTATTCCATAATAGTAAAGATTTTACTATAATTTAGGGGCTTTGTTTTTTATAAAATTAACTACATTAAAGAACTTTTATATTTTTGCTTGATTTGTGCAGTAGCTTACTAATGAATTTGACATGTGGTATTATATAATTTTACTCTGTAGTCTGTATTTTTCATTCCGAATATGACAGACATTGTACAGTCCTTCACATAAATAGATTTTCATAAAATCCTAATTTAATTTAAAAAGTCATTATTAAGAATATATCTTTCCTAGTATCCTTTTTTTCCCTGACTCCATTTGAAAATTTTAGGGAAGATGTCAGCAATAATGCAAGGCCCTTCTCTTAAATGATAATTTCCAGAAAAGTGAACTGGTACAAATTTTTAGTACTTCAGGAAGAAGTTTATTATAGATTGATATAGCTAGTAGAGGTCTCAGGATAAAAATGGGACTGATAGGTAGGAAATTATTTAAATAGGTTTTACAGGAAGACTTAGCTAGGTTTATAAACAACTGTAGGAGAAAGTGATGGGAGAAAAGACACACCGGCAAGAGTATACAGGATGAGTTTCAGAGACACCAAAGAGACCAGGCTGGAGAAAAGGATTCATGGTGTGGAGGATGTGAATGAGTAGGTAGGTAAGTTTAGAGGTCCTTAAATGGCGAAGTTGGGGCTTTAAAAATTTCATCCTATGAGAAGATGCTACAAGGTTCAGATCAGGTTTGTAGAAATGGCCAGAACACTGATAGATAGCATTACAGACAAAATGTAGTAACCAACTCTAAAGTAGCGGAAATTTAGGGAAGAGAAATTTCCTGGAGCAATGCATTAAAGTTTATTCAACAGTGGATTCTGATCTGAAAGAAGAGTGAGAGGAATAGTAGTTTTGTTTTCCTTCTACCTTTGTCAAAGGAAAGAGGTTGACCATTTCAGAGGGACAATAACAGGTGATAAGAAAATATTTAAACAAATAAAGGGTTAGCATCATATGCAAGTCCAAATTTTTAATTAAGTAAACATTCTTAAAAAGTACAACATGTATACTAGGAATGATAATCTGTGAATTCTACAGTGATTTAAATACTTCCATTTTAACTTTGGAGGCTTTTAATTTGAATAAAATCCAAAAAGCCACTATACTATTTAAGGAAAAGCCAAAGATACTTATTTTTAATAATCTTGTATCTTTTTAAATAGACCATAATGGAATCTTCATTTTTATTTCCCATCCAGAACTACTTCTCACAGATAGAAATGGTCTTTCCAAAATATAGACCTGACACAAAACCTGACATAAAAAAACAAACACTGAGAATTACTATCTTGGAGAAGTAAAATTTAATTTCTTGATAGGCATTACAAGTATAATTTATATAATAAACGTTTATAAAATATAATCTAGATGGAAAAGGTGCAATAAACAACAAGTATGTCAGAGTTGACTGTGGGATAGAGGTTATATATACAGATTATTAGGGGTTTTTCTCCTAGAAATTTTGATTCAGTAGGTTTGAATGTGGGCCTGGGAACCTGGACTTTTTTTTTTTTTAATCAACAGAGCATAGTGTTTCTTAATTTCAGCCAAGCTTAGGATGTTGGCACTAGACATATTTCACCACCTCTTGATTTAGGCTTATGCCAGGTTTAGTCCCATACCACTAATGGTGTGGTATGATGAGTACCTCACCTAACATTAAAGACACCTGGAAAAGATGGGTTGGCCAAATGTTGGGTACAGCAGCACAACTTAAATTTAGGGGCTAACAAGCTCACTTTGTTGCATGTCCTATGGTTGGATCAAAAGCCAATTTATATAGTTGAATTTTAGGGGTAGCAATATGTGTGTCTGGAATAATTTGGGAGCTTTTTTTACCTTGAAGTTTGAAAGTGATAATTGTTTTTAACCATGAAGCTGTTACTATAGATTGTTACTGTGTTCCATGAAGTAAAAAGAATCCTGACTGAACAATAACTTTATACCTTACCCTTTAATTTTTATGAATGCTACAACATTCTGATAATATGGAAATGCAGAAATTCATTTTATGCTAAGGCAACTGGATGTCCTAAATTATAGTACTTATACAAAATATTAAGATATACTATAACAAATTATAGCTAACACTTATTAAGTGCTTACTGTGTGCCAGGCACTTTCCCAAGCACTTTGTAAAACTGTATGTTATTCAGTCCTCACAACAATCCTATGAAGTAGGTGTTTTTAGTATCTATTTTGCAGAGGAGTTAACTGAAGGAACACAGAGAGGTTAAGTAACTTGCCCATTGTACATAGGGTTTTTACTTGCTTACCTGCTGGTTTGAATTTTGGATTGTCCTAAGTGACTTTTAGAAATACTTATTTTCATGTTTTGATGTAATGATCCTTTGATTTATATCACTGAGTAATTATCTTGATATTTGATTTCTTTTCATGCACTGTTTTCTTAGAAAAACATTCTCTTACATATTTTAATAAGAAATAAAAAGTGCATTTAGTGAGGAGTGAACATGGCAATTTAACAAAAGCAAAGTGTTTATTGCCACTCTGAATATGTAGTTTGATGATTCATCTGACAAAGTTTGCAGATATATTGAAGCTTTCTTCACTTTATAGTTGTTACTAAGTCTTTAATATTTGAGTGAATTTTTAGCACAGAAAGAAATTCTGGCAATTGCTTATAATTAACATGGAATTAATCAAAATGTTAACACTGCTAATTTCAATAGTTTCTTAAGGCTTTACGTTCAGTTTTTGCATTTTTAAAAGTAAATATTCATACTTGCATAATAGGTCTTCAGTTAATCTTTTTAACTATCAAATTCTTTGAAATATTTTTTAAAACAACACCCAACAAAATATATAATGAATGAAAAAAGTATAATGAAACAATTAAACCTTGTAAATCTAAAAAATCAAATTTATAAATTCAGTAAAACAAGTCACCTAAATATTAAACTTTGCAAACTTTTGTTATATATTTCACATTATAAGTCTAAGATAACAGATTCTCTAAAGCCATTTCAGATATATTTTTAAGAATTCTAGAAAATACACACAGATTATCAGTTAATGCCCAATTTACCAATACATTGCTATCTTAAAATCTGATGCAGTTTTCATATTAAAGACTTGATTCATTCCTTTAGACATTTCTTCATCCCAAGACTACAGATCTACTTACACATCAAAGAGGAATAGCATTTCTTCTACCACAGCTAAGATTATTCATTTGGGATCAGGGCAGGGGACCCTTGTCTACTTTCCAACCAAAGTCTTCACTAGGCAGGGACCACTCTATTCCCTTCTGATAGTCAGGCTCTTGCCTGTCATTGTTAACAGAAACATTATGAGCCCTCGTGGAAATGTAACTAAATATTTAAGTTTTACATTTTTGCAACCTGGTTCTTTTCCTAGAAATGATGCATCCCTTAAGTTTTCCCTTAGGTTACACCTTATCCCTACTATAATGGGATTTTCTAAGTCCAATTATATATAAACTGTGTAACCTTTGGCATTAAAGCCTATTTGTGGACTAATAGGGTTTTGTTACCCTATATAAGCTACTATAACCCTTTTCTTTTATAACTTAATAGCTGTCTGACCATCAGTCATTTTATTGACAATGATGATCAAGTTTAGTTTTTAACCCCTTTAAATTCACAAAGCCAAAATGATTTTTCTCTCCTAGGAATGCCAGAATCACCTCCGCAGATATGGAAATGTGAATCTGGAACTGGTGACTCGAATCATTAGAGATGGTGGCCCATGGGAAGATCCAGTGTTGCAAGCTGTTCTTAAAGCCCAGCCAGCATCTCAGGAGATAGGTACTTCAGGAGACTCAAAATCAAAACCAACATTTGTGAGAAGCAAACACAATTTAATTTTCTTAACTAGAGCAGTATTAGTGATTTTTCTTTATTTTATAATACTGAGTATGCAAGTAATGTATTTTTACATTAAGTGTGTTTGTTATACTAACCTAGCCCAAGAGTGATTTTTAATATCAGAGTAGGTGTCTAGTAATGGGAATTCATAGTGTAACAGATTTACTATCCAGAGTTACTTATTTACAAATAATTTGTTTTTGTTACTTCTGTTATATTTTTGAAATCTATTTAAGTAGGAACACCCTTTATATAAAAACAAAAACCCAACTTAAGCACAAGGAAACGCCTATCCTACAGGAAACTGAAGGTTTCGATTTTTGTCACCATCTCTGCATATCTGACATTTAGCCCACTGCCTGGTACTTGATATAGGTACTAGCTCAGTGAATGAATGACCACATGATGAATGTATAACTGAATGAGTTACTAATTGAATAAGTAAGTTTCAGTTCCAATATTCTAGGCAGTATTCCCAAACTTCAGGAGTTAATAGAAGTTAATTTCTGTATTATCCTTTATCACCTGTAACATACTTCAGTATCACTTCCTCTCAAACCTAGATCCACAGTGATTCCTGTGGGTAACAATTTCCTTTTGAGGCATCATGCTCTGTCAATCTCTTTAGTTAATTATTTTAATAAATGCTTATAGTATTATTCCTCAACCCCTGAACCTTACCAAGACTTGTAATGTAAGCTCAGCAGCATTGACTAAGCATAAAAGTATGGATGCACTTATAAGATGGCTAAAGGGAAAAGGCTTCTAGCTCTGGAACCATTCATTCACACCTTGGTCTGGGTGAGAAAGAGACTTCAAACCACAGGTTGTATTGAGCTAGTTAGGATCTTTTCATTTGTCACAGTTTAAGAGATACAGAGTGAATTGTGAATAGAGTTGGGTGGAAAAGGACTTTTATTCTTGCGCTTAAGGGCAAACAAGCAAGTGTGGAGTACAATGAAGATGAAGAGAGATCAATCTAGGAAAAGTAATGCAAAGCATTGCAATGCGATGGAAAGTAGGGTAAGACTTGGAGGAAAAGACTAAGGTATATGTGAGTATATGTGACAGTGGAATAGTGACACATACTCAAGAGATACAAAGGAAACTAATGCTTATGTGAGGGTCTCAAAAAGGAATTAAAAACTGAAGAAAGGATGCAGTGGGAACTGAGGATGAAGAGTTGAAATATTGAGGAAGCATATGAAAAGTTAAATATAGGGAAGGCAGCAAGGGTAACATACTGAAGGAAATTATGAGACTGGGGAATGTAGACTGGAGAGGACAAGAGTTACAAAAAGAGCTTCAAATGGAATAACAGGGAACAAAGTCTGGATTCGGGAACTTTTAGGCTTATCAGAATAGGGGCTAGAACAACCCATTGTTGTTTGGTGTGAGGGTTGATGGCCTAAAGGTACCAGTGTGAATGCTTTCATAATACCCCCCTCATACACCAGCATTTCACTTTAAGAGAAGTTGCTCTACAGCCTCATTGACATAAATTATTCTACTTGGGTGCTTATTAGGGTTAAAGCCAGTCTGAAGTTTATCTTTGCATTAACTATACAGATGATCAGTGTGTGCTTATCATAAATTGTAAACAGAATTGCAAGACAAATGTTGAGGCCCAAATAATACATTTATTCATAAGCATTTTTGAAACCACTGATTAAACATCTGTAACTAAAGTAATCAAAACACTTTTGGATTCAAAATCATGAAATGTGGATTTCATTTCTGTACTTATTCTTTGTTTTTGGGCAAGTCATTTGACCTCTCTGAGACTCAGTTTTGTGATCTGTAAAATAATTACGAAGCCTGTCATAAGGTTGTTGTTAGGTCTAATAAATTGATGTAGATGAAGGTGTTCATATCTTTTTAAATTCTGTGAAAGCAACTACAAGTAATTATTATTAGTGATATATGAACATATGTGCATTCTTTGTTGCTAGTTTTAGCTCAATTTTTTGTGAAGTAAAATATTTCCTTTATGATTTAACTTTTTCTCTTATCTGAATTAATGTTGTTTAATTACAAATTAAGAGTCACCCATTTAATTATATAGTTATAAAAATATTGGGCAATAAGAAGATAAAGTATGTAATTTTAGACTAGAAAAATTAGTCTCCATGTTATTTGAAAATTTGTGACATATTAGTGAACTGAAACAAGAATATTTCATGGGTTTTTTTAATCTTGTTTTTTACTTTTGAACTGAGGAGAAATCAACATTTCTCATACTCTTTTGGTGTCATTTCCATTGTCTCAACCATGTTACTGAATATTCTTTTATATAAACTCTTAGTAAGGAAAGTGCTATTTAAGTAATTAAACATGAATTAATAGCATTTACTAATTTAGTGATAAAGATTCAAATAACAGAGTTTGACAGAATATTTTCTTGAAAGTAATGAGTGTTTTCTTTTTAATATAGTGAATAAATATTTAAGTTCTGAAAATCCACTGTTCTTTGAACTACGTGCCAGATACCTAATAGCTTGTGAACGCATACCAGAAGCAATGGCTCTTATTAAATCTTGTATAAATCACCCAGAAATCAGTAAAGACTTGTACTTCCATCAAGCTTTCTTCACATGTCTGTTTATGTCACCTGTAGAAGATCAGCTATTACGGGAGGTACTGTGTGATTATGTTTGTCTATTATCATTTTAACCCTACCACAAAAAAAGTTGTCCATTCTTGTTAAATTCCTTTATAGTAATACCAAAGGTTTTAAAATTCCATTATCTAGATGTGTTCTCTTTGGCACCATTCTTAAAGTTCATGTTGAATGAGAATGTAATGTTAACAAATATTAAATTAACAAAACATTCATTAATAAGCATTTTTCATGTTGAGCTTTGACATGAGTTATGACAAAGGTCAAATAAAAACTGAGAAGCATTATGATTTTTGCCTCTTAAATAAAATAGTGAGCAACTAAATACTCTTTATTTTTAAGATTAAAGACTTTTTATCTTAAAAGATAAAAGCATGTTCTCAAATAATGGTTGATGGTCATCATTTCATCATAATGTTGATAAGAAAAAAAATCCTGGTCAGTGCTAAACAAAATATTATTTAAGGATCTAGTTTCATTATACTTTGTTTCACTTAAAATCAGTTTCTAAGACCTTATAAATGAAATTGCATGAAGATTTTACTGTACTTACTACTTACCTACAAGATTAAAACAAGTCATTGAAAACAATAGATGCTATACAGTGAAACTGTATGAAACCATGAAAATATTTTGGTGTGTTTCTTTGTTGTCTTTGTAGGAGAAAACTATAAATCTAATTTCTTCTGAATGTTTAAACATACATTTGCAACTTGTATATTGTATTGCATATAGCATTTCAGATATTTTTAATGATATGAATGGGTTCTTCTTTTCCTCTTATAGCACTTATTGAAAACTGATTGTAAGAGTGGAATTGATATCATCTGTAATACTGAAAAAGAAGGCAAGACTATCTTAGCCTTGCAACTCTGTGAATCGTTTCTTATTCCACAGCTCCAGAATGGGGATATGTACTGTATCTGGTAAGTGTTCCTATTACAGAAATTGAAATAGTAAGATGAGGACAGAAGAATTGATTAGCAGAATTTGAACTTTTTTTTAAACAGTTAATGTGAAAATGTTAAACCACTGTTTTTCATTTTTTTATATAATAATTCTTGGTGTTTTTAAAAAATTTTTATTCATTTTTCATAGAAAAGCTGGGATGTAGGCCAGAGGTGTGTGGGGCGGGGGAGGGGGGGGTGAGAGGATTCACCAGAGACAAAGTAGAGAGCAGAACAGGCAGATCTACTAAAATACACTGCTATGGGGAGCAGTGGGTGAGATAGGAGAGGTCTCCTACACCATGTAGGTTAGTTCCCTGCCCAGAGATCAAACTCAGGCCACAGAGGTGATCGTATTGAGACTTAACTATGAGGCCACCAAGGAGGCCCCCTGTTTTTCATTTTTATGTTAAGAAACTTAAGTTTCATTTATAATAGCTTTTAAGACCTAACCTAAACATTTTAAAAAAATAATAAATAATAAAAAACTATTGATAGTGTAAATGTTTAAGTGATTTTTAAATGTTAGTTTTTCTTAAAAAAAACTTTAGAGCCGCTTTAGAATAGTGTATTGACATTTCCCACATAGCCATTGCCCCTGCACATACACAGCTTCCCTCATTATCATCCTCACTCGCCAGAATGGTACTTTTTTTTCATCTAGAATGACTCTACATTGATATATCATAATTATCCAAAATCCATAGTTTGAACAAATTCTGTAGGTTTGGACAAATTGAACAAATGACATAGCCATCATTATAATATTCTACTAAGTATTCTCACTGCCTAAAAATCCTTTCTTCTGTCTACTAGGTATCAGAGGAATGGAGATGGGTGAGATAAAGGAATAGAACCCCACCTCCACTTCTGGCAGTCACTGATCTTTTTATCTCCATAGTTTTCCTTTTCTTCAGAGTATCATTTAATTGGAGTCATATGTATACAGTCTTTTCAAATGGCCTTTTTTTGCTTACGTTATATACATTTAAGTTTCCTCCATGTTTTTTCATAGTTTGATAACTTATTTCTTTTTACCACTGAATAACATTCCATTGTCTGGATGTAGCACAGTTTATGGAATCACCTGCTGAAGAGCATCTTGATTACTTCCAAGTTTTATTAATTATGGATAAAGTTGCTGTAAACATCTATGGGCAGGCTTTAGTGAAAATTCTAAAGTTTTCAGCTTCTTTGGGTAAATACCAACGAGCATGACTGCTGGATTTATGCTAAGAGTATGTTTAGTTTTGTTAAGCAGCTGACAAACTGTCTTCCAAAATGACTGTACTGCTCTTCATTCACTCTAGCATTGTATGAGAATTCCTGTATCTCCATATTCTAACTAGAAAATGAGGTCAGTTTTGTAGATTCTGTCCATTTTAATAGGTGTTCAGAGGTGGTTCATCATTGTTTTAATTTGCCTTTCCTGATTATATATGACATGGAGCATCTTCTCATGTGCTTATCTGCCATCTGTATATCATCTTCGGTGAATTGTCTGTTAAAATCTTTCCAGTTAGGTTGTTTTCTTACTATTCAGTTTTAAGAGATCTTTGTATAGCATGGTCAAGTCTTTTATTAGATATGTCCTTTATAAATATTTTCTCCCAGCTTACTGGATTATTTTTTACTTCTCTTGATAATGCTTTTCACAGAGCAATTTTTAATTTTAATGGAAATCATTATCAACTATTTCTTTCTTGGATCATTTCTTTGGTATTATATATGGAATGGTATCATCATACTTCAGGCCATGTAAATATACCCCTATGTTACCTTCTAGGAATTTTATAGATTTGTGTTTAACATTTATTACCTCTGCTCCATTTTGAGTTCATTTTCGTGAAGGGATTCAATTTTTTTTTTTTTTTTTTAACGTGTGGAGTCCCAATTGTTGTTATAGCACTATTTGTTGAAGAGACTGTCTTTATTCCATTATATTCCCTGATCCTTTGTCAAAGACCAGTTGATTATATTTATATGTGTATAATTCTAGGCTCTCTCTTCTATTCCATGATCTGTTTGTCTGTTCTTTCACTAATATGCTTCATTACTTTAGCTTTGTAGTGAGTCTTGAATTCAGGTAATGTTGGTCCACCAATTTTGTTCTTTTTCAGTATTGTATTGGCTATTCTGGATCTTTGGCCTCTCTATATAAGTTTTATAATCACTTTGTAAATATTAATAAAGTAAATTGCTGGGATTTTAATTGAGATTACATTGACTCTGTATATTGAAATGGGTAGAATTGAAATCTTGACAATGTTGAGTATTCCAATCTCCCGAAATGTTATATCTCTAGTTCCTTGATTTCACCCAGCAGATTACACCTAAGTATTTCATTATGGGAGTGCTAACATGGTATTGTATGAGTATTATTTCTGAACATTTGAAAAACTACTTAAAAGTTAGTAGGCCATAAAAAACACCAAATTTATCTAGCAGTCATGTTGGTTAGAATGTGTTATGAGAGTATCAACCTTTCAAGTGCTATTAGGTGAAATCACAAATGATACTTACAAAAAATTCTAGTAATTTCTGCCTTCTTTACACATAATACAAGCACACAAAAGCCTAACTGCTTTGGTGTTTCATTATTTCCTAAAGGGAAAGCTAGGTTTCATTTGCTGAACATAATAATGGGAGGTGCTATGGACTAGAAATGTTTTTCAATCAATGCTTTCTAATATGAAATCTTTAATGTTTAGAATAATAGCTTAAAGTGGAATTTAAAAATAACCTCACTTAGTTCTTGTTTCATAGATTAAAATTTTCAGACTCAGAGAATCAAATAGCTAATTTGTAATAGAGTGTGTCTAGAAACAAGTGGAGTTATCTTCTGGGAGAGCACTCTTAGATTTTGCACATTTTTATTCTAAAGTTTATCATGTAAATTGGAATTTCAATGGGAAGGGATCAGGAGACAATAGTAACAGAGATACATAATTTTCAAAATATTTTTTGATATGTAGTTATTTGAAACAATATAGTCATGACTGTTATAGTAGATTTCTTCCTATGTGGATAGGATTTTCTCTACTTTTGGCTACATTAAATGATTCAAGGGGGGTATCATTTAGTGTTTTCATTTTAATATATTCATAGTGAACTGGATAAAGTTTAAGTAAACAAACTGGAAAACATTTTATTTTCTTCTCTTTACTAACTAATTTTTAGGAAGGGACCTAAAAACAAAACAAAACCCAAAAAATGAGAACAACTCATAGCCTTTCTGCTACTGGTCAGTCACCCTCTAAGAATAAAAACTGGGTAAACTCCCACCTTCCTAACCAGAGAGAAATCTTTAGCCTGCATCTACATCCTTACTTCTGAGTAGGCTGATTTGGATGGCCTATTCATTTACGTCTCTTCTATATTTCTGAATTTCTGTATACTTTTTCTTCTAAAAGTTGATTTTTTTTCCCCCCTGTAACTTGAAAAGTAGGATTTTTCTTGCCTACATGGGCTGTGTTGTCTGTTTCATTTTGGCTTTTCCTATGAGCTAGTTTATCCTTCATCTCTTCTTTCTTAGTATAGAACCTGATCCACAGTTCAGCTTGGTTCTCTGTCTCAAGTTAATGGGATAAACTATTAACCACATTTCTCTCATTACTACTAGTACTAATAATAGTACTAGTACTTAGAGGGTGACTGACCAGCAGCAGAAAGAATATGAGTTGTTCTGGTTTTATGGGTTTTGTTTTCAGGTCCCTTCCTAAAAGTTTGCTAGCAAAGAGAAGAAAATAAAATGTTTTCCTGTTTGTTTCCTTAAACTTGATCCAGTTCACTATTGAATATATTAAAATGAAAACACTACTAGCCACTAGTATTTTCTGAGTGCTTCCTAGTATTTGTGCTTTATGTGTGCATTACCTTAGTACAATAATCTTTAGGGTAGATACTATGCCCAGGCTATGATACCAGTAAATAATGAAGCCAGAAATCAAACCCAGGTAGTCTAATTCACAAGCTCTACTTACTTACTATAAATTGGTCAAATCTAAAAAGAAGTCTATATTTTAAGGCCACCGACCCTGTTAAAGCCTATGCTCTACAACTTTAATAGTTAGCTTCTTGGGATATTAATGCTCTGTTTTCTAAAAAGTCTGATTTGTAAATAAAATGTAATAAGCTTCATTAAATGTCCCCATTTAGGCCTTACAGAGACTATCATATTTCAGTATGTTTTGTTCTTTGGTATTTTGCTTGTTTTCCTTCAAAATCCAGTGTGTAAGTAACAGAGACCCCTTTTTGTGACTTGAATCACGATGGAGCTTTATAATCATATCTTCAGATTTTTGTTTTGTCTGCTAGAAAACTAAAAATCCATATTAGTCGTTTTCTCCTGGAAAATTTATTAGGATCTTGGGATTGCATTATATTTTATTTACTAAATTTCCTCATGAGTAGACAAAGAAAAATAGCTTCCTTTAAAGAAAAATAATATTGTATCCTAAGAATGGCTGAAAATATCAAATTATTTTTAGGAACAAGCTGGAAAATAAAAATATTCATTTCTGTCATGTTAAACATTTGTATAATAATGAATGGAATACTCTCCTATAATTTCCAGCTTGCATCTTTTTTTTGCAGAGATATGCACAATTGGTTTGTTTGCCTTCTTCCCTATAGACCCCTTTATTCATAACATATATCCCTTATCTAATTCTTTGTATGTATAAGAAAATTTGATAGAAATTTCTATCACACATAGCTGATACAAAATGTAGTTAAAATTGATACAATGGTAACATCCTATGTTTAATTAGGAGAAAGGCACTTACTTATTGAAAGGATATGAATGTGACACAAGCCACAAAAAGGGTAGAGTTATAGTTGTTCCCCAAAGATAACTGCTATCTGAAATACTGAGATTGCCAGTATTTTTTTAAAAAATATGTTTTACTTTTCTTCCAATTAGTCTCCTGTTAGAATCAAAAGGAATGCTGAACCCTAAGTTCATAGTATAGAGTTATGACTGGGGTCAGTTTGTTATCCTTGAATTGATATCTTAAGATTGATGAGGTGGCTCACATAGGAAATATGACTAGTGGGATCCCAGCCCTGTGTATAGGCCTATTCCCAAAGGAAGGTGGCTCATTATGAACAGGGCAACACCATGTCAGTTAATGTATAATGAATGCTCTATTGAAATTTGGGTCTCTCATTTCTAATCTCATGTTCTGTAATATCTTCAGTACATATATATATATGATGTATCTTTATGGAGAATTACAATATTACACTGTCTTAATAGTTGGGGAAACAGGACCTATAAAATAAACAAGGAAGTATATGAAAGGCATGAAATCAGTGAAGGATAAAATACACTATAAAGCACTTACCACTTTAATTTTGGATATTCATGAAGACTTTTATGAAGAAAAGGCACTTGATATGGGAAAATAAGTTCACCTTAGAAATAAAGAAGTATTTCCCAAATAAAGTGACCAGCATAAACAAATGTGAGAATGGCACTGTGACAGTGAGGAAATCAACCTGTAAGAATGCCCAGAATTTAAATTCTGCTCCATCTAGCTCCAAAACACATGTTTCTGTTGCTATTAACACCATACAGCATACTGAATAAGCACTACATGAAATGATCTGGGAAAGTGAAAACTAATTCATTTAGCAACCACTGTAGAAGTATATGTTTAAAAATAAAGGGCCTAAAGTGGTAGTACTGAAAAAGAATGGTATGACTGTAGGCAAAAACACACTTTAAATAAAAAGACTATGAAAATAAATAGTTTAAAATTAAAAAGGAAGAGGAATGTTTTGTATAATGATCTAGAAAAAGATAATCGATTTTGCAAGAATATGATTAGTTCTATGTGAGTTAGGGTGGTAGAAAGTAATCTGAAGTGATATAGCCCAGTATGGAAACTAGGGAAAAAGTCAAAGGTAGATATTTGGGAGGACTATATCAAACCTGAGGAGCATTCTAAAAGTATATTTGCAAA
This sequence comes from Galemys pyrenaicus, assembly GCA_019455555.1. Lineage (NCBI taxonomy): Eukaryota > Metazoa > Chordata > Mammalia > Eulipotyphla > Talpidae > Galemys > Galemys pyrenaicus. The sequence continues at coordinate 4,574,500 of JAGFMF010011523.1, forward strand.
GAAAAAAAGTGGGTAGTAGACCAAAACTTGTAACTGCCCCACAACCCCCAGATGGTATGAAATGGACATGGAATTTAGGGTTTTTACTAAACCCTAATAAGGTTACTTGCAATCATTCTATGTTTTGTGTTTCCTGTATTATCTCTCTAAGTAAACTATATACCTTTATGATAGTAGTCATGCTATTTTCTAAAATGTTTTTAAAAAGTCTAACTTATGAAAACACAATATCCAAACATAACAAATCTTAAGATTTCCTTTGCCTGGAAACTCACTGCTCTTACCTTGTTAACCTGGTAATCTTGGCCATGTTATAGAAGGAATGTACCTGTGAAATAACTTAAATTGTCTATTGCCTGTCTTTGTAAAAGTACAACACCTTAATGAAATAGCAGATAATCTAAAATGCACAATTTAGAACTAATATACTTAACTTTTAATATGTGGTACTTTTGGTATGTTAATGGAGTGAAATGAAAAATATGAGACATTTCTTTGCAGAATCTACAACACTGATTTCTAAATTTGCTAGCATTAATTAATACTTAAGTAGGGTATTAACTAAAGCATAAAGGTTTTAAGTGATAGTATTATATTGTTACAGTGGGATTAGAATTTGTTTTAATCAAGGACTAGAAATGCTTTAGGTTTGTCAGAAAATGATTATTACTCATTCCTTACTACTACAGAATTACAATTTCTGATCTCTCTCTCCCCCTCAATTTCTGTTATAGTTCAAAATAGTAGCAGAAGTAGCTTGGTGGAGGGGGAGGAGTGAGTTTCAACTTAATATCCATTTACGCCTGCCTTCTATACATCCCAGCCAGGGTACTGCACAGAGAAAGGTTGCTAATGTTTGTATTTGAATAAGCTGTATTTTTGATATTTCTGTTTTTCTCATTTACAGGGAGTTGATTTTCATTTGGAGTAAACTTCAGCTTAAGTCTAATCCTTCAAAACAAGTTTTTGTAGATCAATGCTACCAGCTTTTAAGAACAGCAACTAATGTGAGAGTCATATTTCCTTTCATGAAAATCATTAAAGATGAGGTAAATAGGATATATTTATCCCTTCATTTTAAATGAAATTTAAATTACTTCACTGAAATATGAATCTCTTGATAAAACTTACTTGACTGTGAAATTAAAGAGGAGAATTTTTAAGGCCACATTCTCAATATACATTCTTCCTTACTCTCAACATCAAACTCCTAGCATGGTACAAAGAGTATATATAAATGAAAATAACTAAAAAAAGACAGTAAAATAGCCAATTTAGTGTTGCTAAAAATTCAAGATGGGAACAATTGCTTCCACAGAGCTATGATACCTTTTATTATAATGAAATAATTCTGCCAGTTTAATATCCTAAGTCCTGTTTGTAGAATCTCTACTAATTTGCAAATCAGAATTTTGTCTAACTGCATAGAATACCTTCTCACTGGCAGAAAAATATAATTCAGAGTTTTAAGTCTGCTGTTTAGGTGACAAGGATCAATAAATTCTGAGGTATTTTTGAAACATAAGGACACATTTCTAAGATGTTTATTTGAAGTAATAGTAAAAACTACTATTATTTTAAAAAATTGTTCTGAAACAAGTTTATCATGAGCCACTTGCAAGTGAGTACAGTCCTCCATGTGACTCTTACATAGAGATGACAATGGCTAATATAGTTCTTTTCAATTTTTTCCTCACACATTAACCAACCTTTAATGCAAAAATAGGACAGAGAAAGCTACCTTGAATTTTAGATAGCTCCATTTAACTGACACATTATATGGATTAATTTTAAGTATATAAAGAGGCATCCATTATATATATTTTTTCTTATGTATTTATGTATTTATTATATTCATTATATCACTCAGATGACTTGGTGGTGATCTTATTTTCATATAAGCTTGGCAACAATGTATCGCTGTGTTTTTTTGTTTTCCTATTTATTTTGCAAACTGTATTAATAACTTCATTATTATTAAATAGTAGACTGTCACTCAACTGCATTGTAAAATTTAACCCCTCATCCTCTGAAAAGGAGAAAAAAACTGTGCTATATAATACTTCTCAATATTTGAGTACATCAGAATCATAAAACTTTTTTTAAAAAAATGTGTTTTCCATAAATATACTCTTTATATGGCTCTAATTTGTGCCAAAAATTAAGAGACCTGGCTATAAAATGGTTAGAATATAGATGATAGTCCCAGTAGTCATATAGCTTTTATTATATTTTTCATTATAAAAGAAAAAATTCAAAGGTGGAATCATTACAAATGTGCTTAATTGTTCACACTACTAAAAGCGTTTTTATCTGAAGATCATTCATGTGTCTTAGTGAAAAGAGGCATAAAAAATATTGTGTGAGTTTAGATATAATAGATGGTATATTTGAAAGGGCCTCAGAAAAGAAACTGTTGGATTTTTGAATGACAGATAAGGATTTTATACTAACATTTGTAGAGGGTTTTGTAGTTTACAGGGTACTATTGCCTCATTTCATTAATTTGATTGTCAGAACTTTCCAGTGACATTAATAGAACAACACAGAAACATGGTGGGGGTGGAGGGAGGGAGGGAATAAGAAGGGAAATACATATGGAATATAAAAAGCTATTCAGAGAGACTGCAGGGGGTGGAATTGCTTCTTAGATCCTAAAGAGACTTGAATCTACACTAAAAGTTGGAGTATCACTCCATAAATAATACTGGAATCATTAAAAGACTTCGGGTGAGTCTATCCCCCTTTTGGGGTGATCCTGATATTTTATTTATTTATTTTTTTAAAAGCTCTATCCATCTATGTATATATAGAACTGGGGTACAGGCCAGAGACACGGGGGTGACAGGATTCATCAGAGACAGAGTGAGGAACAGAACAGGCAGATCAACCGAAGTACATTGCTTAGGGGAGCAGCGGGCATGACAGGAGAGGTCTGCCATGCCATGTGGGTCCCCTCCCTGGCCGGCGGCAGCAGGGATCGAACTCATGCTGTAGTGGCTATGGTCTGCTTCACAGTGCGTTGCTTAACCCACTGCGCCACCAGGGAGGCCCTGATCCTGATATTTTAAATGTGGGCAGTTGGACACATTATAATTTCAGTAGTCAATACAGAAGAGAGAGATAGAATTTTGAAGACGAATAGGAATTAATGAGTTGAATTTGATGTACCTGGGAAATCTAGGTGGAAATAGCTAAAATTGTATGAGAATATAAGACATTTGAATTCAGAGTGAACTCCAAGTTGGAAATAATAAATTTATAACAGAAAACTAGTATTCTTTGTCATAACATTCTATTTGTAGGATGATGTGACACACATAACTTTAAAGACATAATATTGTATCTTTCTATTCAAACTGGCATTTAGAGTTTTACAAATCAGCAAATACATTACAATGTGTGTAAACACATTTCCAAGTAAAAGCTGAAATAATTATCTTTGAGCTACCGGTAAAGGTTTCAAAGCTTGAAACATTTTCAGAAGATAATTGCTAGTAGAGTTCATTATTGCAGTTATTGTAATTGCACTTTCCATGTGGGCCACACTGCTTCCCTTATAAATTAAATCACTTAAAGTAAAATAAGAAATAAAATTTTGTGCAGTTTTATGAAAGTTTCTAGCATATAATTTAAGCTTCTGCCACAAAATATGAGATGGATACTTAAAATAATAAACAGGGGCCTTGGTTTTTAGGCAACTTAATCACTAAGTTTAGAAACCATTTTGTATTTTAATCAACATAAGCTTAGGAAGCATTTTGTATTATGTTCAGTAGGACCTGTCAAACTTGATTATTAAATAAATTGGAAACTAAGATGGTATCTTTTCCAGATTCCTTTCAAGTTAAAAAAGAATAGTTTTTAAAAAGTCAAACAAGGCTATCCATTAAGGAAAACTGCACATTTGGAATTGTGTTTGTTCAGCTTTCATTTCAGTTGCAGTTTAAAAGGATAAGTTAATTTAACAATCTTAAAAATATTTAGTAGTAGTGTTTTTCTTTTTACAGGTTGAAGAAGAAGGCTTACAAATTTGTGTTGAAATATGTGGTTGTGCTTTACAACTAGACCTTCATGATGATCCCAAAACTAAATGTCTAATTTATAAAACAATTGCACATTTTTTGCCAAATGATTTGGAGATTCTCAGGATTTGTGCACTCTCAATATTTTTTCTTGAGCGCTCTGTGGAAGCTTATCATACTGTTGAAGAGCTTTACAAACATCCAGATGAAGAATATAATGAAGGCACAAGCAGTGTTCAAAATCGTGTTCGTTTTGAATTACTTCCAATTTTAAAAAAGGGATTATTTTTTGATCCTGAATTCTGGAACTTTGTAATGATTAAGAAGAACTGTGTAGCATTACTGAGTGATAAGTCAGCAGTTAGATTTCTAAATGAAAGTACACTGGAAAATTCTATAGGTAATCTAAAAAAGGCAGTAGAACAGCATGATTTAGATGAAGGATTTGACTCTCTTATAGATGAGATCACTGGAGAGCTTGATCCTGATGATATATCTGGAATGCAACCTAAAGATCATATTAATACAAAGAAAAACCTTACAGCTCTTAATACTTCCAAAGTAGATCACAATGTCCCAAGGCACCGGTGTATGTTATGTAACAAGGAATTTCTAGGTGGTCACATTGTAAGGCATGCCCAGGCTCATCAAAAAAAGGGCAGTTTTTCATGTGTAATATGTGGCAGAAAATTTAGAAACAGAGGACTTATGCAGAAGCATTTAAAGAATCATGTTAAGAAAATACAGAGACAGCAAATTGCTGCAGCTCAACAAGAGGAAATTCCAGCTTTGGAAGAAATACATTGCTCCAGTTCTTTCATTTCACTTGAAAATGGGAATTCTGATAATAAGGATTTGGAAGTAGAAATTATTACTACTTCCAATGAGGGAAACAAAGAAACCATTCCTGCACGAGTGAATGAATTCATTGAAATCCCTGTAAGTGTGTCAGAAGATGTCATTGAAAATGGTAGTCCTGATACTTCTTTAAATAATGTCTTAGAGCCTTTACCTATATGTGAGGACTACGAAGAGGAAGAGGATGAAGAAGGTGATTATGAAGAAGATGATTATGACTTAAATCAAGAAGCTTCAGTACTTCATAAAATCAATGGAACTGTGTGCCATCCGAAAGACATATATGCTACAGATCAAGAAGGAAACTTTAAATGTCCTGCTCTTGGATGTGTCAGGATATTTAAAAAAATTGGATTTCTAAATAAACATGCAAGGACTGTACATCCAACTGATTTAAATGTGCGACAAACAGTAATGAAATGGAGCAAAGGAAAATGCAAATTTTGTCAGAGGCAATTTGAAGATTCTCAACATTTTATAGATCACCTTAATAGACACAGCTATCCAAATGTGTACTTTTGTTTGCATTTTAACTGCAATGAGTCATTTAAGCTGCCATTCCAGCTTGCTCAGCACACAAAAAGTCACAGGATATTTCAAGCTCAGTGCAGTTTTCCAGAATGCCATGAGCTTTTTGAAGATCTTCCTCTGCTCTATGAACATGAGGCTCAGCACTATTTAAGTAAAACACCTGAATCATCTGCACAACCAAGTGAAACAATTCTTTGGGATGTTCTTACAGACTCAAATCCTAATCATCAGGAAAAAGACTCACCTAGTAATGAGAAACAAACTCTTAGTCTGCCAGTTTCTACTAGCAAATTAAGGAAAGATTCTACAGAACCAAAGATGTGTACAGAAAGTATGGAAAAGAAAACAGACAGTTTAGTTCAGAATGGAAATGAGCATTCTGATGACACTGTTTCTGATAAAAGCTTGATAGACCAAAAGATGCCTGACATTGAGCCAAATTCTGAAAATAATTGTAGTGTTAGTGATTTAGTGAATGGACACAGTGGAATAGAGCAGACATCTTTAGTTTCATCAGATCCTGCTTTGAAAAGTGATACACATAAAATCAGGACAGAAAACGGTTCCATCTTACCCAGTGTTGTATCACAAGAACACACTACGCTGCCAGTATCTCAGGCACCATCCAAACCAAATTTGACAAGTGAACATACTTCGTATGGCTTAATTTTAACAAAGCCATATGTTAGACCATTGCCTCCCAGTTACCTTGATGAACGGTACCTTAGTATGCCAAAACGCAGAAAATTTCTGACTGATAAAGTAGATGCCTGTTCTGATCAAGATAATGTTTGTAAAAAACCGGTGAAAAGATTAAGATGTGGCAAATGCCTGACCACCTACTGTAATGCAGAAGCACTTGAGGCTCACCTTGCACAAAAGAAATGTCAGACACTCTTTGGATTTGATTCAGATGATGAAAGTAAGTCTTCTTTCAGTAGGTATACCTGTAGATACAGAAAATGACTTTGATATTTATGAAACTAAAAAATTTACATTTATACAGCACAAATAATAATACCCAAAATACATCATTCATTTAATCCATATAGTCACTATGAGTTAATACTACTATTCCTGTTTTACAGCTCAAGAAACTGAAATTCACAAATTAAGTATTTTGTATAGGCACAAGCCTATAAACTTGTGTTACCCAACTGAAACACAGGTTTTTCACACTTTCAGTTGTATCAGAGGCTTTTCTTTATTCCAATTTCCTTGTATAAAAGTTGGAGAAACAAAGTAATTACGATGCAAATGTTTTTCATTTGCATGCCAGAATATAAACCAAGTGAAATTGAGCCTCTATTTAAAGAATGAAGTTAAAAAAAAATAAATAAATAAAAATAATTGAAAAGAGCTTGCCTTTTTGCTGTATCAGTATTCTTTTAGCAAGTAAGGGTATAAATTAAAAAGGAATCTGATTTAGAATTCCAGCTGAACCTCTATAAAATTTGAATTAACAGAGGTATTCTATTTTACAGGTGCCTGATAAAAATGTTTCAGAAAGATCTGTCGATCAAGCATTAGTGTGAAAAAGCACTACAAGAAAATGCATCATCAGTTTGCTATTTCCCTGATGGCCTTAAATTTAAAGCGGTCTTGGATTATTAAAGATAAAGACAAAGCACATTTTCTAGAATGGACTCATTGAAGAGATGTGCTGGTATAGACTCCAAAAGGGTTATGACAAAACTCCCAAAGTACCAGTTATCCAGAAAACCACACTTTTTAAAAAGTTGATAATTTATAGCAGCGTGATCACATGTTTCACTTATGTGAGAAATATGTTCAGGCAACTAGTCAGAAGATAAACCAGCTATGGCCTTACAGAAAGGGAAAAGTTAACCCATTATATAAAAGGAGGTGGTGGTGGTTTATAATAAACAACTTAAAGCATTCTACAAATGGAATTTGTTTTCTTGTCATGCATAATCAGAGTATGTCTTCCTTTCTGGTCAAACACGAATGAAGGAACCATTACATTTGGTTTATTACAATTTAGAAACTGGTACGTAGAAAAAAACTTGATTTATGACCATGCTATCTGGCTGTCTGATATAAATTGTTTACAGATGATTGGTTTCATTAAAAGTTCAGTTAATGGCATGCCAGCATTGGATATCTAAAAAACAAAAACAACATTGCTTTGCTTAATAAGTTCCTGATAAATCTTCCACTTTCCATTTTTGTAATACAAATGAGTTAACTTAAAAGGTAGCAGTGTCAATTAAATAGAAAAAGTACCAACAGTAACTGGGGAGAAATGGGAGGAGGAATCTAAAACCATTGAAGGCTATCTAGTTGAAGGGAAACACTGAATTGCAAATTCCTCAATGTGAATAATGGTATAAGCACACTGGGATATTTCTGTTTGTATATAGAGTAGTGTGAGGACACTGCTTGATGACTCATAGACCAGTCCTTCAGATATTAATGTGAATTATCTAAGTACAGTCCTATAAAAACAACCGGTTATAAAAAATCATGTCAGCTAAAAATCAGGTTGAGAATTTGTTGGTTTTATTCAATTAGAAGAGATAATTCTAAAGCCATATTATTTACTAGGAATGAATTTGGTCTGAATAATAATTTTTATATAAGGAAACACAAAAATGTGCACATCAGAAACACAGTAGATGTAATTATGCATTTATTTTCCTTGCAAACCAGTAATTTTCTTAAGGAAGATTTTAACTTATTAGTCAATACATTGTTAAGAACCATTCTTTTAAAATACCCTATCAGATGTTTTTCCACTTGTCCATTCTCTAAAAGAGGAAGCTTAAATACCTTCTCTTACTTAAAGACATGTTAACCTATTAATAGCAAGGATTTAAAGAAAAAAAAGCTGCAAGGGACATTCTTTAAAAATTGAGCTACTGTTATACCAATGTCAAGCAAATATTCCATTTATTTCAAATGATTTTTTTCTTCAGCAGATAATCTTATCAGATCCTACTATTATAAATGTTTGGACATAAAGCTTCTTGAATAAATTTATTAAGGAAGTGGTAGATGGGACATTTTCTTAAGGGTAGTATGCAAACTACATTAAATTAGGATTTCAAAGCTATGGCAGATCAGATATCTAAAATAAAATTTCCCAGTATTATTTATTTATCATGAGCATTCACTACTATGCAATTTATATTCATAAATCTGTTTCAGTCAAAATTAGGTTTTTGTTGTTATGTAGCCTACATTAGGCTCTGGACTATTTAAATAGCAGATAAACACAACAGATTTTTAAATCATTTAAAGTTAACAAAAAATATTTCCCATATATCCTAATCCTAAAAATTTAATACTTGTATTATATTTCAATTCAGTATAAAAGTACATCAGGTAATAAAAAGTCTATTTGGAAACTTTTATTTGAACAGTGATCTTTTTTTTGACATACCATTTCTTCATACATTTTCCAGAAGTTTAGAATTACAACTTAACATTTTATAATTTTTGACTTTTTTTTACAAGTTGTAACTATTAACGTAGCTCTATGTCCATGAATTATTTTCATTAATTCTACAGTTCATTTCAAGAAGTTTTAAACATATTCTACTTGTTATATTTTTGCCTTTAATTTGTGATTTTATTTCTGTTTGTGTTGCGAAGGTAACGTGTTTCTGAAAGATTCAGCTGGTTTAGATAGAACTAATGGAATGTTTCATAAAATTCTATTTGACCATACTGTCATAATCTCTCTCTATACTTTTCAAATAACTATTGAGTGTGTACATTTTATTATGTCTGTCTTATACAAATTTATGTCATTTTATTTTTATGGGGTGCATAAACAGTTCTAATTTGGGATTCAAACAAAAAAAGTTTTCTTTCCAAATTACTCCTTTTTTTCTTGCTATTTTGAGGATGTTTTCATCTTACATGGGCCAAGTTTCAATGCTTTATTTTTCAATAAAAATTTCCTTCAAGCATTAAATACTAACTTTCTGCTATGTTTCTGTAAGGTCAAGAAAATAGCAAGTTTAAATTTTCGCTGCTCAGATATTATGGAAAACATAGAAAAGGGGAATCTCTGTGGATAAGGACACTGGTACTTTGGGCTTTAGCCATATTCATTTTTTTTTTAAACCACCAATTATTATACTAAGTACATAATTTATAACATTGAACTTGTGATTCTTTTCAAATCACACTTGAAGGTTCAGCTGTACTCCTTTCATGTTTGGTTTAAACTGTTGTATGGATGAAAAACCTAAAAGGGATGAGAGTGTTTATTTTTTAATTTATTTGGTACTGTAAAACACCTTTTCAGAATGACTAAATGCTGCATATGCATTTTGGAATTGTTAATATGTGAAAGATATAAAAGATTCAGCAAGAAAGGAAATTTGTGCTTCCTTGTTGAACATTAAATTATTTTACTTTGCATTTTATAAGAGTACAAATTAAAACTGAGCCATTGAACTGCAATAAATCAACAATAGTGTCTCATTTCAAGAAATTTTTTGTACTGTACATAGATTTGTTCAATAAAACATTGTCCTTGTTGGTAACAAAGTGTTCAGTTTTATGTAGCATACTGCTTCAAAAGGAATCAGGCTTAAGGTATATATTTTATAAAATAAGAAATTTCTATTCTCATTGTAAGAGAATGAGGTATGTCAGATAATATTCAGACACTGAGTGAATTCTTAAAAAAAAATAAAAATTTCACACAAAATAGACTTTTTTTTCCTGTGTAGAAGAACTGGGGTATAGACCAGAGGTATGGGGTTGAATCACCAGAGGCAGAATGGGGAACAGAACAGGTGGATTTACTGAACTACAATGCTGAAGAGAACAGCGGGTGAGACAGTGGCCTGCTGCTCCATATGTGGGTTAAGCTCCCTAGCCAGGGATCAAACCTAGTCCTGAAACTTAACCCTCGGGCCACAAGGAAGGCCCCTCGACATTATTTTAACTAATATTCAAATGTGGGAATTACATTGTTAGCATACTGGTTACTAAAGTCATTTCGGGTAAATGGTTTCACTATGATGATAGTACTTGGTAGGTGGAACACAAGTATCAGAACTATTCAAAAGCAAGAGAGTACACATATCTACATTGGTAATTCTTCAAATATGAAGCACTTCTAGTAACACTTTAGAGACTGAGAAGTCACTTTGAACTTGAATGTAAAAAATGAAAATCACTTTACTAAAGCATTTCTATGGGAAAATGTGTAAGCCAATGAATTATCAACAAGTGGTGTTCTTAGAGTCCTCCTTCTTTGATTTGCAAAGGAAACTGCCCCTCCCACTCCCCCTCACCCCCCCCCCATACACTATAATTTGCTGTAATTTGCAACTGAACAAAATAGGGGCTGAAATATAAACTCTTAGATATAAGTTGCTGTAATTTGCAACTGAACAAAATTGGGGCTGAAATACAAACTCTTAGATATGTTGAGGTAGTACTGCAAATGAAAAAACAGATGTGTTAAATGCAGTGATTTGCACAAGTTACAGACAATGCTTTGAAAACTAGAAGAAAGTTATTGAAGCATTCTAGAGCTGAGATCTAGAAGTCTCAGTATATGATTTATGGTTGTATGAATATAGACTATTAAGTAAATGTACTGAGGTATCTGGAAAAAGTTATTGGGGTGATCTAGACTTTCCTTGTTCTTTTCTGAAACTTAAGGAATTCTAGGAAGCAGTCAAGTATTAAGTATACTTTTAAGACAAATTAAGTTCTGTTCATAGCATCATTTAAGATTCATAATGATTTGAAGATCAACTGATAACCAGGGACAGAAGTTTTGGCTATATATGAAAATCAGAAATGAAGAAAAACCAATTTGACATGGAATAAAAAAAATATTTAAACATGGGAAAGAAGTTCATGCCTTATTTATGGATGCTGCACACTGGAGAAGAAATGGCTTCAAGTTTACTAAATTACTATGTATTAGTTACTTTATCTGTTACCTGTAACTGTCAAAGCAACTTGAAAGGTAGATATGAGCTTTGTTTTTTTTAAAGACACCAGGGCTCAGGAAGGCTAAATCACACCACTAAAGTCATGCAGCTAATAAAGTGGAAATGAAAACCCAGATGTGTCCTAAAACAATAATGGCAAGCAGCTTCCATTCATTGATGCAGTTTTCCATACAAACCCTAAAGCATAAATGGACCTGATAAATATAAATAGGTCCAATCTGGGTGAGGATCAATGATTTCAGAGACAAAGGACAAGAGGTAGCTGATTGGTTTCTTTATCTTCACAGTGATTCTTACAGTGTAGTTCCAAAGGAACAAAATCTCATTGCCAAAGAACTTGTTAGAAATGCTAAATTTTGGTCAGGTTGGGGACCAGTCTGTTAAAGTCCTCCAGGTGATACAGGCTAAGGTTTGAAATCCACAGATCTAAAGCAACAAACTTCTTAATACTTTCCTAGAGGGTAAATGCTTACCTAAAATTCATACAGTTGTCTTAGAAGTTCCCTATTAATATAGACTTATGTAAGTATCATTAGATAAATGGATATTTTAACAGGGAAAATAATATATAAACCACTCTAATCTATGGAATTTTTTTCTCAAGAGTATTCAGTAAGTGAAACTAACACCTAAAGTGGTGTTGCAAAACAATTTTATTCAAGATACACTTATGTTTGTAGAATTTTAAGCAATTAATTATGCCCCACTGAACTCAGACTTTCACAACTGTTAAGAGTTATTTTTGCAAGCTTTAAGCATGAAGTCTGAAGGATTTGCTGAGTCAGTCTGTCATGATTTCACTAAATTTTTTTTTCAGGTTATAGTTCCTGCACTATTTTGGCTCTAGCTAAAACAGTCATGGTATTTTACTCTGCATTTTCACTACTCCCTTTACCTGTAATTCTTCAACCTCTTTCCATCCCCTACACCGATTCCCTCCCCCTTCATTCTTCCTTTAATCCTTCCTGCATTAACTCTTTCTCCAGAAAATGGGTTCCTGTGGATAACTTATGACCTCTCCTTTGAACCCTACTTCTCCCAGTCTTCTGGGAGTCCTCATAATAAACAATTCTAGTTGCCCAAACAAAAACTCTGTAGTAATACCAACTTTGGTTATCAATTTCTCTGCATTAACTGAAGCCACCATTTTTTCTCACATTAGGCCACTACAATAATTGTCTAATTAGGATCCCTGTCTCTACCCTTGTCCTTTTTCAGTCTGCTCTTCATACCAAGAGCCAAAATGATCCTTGAATTATTGGAACAAATCAGATAGTGCCATTTCTCAGTTTAAAAATCCTCTAGTGGCTTTCCCATTTATTGGAGGGCAGTAAACACAGTATAGGAGCTATGAAGAAAGGTGAGTAGAAAGGTATCAGGAAGAATGGTATTGGTGGTAGTGATTTAAAAAGCACAATGAGAGACGGCCTCCTTGATAAAGTAAATTTTCTCCCTACCTGAATGAAACAGCCATTCACATATCTGAAGGAAGACTATGCCAAGTAAAATAGCAAGGGCAGAGGCTCACAGATCTCCATGGTTAAGTTTAAGGAACAAATAGCAAGGGAACCATTGTGACTAGTCTGGAGTAAGAGATTAAAAGAATAGTAGAAAATGAAGACAGGTGAAAAAATACCAAAGTCTCTAAGTTTGTAAGATTCTAGAGCTGTACTATGTAGTATGTTAAAACTTGAAACTCAAATAAAATTTAAAATTTAGCTTCCCAATATACCAGCCACATCACAAGAGTTCAAAACCCACCTGTACTGGGAAGCACAAATATTTTCATCATCTCAGAAAGCACTTTTGGACAGGTGGCTCTATGTTAGTGGTTCTTACCTAAGGGTGAGTTCCCTCTAGAAACTGGGAAAATTGTAGCTATTTTTGGTAATCACAAAGGTACCAACAAAGTGTAGAAAATGCTACTAGCATATAGTGGGTACAGGGTAGAGATTTGATAATGCATAGAACAATGCATAGGACAGCCCTATCCAGTTCATAATGTGAAAAAGTGTCACTGTTGGTAAACCCTGTTATATAGATCAGTATTTTTTTTTAAAGATTTATTTATTTACACATACAAGAACTGAGGTACAGGCCAGCGGTGTGAGGGGTGAGAGGATGCACCAGAGACAGAGTGGGGAGCATAGTAGGCAGATCTACTGAAATATACTGTTGAGGGGAACAACAGGCAAGACAGGAGAGGTCTGCTACACATGTGGGTTAGCTCTCTGGCTGAGGATTGACCTTGAGTGGCAGTGGCTGGCAATAGCTTGACAGCACTGTGTCTAATCCCTGTGTCACCAGGGTGGCCCTGTAGATCAGTCTTGATTGCAACTCTAACCTCACTACTTCCTCTGTGCAAAAGCTGCACCAGCCTCCTGCCCGCCTTTCTATTTGCAAAACACTTCTTTCCTTATGTAGAACCTCTACTGTTTTTTATGACAGTCTTCTGTGGTTCACTCTCACTGTCTCCTAGTGTTTCCTTAAATGTCACTTAGAAAAGCCTTTCTTGATAGCCTCTATAAAATGATAACATCCTGTTCACCTCCCTCTTAAGCTATTTTCTCCATAGCATCTCCTAGCACTATATATAGTTTCTTATATGTTTATTGTAACTGTTTCCTTCCATAGAACATAAACTGAAAGGACATTTCTTCTCAACACAGAGAACAGTAACTGGCAAGCAGCTGGGTGCTCAATAAATACATATCTAAAAAAAAAAATAAAGAAAAAGTTTAGCATTCCTTCCACATACTCCCACACCTGAATTATGAGCACTTACCTGTCACTGCAACTTGCAACACTCTCAGGAGTTCCTTGAAGTAGGTTCTGTGTCATTTCTCAGAATCTTCAGTACCTGGCATAGTAGGCATATGTTAATAACACTTAATGAAAAATGAAGAACTGGTATCTGTTGAGTAAATGACACCCCAAATAACATCCACTAGCAAACTGGTTCAACAATGTTATGCAAGCCTTGTTTTAAAGGTATCTACAAGTGCATTTTATGACTGATGTTTAGCTGTAATATCTTTTAACCAGCGGGCTGTACATTTCAGTTACTAGATGGCAACACCCTAAGTGTTAACACAGCTAAAACATGGCCCAAAGAATGGAGACGAAAGCAAGTGACAAGTCTGATTGCTCACACAGGTTTAATCTAGCAGAGAATAACCGTTTCCCTCTCGTGAATGTGTGTTGCTGTCAGAATAAGAGTAATAATAACTGTTTATATATATATATATATATGTAGAGAGAGAGAGCTCTTTCTAGGCTCCAGACTGTTTTTGGCTCCACCCACTCACCATCCCACCCTTCTGAGGTTGGTACCTTTACTAGACTTACGAAATCCATTTAATAGTAAGCAGCAGGACAAAAAGGCTAAAAATCTCGCCCACGGTCACAGTTAGTAAATGGCGCCGAGAAACCCTGGAAATCTAGCTTCCAGAGCCTCCAATTTTAATCTGCTCACAACATCTCCTCGTGTAATGCTAAGGCGACGAGGACCAGAATGGAAACATTTCGATTCCAGCTTGAGTCAGCACAAGCATAGACAGTACACGTGATTTTTTCCCCCTTAACTTTATCTTAACAAAAACCAAATTATTATAGCACAGTACAATGTAATTTAAGGATACCAAACTACCAGTTCACCCAAACTACAAATTCAGAAGTGGCCACTGAGGATGTTCAGGCGCCCAGGGGGCCGGGCCGCGGGAGGAGGTGGCGCCTCCATTGGCCCGCCCCGCGGCATCACGGGAGCTCGGCGTGCGTGTGTGAGGAGTGGCCGCCTGTTTTCCACGCACCTGCACTTGCGCAGTCCTTCCATGCGCTGTTTTGGAGAAGGGATTCCTAAGGCGTTCAGGTTTTCGCTTACCGCAGTCAGCTCGCTTGTAGAAGGTCGATGTTTTCCCTGTAAACACGGTGCTTCCCTAAAGGGCGATCCGTGGAATTCCGCCTCGTCCCAACTAGCTCGGAACGACAAGTGGGAGCACCGCGTTTCCACAGTTTACCTCCTTGGCGATCACTTCCGCTCAGGGGTCTGGAATACCGGAGGCCCTTCGGCGGCGAACTTGGAGAAAGGTACTTCCGGTGCCTGTTGCCTAGGCGCCAGGCCTCTGGGCCAGAAGGGGCGACATTCTTGGCTTCGCCCTGACCCCCCTTCCTGGGAGTCGAGATGTCGGGGCTCAGCCGCACAGAAGTGAAGGGCTGTCGAAACCTGCTGAGCCTACTGGACGATGAGGAAGTCAGATCCTTGTGCGACACGGTCACCAACCGCCTGGTGCAGCCTGAGAACCGCCAAGGTAAGGGTAAACTCGGCATCACCCGAACCCCCGGCCGTCACCCGAACCCCCGGCCGCCGGAGCCTGGGAGCGGAGGAATACGAAGTGTTCTCCATCTTCCCGGACCACTCTGGGAAGGAACCCTTGGGGAATCTTCGGCCTCTGCCCGGCTCCAGATCTTGAAGCTTCCCGCACAGCCTCTGGCGTCCCCACTGTGCTTCGTCCGTGGGGGGGAGGTGGCGGACACCTGCCTTTAGGTGTTATTACTGGATGTTGTGGCCCAAATGCTTGTGTTTGGAGGATTTAGAATACGTAAATAGTAACTTTTTAAAAATTTCCGTATAGCCGGGGTATTTTCCCTTTTCAGTTTCGATTCCCAGAGGTCTGTCATCCGCCTTTTTTGAGTTTCGATTCTCGGAGGTCTGTCATCCGCCTTTTTTGAGTTTCGATTCTCGGAGGTCTGTCATCCGCCTCTTTTCAGGCCAAGAATAACAAACACGTATTCTAGGTAAACCATGTACTGTATAATAAGGAGCAGATAGTTTGAATCTATCTCTTTTTACATTAACTTTCCCCCTGATATCGTTACATCCTTTCCCCATAACAATATGATTTAGTGTAATAGGAATATTACTCTGAGCGTCAAATATTTCAGGAGATTTCAAGTGTTACTTACATTTAGCTTGGTGGCTAAATATAATAGTTCATATAAAAATGTGTAACGACTAACTTAAGCATTTATGTCATTTTGTAAATTAGGCGGCTAATTTTTTTCTTATTTTAATTATGCAGAATTTTGTATTAAAATGTGACAAATCCAGACACCCATGTTAGTATTTGACTTCAGTGTCTACAAAAGGTTCTGCCTTCTAAAATGATATTTCTCTGCTTTTATGTCAAATTAATATTTTTGGCCACTTAAAATCATTTATTTCAAACTTTTAAGTGTGAACATTGAAAAAGAACTTCCAAAAATTTCGAACAAAAAACTTCGTTTTTAGCATTTATGTTTTGCATGGTAATTACCTAACAGTCATGATGAATGTGAATTTAAAATTCTAGTAAATAAAGATGCTTCTTTCAATTGATAGTAAATATAAAATCAAACAGAGAGAGAAACTTCTGGTAGAAAAAAACTTTAAATAACTTGAAGAGACATTTCTCAGAACGAAAACTCTAAGAATAGGAAAAGAGAATCAACCTCTAGAAAATAGTGAAGTGAAAACTAAAAACACAAGGTATTTGTGTATCACATGAGCAAAGACTACTAGTATAAACATAAAAGTGTTAGTAATTACATGAAGTAACTGACAACTATATGAGTCTAAAATTAAAACTATCCCTTTGGAAAACATGTTTGACATTATCTCCTAAGATGGAAGAATTGCTTACTCCTAGGCACATATTCTGGAACTGAGCTTTCCAAACTTTTTTTTTTTTTTTTTTAAGATTTATTTATTTATGCACACAAGAGCTGGGGTACCCGCCAGAGTCCAGGGAGGTGAGAGGATTCACCAGAGACAGAGCCGGAACAGAACAGGCAGACTGACCAATTACACTGCTGAGGGGAGCAGTGGGCACAGCAGGAGAGGTCTGCCATGCCATGTGGATCCCCTCCCTAGCTGAAGGCAGGGATCGAACTCCTGCTGCAGTGGCTGTGGTTTGCTTCACAGTGCGTTGCTTAACCCACTGTGCCGCCAGGGAGGCCCTGAGCTTTTCAAACTTTAATGTGCTCGTGAACCTTTCAGAGATCTTATTAAAATTCACATTCTGATTCACTACTTTTAATGTGGACCCATAAACTCAGGGTTTGCTCAGGCTGTCTTCACCCCTGTGAGCATCACATATCATCCCCTCTGTGAAGTGGAGGAATGATGGAAGTTACAGTGTTTGTAATTGGATATATCCAGTAAACCTCTGTAAACAGAAGGACAGATACCTGTGATATAGGTGACTATATGTGATATAGGTTCACTATGGTACAAGAATAGTGAAAATTTGATTACTGAAGGGTTCATATTGAACATTCAAAAAACACCAAACTGTTGTTTAGGGGTGTGTAATTAGATTTTTCAACAATGAAAAAATGAACGTAGGTTCACTGGCATTTTAGAGAAAAAATTTTTCCTCAGGCTCAATTTTTTGTTCTTAAAAAGAAATGCTAAATTTCAGTCTTATAAGAGGTAAAATAAAGAGGGAATTTTAGGTAAGGAAGTTTAAAGCATAAGGAACTTAAAAAAAATAATACCAAAACCTGATAACCTACTTCCTGTGTTTTAAAAATGTCCATCTCATGCAAAAGAATGCCAGAGTCTATAAATACTATTTGATAGAATTTCTGCTGATGCTGAACAAATTTATAAGGAATTTGTGATTTTCTGTTCTCTTTACAACTTTTTTCTAGATGCCATTCATGCAATATTAGTGTATAGTCAAAGTGCAGAAGAACTTTTGAAGCGTAGAAAAGTCTACCGAGATGTCATATTTAAGTACTTGGCAACACAGGGCGTTATTATACCTCCAGATACTGAAAAACACAATCTTATTCAACATGCAAAGGATTACTGGAAAAAGCAATTACTACTGAAATTGAAGGAAACACCAGAGCCAGTTCAGACAGAGGACAGTAGATTCTTTCAACAGGTAAAGTAGATCTTATAGTAATAGCCTCTGTGTAAAACTTTCTGAAACTCTTGAAATAATCTTAATTTGGGGTAACATGGCTAATATTTTACTTGTTTTTCTATAATATTAGCTTTATCTCAGATCTTTTTCATCTAGTAAAACAACTAAAAGAAAACATTTCTCACATTTATTGATATGTCAAATAATCACTTGATTTGTGAGGAGAAATATGTTTTGATGACTATTAGATTTTTTAAAAAGAATGAATAAACTACAGAATCATTTAGTCTCTGCTTCTTTCATTTTTTTTTTTCCATGTAAATGAATGCAGTTCTAAGTCCTTTCTCATCTTGAAGACTTTTTTGGTATTAAGTTGCAAACGTTTCACTGTAGAAATGTAAATATGTTTTATATGACTTTTTTTTTTTAAGTTAGAAAAAAGCTGTATCACAATTAGAAATTATAGCTAGTAATTTCTCTGACTGATGCTGGCTATTCCTATTTGTATTTCCAAAGTATTGTCTGAATATTTAAATATTGATTGAATATATTTTAATTTACACATTTTGAAATTACCCACCATATACTTTGAATTAACAAAGTACCTTCACACTAGTAAAGGATCTTTTAAGACCTTTCTTAATATACTGAAAAGAAGGTTAACTTTGAAGTCATACACATGTGATTTCAAATTAAGGTCTGCTGTTTACTAAGTTGTGTATAAGCAAGTAACTTGATTTTTCTGAGCCTTATTTTCTTAATATATAAAGCAGGCATAGTATCTTTTATCAGAAGGCATAAAAGATAATAGCACCTCTGTGCCCACTATAGTCAATAACTGATTCACAATAAATAGAAGGTCTCTTACTATCTAAATGAGAGGTTATGATCATCTGGTGTACATAGATAAATAAAATCTAACTTGACAGGTTTCTTTTTGCATTAACATTTACCTTAAAAAAAAGATGAAAATGTTGGAAGATAATCTGCTTCAGTCATATTAAAAGTATCTGTTTAAATACATTGTTGATTTAGTATCATCATTATTATATAATTTATGTACAACAGAGTGTACCATTTAAAGCTAACATTTTGGAGGTTTTGATTTTCAAGCAAGAGAAAACGTTTATATAAATCATTATTATTCTTGTTCATATTGACTTTTAAGAGGCTTTGTTGAACCTTAACTTCTTTTCTGAATTTTCAGCTGTTTAAGCTGGGAAATTCTAAAGCGAGTTTTCCATTTTGAGAAAAGAAAGTATTGGGCATGCTGGGCTCAGTGAATTCACATGCTTATATTTCCCTCTATTTTAATAAATACATTAAAACTTAGCTCAAAAATAGGCCATACTGAAAAGTAGATATGATAGTTAACCTAGGTTTGTTTTATGTTTATTATGTATTTTTCATGTAGGAAAAAAAAGAAGTTGAAAAAGTTGATTTTCATCGATTAGGAGAAGAATTCTGTCGTTGGTTCTTTGAACTTCTTAATTCTCAGAATCCTTTTCTGGGACCACCTCAACATGAATGGGGACCACAGCACTTCTGGCAAGATGCCAAGCTTAAGTTTTATTACAAAACATCTGAACAGAATATGATTGACTACCATGGAGCAGAAATTGTGAGCCTTCGTCTGTTGTCACTAGTGAAAGAAGAATGCCTTTTTCTTAGTCCCAACCTAGATTCCCGTGGACTAAAATGTGCTGCTTCTCCCCATGGTCTAGTTATGGTTGGAGTTGCTGGTACTGTTCACCGAGGAGACACTTGTTTGGGCATTTTTGAACAAATTTTTGGACTCATCCGCTGCCCTTTTTTGGCGAATACTTGGAAAATCAAATTTATCAACCTGAGGATTATTGGAGATAAGTCTCTTGATCGTGGAACATCAACAAAACCAGCTATTCCATTTAAACCATGTGGAACAGAGTCCTTTTATAATGTAGTTACTTTGTGTGGTAATGATGAAATACAACTTAATGTGAAGCAGGCATTGGATAGTGGAAATGGAGACCGACCGTTAATGTAGTGGAAATGGAGACCAACCTTTATGAAGTGGAAATGAGGCCTTATTGAACAAAAAGGAATTGAACTTACCTGATCCTTTAAAGCGATGAACACTGTATGTCAGTCTAAAAAAAAATCTATACATAAACTCTTACAAACACTACATAGGTAATATCTAAGTGATTTCAGATGTGAGGATTGACATAATTTAGTTGAAATCTTACTTAACTACAGACTAACATGAGAATACTTACCTAAAACTACCTGAGTTACAGCAAGTGTTCTAAATGCTTAGTGCAATTGAGCAAATAAATCCCACTTTAGATGTTATAACTAATGGTGTGCCTTAGAAAACAGGTAGTATTTTACTTTAATGAATATTCTGCCAAAATATGTATTTCTCATATGGGAAAGGATGAGTAGTTTTGAAGGCATTTACTTTTTGAGTATCTCATTTACTTTAAATCTAGATAATTGTATAAATGCAGCCATAACAGTATTGCTCAAAAATTACGTAGTGTACATGTTTAATATAAAACTCAAAGTACTCAACTTAGAAAGCTTGAATGACATTTTTATGCAAAAGCAGGTGAAGAAAAATTTACTTTGCCTTATTATTTCAGAAACAATTTTAAGTTACCTACTATAGTCCAAGTGAAATATGTTATAATCTATGACATTTTCTTAACTGTTTCGGGCAATGATGGGTATTGTTTTCAAAACAGACTTTATTCCTATCTAAGGGGTCAGCTAACTGCTTTATAGAGCAATTTTTGTAACAAAGGAAATTTGCTGTTTAAGTGTGCCTAGTTCCTCACTTTTAAGTAAATTACTCTTTTTTCTCTTGATCTTGGAAGAGGTCACCAGAAAAAACCCACAAATACATAACGTGGGCCATATATATCATTATGGTTCCACACCATAAATAAAATTGTTAGGATTTTTCCCTTCTTATTTGAGTTACAAGGTTAAATTGCCAGAGTAATTGCATAGCTGCTTTAAATTTCTCATCACCCAGCAGCAAATTGCTGAGCCTGGATTCAATTAGTAATTTTAATGTACAAAAAAATGTCATTTGGAAAAAAATTCAGTTGGAAAACGTGATGATAAATTGTACATGTTAATTTTTTACCTTTAACTCTGCTCATGATCATTTAGGGTGAATGACATGAATTTTGGTGACAGGAGGGAAAAAAATTTTTAAATACTATGTCTTTTATGAGGAATACAAATTGATATGTCCTAAAATAAGAACTTAATAAAGGCGGGAAATCCCTTTTGTCTGCTCTAAGAACAGTGTATTGTTTAGATTTAAAGCCAACTTACCTTTTTCTATGAAGTTTCATTATAACATATATTAGGTAAATATCCATAGAGGGTGAAATTGAAAACACTTCCCATCTATTTTCATTGTGCTGTTGATGTCCAGTACTGCAGAAATATTACCACAGATTCCCAGGATGCATAAGGATTTCTCCTGACTATCTTCATCTTGAATTTTTGATTTTGTGTAATGCTCAAGACTGCAATCTGTGTGTTTTTTAGTCATCCTTAAAAATTGAAATCTTCTTGATGACTAAATCTATTGAGGATTGGAGCTGTGTTTTATTAATTTTGAATCCCCACAGCTGGACACAAAGTAGGACCTAGTTTCAGTGAACAGGTGAATGAATGACCAGAAATTTACATACTTCTTATACTAAAAAGTATAAAAGATTTTGTCTTTAGCTCTCATCAGTGATGGTTTTGATCCTATTGTCTGATTGAATTTCATGTGTGAGTATACAGAAACTTTTAGGTCCCAGACTAAATCAGATTTGGGAAAAATATTTCATTTAAAATTGACTGAAATTTAAAAGCCAAGCTCAGGGTGGAATATCCTTGAGGGCACTAAGACTACCAAGAAACCATTGTAAGAGGAGTATAGGAAGAAACACTGTTCTGAGAAAGAAATCCTGGAGAAATTGAAATTTGTATATGAAACTTAAAGTTTGATTAGGCCTTTGAGAAGGTCCAAATGCATAGTGCAAATTAAACTCTTAACTACCACCCAATATTCTATTTATATTATGGAATGACAGACTCCAGTTTTAAGTCTTTGCTACATCCTTACACTTAGCTGGTATTTGGAAAGTCTGTGAGGTCGGTCAATTAGTAAAGAATATAACTTTCTGTACACATAATTCATAGTAATTGGGTGTTCAAACCAGGGGGGTATCTGAATTTTACTACAGTCTTGATTTTTTCTAGTAGGGTATAATTCACATAATTATCTAGAATGCCAGTAAAAAGCATTTCATGTCTCATATTACCAAAATACCAAATAATAAAAAGAGGGCATCTAATTTATTAAATCATTTTGGAAATGGCAAACATAGGTCAGGAAACTATTCCTGGATTTTCAAAGGAAAATATCTTTATGCTAAGGAAGACCACCTAGTTCCAGTAAGAAATTATAACACCAGGAAAAGAATTAGAGAATAGTTGATTAACTTAAATAAAAATGATATAATGGCTCTTACGGCTAAGTAGATGATAAAAATGAAAATCACACTTTGAAACTTTTTCTTAGCGTCTGTTTTTACTAATTTAGAAGCTCTTCACTGTTCTTTAATTTGGGTTGTGGGAGCTGATTACTGAATTTTTGAAAAAAGCGTTCTGTGTCCCCAGAAAAAATGTTTGGATGTACATAAACAGTGAGTTTATGGACTTCTCTAGAGCACATCTGTGAATCCTATAGACATCCTTATTTCATATTAAAGTAATGTCAGAAAAGTTATATCACACCCAGACTACTCTTATTACATTAAAAAATAATTTTTAGAAAAATTTGTCCCCCTTGAACTTAAAATAGAGGACTAAATCTTCCATATGAATGAAAGGATAATTTCTAGGAAATGTTAACGTACAATTAATTGTTAACTTGTGAATTTTGTTTCTCAAAAGATGACACATTTAAAAAACTTATTAAGATACTATTAATTAAAACAAATACTCAGAATTCATTTTATTTTGGCAAGATAAATTTAATGAACAATGAACATGCTTTGGAGAAATTGAAACTGAAAAAATATTTTAAATAATGTTCTCTAGACCTTTACAAAACTCTAAGAAAATGTTTGTTTAGTGATAATTGTATATTGCTAAGTTGGAATTTAGAATTTTAAAAACACAAACATTTCGTCTAAAGAGCCTATGCATGTCAGTCTGTTTACTCTCACCTCCCACCCTCTGTTCCCTATTTATAACCTTTGTATATAGCCAGTTTGAATGCAGATACAATAGCATTTCTAAGAAACAAGACTTTCTGGATCTGTGTTCTCTTCAAGTTATTTGCCATATATTTATTGAGCAGCTGTAAGTTTTAAGTAACTGAATCAAGCATTAGATAAAAATAATGCACCAGTCGGTTATTTAAGTAAACTTCCTATATTGAAGTCAAATCTCAACGTCTGAGTTTAAAGAAATTATATTAGAACTGTATCAGTGTGTTAAATCCATTTATCTTTAGTTTGTTTCCTACAGTCTTTAAAGCATTCATATTAAAATTGAGTGTGATATTTACTGTTACGATGTTCTTCAAAATATTAAACCAGAAACTTAAGGGTTGGTTGTATTACACATAAAATGTTATGAGAATCACCGGCCTAGACTTGCATACTTTCAATTTTTTGTTTTTAGTACTGCCACATTTCATTGTTCTTTTACAGTGAGCTAGTTAGTGACTATTCTTTGGCTAACAGTTTTCATCTTAATTTTAGATACCCAAAATCTGAAATATGAAATTAATTACATTTGAATTAATAGAATGAAAGGATTGAAGAAATGCCCTATTGCCTCCTACCAACTGGGTGTTACATGTCTGACTTAATATTTTCTGAGCAAAAAGTAAAATCTGTTACTGATTAGGAAAGCCTTTTTCCTAGAACATTAATTTCATAAATTTTTATTAATCTTTTCGTCTACTAATTATACCTGCTAAATTACTTATTTAGTAAATTAATACCACTTGGAAAAAATACATAGGGTGTTGAGGTTTGACAGTATTATGAAAAAGATAAAGATTTGGGTAATATATAAATATATGTAACAACATACCAAATTATTCCACTGGATCACTTTAATCTCCCTTTCTTTCCTGTTATATAGAAACTAATGTGCTTTCAACTATAGAAATAGTCTTAGTTTTAAAACATTTAGTTTCTTGTTACACAGGATGTAGTATATATGCAATATCATTTTCAATTTTACCTGCTACTGTAATGAAACCTTTTTCACCTAACTTGTTTTTTTTAAATTTTAAATTTAGTGTTTTCTCACATTTGTGAGCGATTAGAATGCTCTTGAAATACAACTTTGACCACACTATCCATGCTTGGAATTTTCAATGGTGTTGCACTGCTCCCCAAATAAAGTCCAGATATCATAACCTGTTCTTTATCACCACTTAGATGATGACTACAGGTGTTTTTTATATTATTTGACCTAACCAACATCTGTTAAATAGTATTTATCCTGTGTGTGATCAGCCCTCTGCTTTTTGTCAGCAGTTACTCAAAATTGTAGAATTTTTTTGTTGTTGCAGACAGCCTGATAGTATAGGAGGAAGAAAAAAAAACTGATTAAAATGGAATAACCTCAAATTTCTTTAATAAGCCAAGCATTTTTTTTTTCTCTTTAGGAATTTTTTGTATATAACCTGTCTTTCTCTGACTTTATTCTTGGCTGCTTCATTTTCATCTTTGAAGATTTGACTTAAATGTTTTCTCCTTTCTAGTGTACCCACTGAAACAGTACAGTGTCTGTTTCAGTCTTGGCACCTAGTCATTATTAATTTATTGATCTTACCCAATAGATTTAAGCTGAGTTCAGGGACTATAATTGTCACTTTCATTGCATTTCCATTGCTTTACACAGGTGTTTGGTAGATTGCTGTTTATTAAAGATGTAAACAAGAGAACAAATGGTAACTTATTCAGAGCCTCACATATTGCTACTTATTGCCTATCTGCTGAAGACAATGCCTAGCATATAAAGCATTCGTTTAATGAATAAGGCCATATTAATCGTCCTGAATAATGTTATATGAGCTCTATCTAGTACTCTGGTAGAAGGGATTATTAAAGTTTTATGCTTTTGTAAAAGGTGACGAAACTGAGCCCCCAATGTTAGGTAACTCCTTGAAGTTCACCCAGCTTTGTTGTAGAGATTTTCTCTGACTTTTGGGTTTTATTTTTCATTTTTAACTGTGTTTAAAGCTTATTCTTTTTTCTTGCACTTTATTTCCACTCTGACTACTGCCACTACCTTATTTTGGAAGAATTTAAACTAATCCTATTCTAATGAAATTTACATGAAAGAAGTAACTACTTAAAAAATTTCTAAGATACTCTGCAGATTCTGAAGTTAATGGTTTTATGATTATTTGCCTTCTCAGCAACTCAAACACATTACTTGTAAAGGAATTTATAGTTTCAAGTGTTAATTTAAATTGTTATGACTTTGCTTCGGTGTTCAATTACTGGAAAACACTTTTCATTCATTATGTTTTCAAACATATATATTCAGGTGATGTGTGTTGAATATTATTTACAGAGGGAGGGAAAGGATTAAAATATACTTAATATCTCGAATAGAAAAGGGATAAAGTATGAAGTCTTTCAAATCTCTAGAGATTCTGAAGCACTTTGACAGTACTGTTCTATGAAACCTTGTTTGTTGCCTATGTTCAAAATATATTTCCATGTTTCAGTTAAGAAAAGGGCAAAGTGGATAGCAGAAGGCCACATTAATAGATGGCTAGTAATCCTACTAAAAATGAAGATATTAATAAAATAATCAAATGTAGGTGATTCCCAAAGTTGACTATGTAACAAATATTTGAGTGATGTTGGAGACAAGTGGCAGATTTGGGATAGGATTTTCCTATAGGAAGCAAGGCCCTGAATGTGTGCTGCTGTTGACATAAAGTTACTCCATGAAGTTTGATGGAAAGCATTTGTTGAACAAAGATCTGAGGTTTTGCTGTACTGACTACACTGATGGGAACAGTACAGCTTGATGATGGAATCCTTGTCCAGGATTTTAATGCTGGATCTATAGTCTACATATCACTGACCCTCAATAGACTCCAAGGAATTAAGGGAAGTTGTAGAATAAGTCATGAGTGTAATGCTGTGAGAGCAACTTTATATTAGGAAAAGAGTTTAGGACTGAGGAAAAAGTTGTTTTTAAATAATGTGTCAGTATCTTAAAACATTTTTTGACTTGGTAAATGTTTACTGACCACTTACTATGACCCAGGAATTTTAGTACATAAAGTAATTTTTCTTAATTCTACTTTTTATGCTTTTCCTCACTTGTGTAATTTTTACTGTTTAATAAAGAGTTTATTTTTACCAGAAAGTGCTTCTCTGTGTCTATTATTGATGCCATTCTTACTACTTTAACCACTATCATCTTTGGGTATTTTATCTGAGTTGTAGGTAAAATCCTAACCTTTGAATTAGAGCAATATTAGTCTTGGTAGTCTGCAAGTTGTTGAGCAGCTTCAGAGGGAAAAAAAAATAGCACTAAGACATCTTTTTTCCACAAATATCTTGCAAATGTTATGCATGTAATTCCTATATTTTGCAGATTATAATTTTAAGATCTGATTTCACAAAATCTTATTGATCTTTTAATAGTGTTTCATTTTAACATGCATTCATTAGGTGTATGATGTACACAAGGACTGTTAATCAGATTCCTATAGCCAACATGAAGTCAAAAGTGTTATCTTCACTTAATGTACTTCCCTAGTAATTTCAGTGTTTGTTAAATTTGGGTTTTATGATTAATACTCTTTTACCCCACTCATAGAGAACACCTCAATTCATGAAAATGTCATAATGTTACATAGTAGAATGAACTTCACCATGAATGCAGAATTAAAAATCTGTATGAGCTGTACAAGAAAGTCTATGAGTGATTTTTTCCAAAACATCAGCTGAACTATAAAAGGAAGGACTGTGGTCAGTAGTTGAACTGTTTGTTGGCCTGTAAGGCATTTCACCATAGGCCACCCTAGGCCAATAGCACATTTGCTTGTCAAAAGTTTTCACATCACTTTTAAAGCACATTTCACTGGTAAATGAATTTAGATTATTTTTCCTAAATGCATGTAAAATATATCTCAGCTTAGAATATACATACAAAATGGAAAGAGATAAAAATTGCAGAAGCATTAAGATTTGGAGTCCTTAAAACCAACTAGACACTTAACCAGTTTCTAACCCACAGATGGTGGCAGAAAACCATTTGGACACAGAGGTAAGTTTTAGCATCTTTGTATTAATGATTATATCCCTTTGTCAATTTGTTTTCTAATGTAATCCTCAAAAATAATGTGCTTTTGACAGCTGTGATGTAATCCGTTATATTTAAGTCTGAACTTGTAGATTTGGTTCAGATAGGAAGTCTATAGCAAAATAATGAAAAGACACTTGCTAAGAAGTTTATGAAAGTGTCATAAACCTTAATAACAAGTATGATTGAACCAAAAGTAAAACAAGTAATTGGAAATTTCTCTCAAAATGAAAATTGCATAATTCCGGGATAAAGAACTGGGAAGAGCAATTCCCATCATGTATGTAGTCTGGAGGAGTATTATATTTTTCAGACAGAACCACCGATGTGCAGTGTCTAAATCAGTTGGTGTATGTGTATTATTATATGTGACTGAGAAGTCCTGAGAAACTTTTTGTTCTATTTATCCCTGAAAACCCATGAATATAGAAAACAAGATTGTACTTGGGAAATAAGTTTTGGTAAGGAACAGAAAAGTATCATGATTTAATGATAGAGTACTATTTGTTGTAATTCATTACAGCAATGAATTAAAGTAGATAAAGGGATTATACAAAAAGGCCACTTATTCCTCACTTAAAGAGAACAGTTCGTTTTCAACAAACTTGAGACTTCATTTTTACAATTGTATATGACAAATGGACAAGTAGTCACAAACTCATTTTTTTTTCTCCTCTGATACTTGTGTTTAGAGGAAAGGTATTCACAGGAGGTTTTAAGGTAAGGGCAGACATATAAAACACTGTTGACATATGATTAATGTAAGTAAAGGGCTTTTCCTTGATTTTAGGTGCCTGGCTTAAATAACACATCAACCAGTCTATCCACTGCTGGATAGTACTGGAGGGACTTTTTTATAGAATGTTTACTTCTTTACAGAACTTCTTATAGAATGTTTACTATAATGACAAGATCGGATTATTTCAAGATCACACTGCTATTGTGCCAATGGCTCAGTTATACAGTTTCATCCCTCTTTTTCTTGTCTTACCACAGAAACATGTTTCAGAACTTACTTAAAATCATACTCAAATAATGCAACATCACATGAAAGAATACTTTCCTGAGATGAATGCAAAGGACAGCTTGGAAACGTATATAACATCTGCAGGTAGATTTTTCTTTCGGTGACTCTGGGTGAGAATGTTGAGAGACTGCATATGAATAAAAATTAATCTTATATGTGAATCAAGAAAATCAAGTAGTTTTTAAGCCAGAACAGTGACAAGCTTCCCCTTTCTATATGAATATGGTAGTAGAGAGAAAAATTGTGGGGGAAAATACAGAGATTCAACAAGTTGTATGCAAAAATTGTGTGCTGACCTGATTTTAAGCCTGTTTGGGTTTTTTTTTTTTTTAAAGCGGTAATCACCTTTTCACACAAGCAATTTAACTGAAATTTTCACCATTCAAGCTGATAATTTAGCAAGTATTCAAGGACCTTATTTTCTGTTCTTTCATAACTCTGGTAATAACTATTGCCCTGATAAGGCTTAGTTTGAAACATTTACAGTAGTAAAGTGAAAAAATCATTGTTTCCCTTTTGTTCATATTACCAACATTTTCAGATAAGGTGTCATTTAATAATGCAGTCTTTTAGAAGTGTGTAGAGCAAGGAATGTTTTGCATGTTTTATTGGCGGTAAGGGATGTTTTTATTGGGTGCATTTGTATATACTTTGTTATTTTCTAGCCAAAGAAACCTTTTATTCATTACCATAATGAATAAATGGATAAATATGGTCATATTTCTGTACCTAAATCAGAAGGCTTGCTATGATGTCTTTTTCATTTTAAAGGTTAGTCTTTGTAAGTCTGACAGTCCTGGACTTTCGTTTTAGGGAGAGGTCCAAGATTTGTACGCAAGTATCTAAAATATTTCTGGTTCCAACTGCTAAACTCTGCATAGTGATGAGTTTAACTCTCTCACCTGTAACAAGTGTAGCATAACAACAACCAAGTTCTCAAGAAAGGAAGTATAATGAGTATTACAACTTTGCAACAGTCTTGAGAAATCAGTAGCTAATTGTTTTAAGACTAAGAGCATTTGAATCATAAAAAGTTTTTGAGGCCACACAGAACCCTGTAAATGAATAAACAGGCACATTTCCTTTTCAAAGGTAAATTTCCTTTAGCAGATAGGTTTGATTTTTATCCACAAAATATATTAACTTTTTGAGAAGAAAATGTTTCTTTTTTCAAGTTGTTTTCATTCAGTGTACTTACTTTAAAATGTTAAATTTTAATCCCACTTAAACATGTTTGTTGGATTACTTTTGCTAAAACTAATTTGTAAAAGCCCAGATAGCATGAGACAACATTGCAAAACTTCCTTTCCTTTTTTGATCATTTCTTCTATCCCCATCATTTTTTTTCTTTAAAAATTAAGAAGGAATCCTCTTGTTTAGAACCCAAATGCTGCTGCTGATTGTTTCAAAGGAAAGAAGCTGGAGTTAGCATTTTAAGAATGTGGAATTTTAGTGACATCTTGTGGCCAATACTTTCTCAGCATATTCTATGTCTATGTCATAATATTGGCTTTGTAGTAATAGATTATATCAACTGTAAAGCATGTACCTCGGAGGATAGATGAAGACTTTCTGAAAATGTAAGCTGGTGTAAAGAATTTTAAGGAAGTCAATTTCCTTATCCTCAATATCCTGAACTCTCCCTACACTAACGACTATGGCATTTTTTTTTTTCCTACCTCCATTTTATAGCTAACCATTCTTTCACTTAACAAAGGAAAGGCCTACTTCTTACTCTTTACCCCCTCCTCCCATCTTAGCTTCATTAAAGTCTTTGTCCTGTGTTATCAAACCTCTGGGTGTTAAACATAGACAAGTTTGAAATACTGGTGTTAATGAAGTGGAAGGGAATGACTGCAATGATGGTTCAACAAAAGTTATGTAGTCAGGTAGCTACTAAACTTTCTTTAAAATTATTATTCTCAAACAAATGAAGGAAAAAGTAAACTCAGGTTTCATCTGATGGGTCATTCACTAAAATTAAATCTTTGCAATAAGTCACTTGCTAATGTTTTTCCTTGTGATGTTAAATTTATATATAATAAAATGCAAAAATCTTACTTAGGAATATGTTCAAGAAATTGAGTGATATTATTTCTCCTATGTATGTAAATAGAATTGATGATGAACTCTGACTTACACAAACAATAAATCCATTTCATGAAATTATGAATTTCTAGTAAAATATGTGAACTAGTTGTATTGTTTTGGCTGATAAATTCAATCCAGAGACAATTTTTCTCATCAAGTAAAACATTATAGGGGAAATGTTTTTATATTATGAGCATATTTTTGTTACAAAAATATGTCACATATTTGTGATACAGAAAAGGTGTTGTACATTGATCAATAACCACAAAATATTTCACATAGGGATAAAATTCTGTGAAATTTTATACTGTAATAGAAGTACAGTTTCTAACTTTAAGAGGGTCTTGTTATTTAGATACTGGTCAGTCTAGAAGTTAATGAAAATGGATAAAAGAATAATCTAACACCTTTATTTTGTTATTACTTTTTTTAAAAAGATTTACTTATTTATGCATACAAGCACTGGGGTACAGGCCAGAGGTGTGGGGGGTGAGAGGATTCACCACAGAGAGAGGGGAGCAGAACAGGCAGATCAACTGAAGTACACTACTGAGGGGAGCAGCGGGCACAGCAGGAGAGGTCTGCCTCGCCAAGTGAGTCCTATCCCTGGCCAGCAGCAGAGATCGAACTCGTGCTGCAGTGGCTGTGGTTTGCTTCATAGTGCGTTGCTTAACCCACTGCGCCACCAGGGAGGCCCTGACACCTTTATTTTAGAAGAGAAAATTGTTCCTCTACAGTTTATGTAACAATTTAATGAATTATTTCAGGTGCCAACTAAAAATTTGTGAGAAGATGAAGTTTGCAAACATTCCTTTAGGAAATATGGAAGCAACGAGTTTAAAGAGTTTATATCATTTAACTTGGCAAACTAGTCATTGACTCAGTTAATAGTTGGGGAGGAAACCCACTTTTCTTGGTTTATAATCTAAATACATGTGAAGACGGTAGAGGATATTGAACAAGTGATCTGATATGATCTTTTAAAACGATCTGTGTGATTAGAATGAGTAAAGGCAAGGGTGGTGGGAGCAGTAAGACGGGTTGGGAAATGATTTATTGTAAACCAGGTGAGTGACATTTGGTAGCATAAGGGGGTGGGGCTCACAGTCGGGGCTGTAGGAATAGTCAGACTCAAAATATTATTGAAGGAAGAACTGATAGAAGTTCCTGATGGCAAGACAAAGAGACAACAGTGATTCCAAAATTTCCAGCCTGAGCACCCAGAAAGCAATGAGCTAAGATGAAAGAAACTATAGCAGGAGCAGAGTTGGGATAAGAGTGATATGGGGGGAAAAGGCCAGAAATTTGTTTTAAACATGTTCACTTGCAATATTGATTAGATATATAAGTGAAAATATCAAAGTTGCCACCTCCAATGAAATCATCCCTCTTGAATTTCTCGGTGTCTTAAAACCGTCAAAAAGATGCAAAGCATGTGTAGGATAAATGAAATGGTCAGGCTTTTAAGCTGCTAGCCTCTGTGACTGTCACCTATGGCCTTGATTGTGCTAATGTAGGATGCGCTTGGGAGTATGGGCTCAGAATACACATGCCTGATGGTGAACACCTGGAGTATGGTGTGGGCGTGTATAAGTGGGCACCCCTGAGCTAGAAGGCTAAGGTTATAAGGGCGGCATCACACAGAAACAGCTGCATCAGCGGGGCAGTTATGAAAGGAAGAAGACAGGAGTCAATACCAGAGAGAGCCCAAGGAAAAAGAATAAAGATTTACTGCGGGTTGGGAGGTCTGCCAGCTTCCAGCCTCTGCCCCTTCATCCCTTTGTCCACCCTGCACCTGGTTGCTGCACTACAGTAGCGAGTATTTGGAGAACAGACTCTTCAGGAGGTATGAATTTGAATAAATATGCTATTTGCTATAAGGAGCATGATTGAGACCATCAAGGTATGAATTTAAGGACTGACATTTGAGGACTGAGTTCTGCAATGTGAGGGTCAGAAATGAAGAGTCAGTATGGGAAATAGGGAAGTGGATAAGACATAAGAAAAACAAAGAAAGATGGTGCCCCAAAATTCCTTGAAGAAAATATCTCAAGAAAGAAGGAATGAACAACTGATTTAAGTGATATGTCATTGGTGACCTTGACTAGGTCCACTTTAGTGACAGAAAGTAGAAGTCTGAATTGTTTGGGTTCAAGAGAAAATGGAAGGAAAGTATTGGAGTAATTAATACACACTCTGCAAACTTATGACATAAAGGGTGGCAGAGAAATGAGATGTTACAGCTCTCTGTGACCTTACTCTTAAATGTGTCATTGGATTCATGTGCTCCTTTTGTTGAAAACCAAATCAACAGGGATGTGCTTTCCCTGTAGTGTAAGGGAGGAGGCAAATGGGAGATCAACTAATGCACCTGTGGATTCTTAAAGTTCTTCAAATCTGAGCCAGAAAGCAGAGCTCTGAGTTCTGTCAATACCAAGCCTAAAAAACCCCAACTAGTTAATACCTACAAACTGGCTACCCTGTCCTGACAATCAAACCCATAAAACAAGGTCTCTCCCATTTCACTTCCCATTTCAACCCAGTGCAGCTGTCATCCCTCTCCTGTTGTGCAATCCAGAATTAATATTCCTTATTTTCTACCAGTTAATGGCCATTTCAAAATCTTAGTGGGATTAATTAGTGGATGCCAGACAAAGACCCTTCAGAATTAGTGAGTAATATTGGGTTGTCTGAAAGGTCGTGACTTTTTTGTTTTGTTTTGTTTTCAATGCAAAAATGCTTTTCTGACAACCCAATAGCTTGAGGGAGATACAGGGTCACAAGTGGGCTTTTAAGATGAGAGAAAATCTGTGTCCTTCTATGGAAGTGATGGAGATTGATAAAACAGACATGCCAGAGAGAACAGAGGAGAGAAGTACTGGAGCACTATGCCAGAATAGTAGGTGGGTTCTGAGGCACAGAGCAGGATTGCTCTTCTGTTGGAGCACAGACAAGTCACTTATACAAAACACAAGGCTTGAGAGAACAAGGGCTCCCCAACACTGGCTGTGTAGCCAGGGGCCAAGTTACCGTAACCTCTCTGTGCCTCTGGTGTCTCATTTGTAAAAGGGAGATAAAATGGCCCTGTCTTATCTGATTAGCATGAGGATTAAGTTAATTCATGTAAAGTGCTTAGAACAACTTCCAGAAAACAATGCTGTATAAATACTAGCTATTGTTATTGTAACAATAAAAAGAAAGGTAAATACAAGTGTTCAGGTACAGTGGGCAGGGCAGATGTGCTG
The DNA here is from genome assembly GCA_019455555.1 of Galemys pyrenaicus. Taxonomy (NCBI): domain Eukaryota; kingdom Metazoa; phylum Chordata; class Mammalia; order Eulipotyphla; family Talpidae; genus Galemys; species Galemys pyrenaicus. Next base: position 4,608,490 of record JAGFMF010011523.1, read on the forward strand.
GTAGTGGGAGAATAAAGAAATTCTTTTCTGATTATATTTATTTATTATGAACACAGGAATTAAGGCCATTGTTTGGGAGTGTTAGTTATTTGAAAATAGGGAGGGAGATATGAAATAGATTCTTAGATAAGCAAAAGCTTGACTGATTTAGGAAAATGCAGAATTTCTTGATAGAATTTTGTGCCCAATTGGGGCTAGGGAACAAACATTATAAGTGAGAGATGGTTATATTTTATTCTTCCATGTTCATTTGCTTGGGTGGAGGTGAAGAGTAGGACTAAAATTAAGTGAATTGAGGTTGGCATTTTGCTGGAAGATGACAGTTAAGGGGAATGAAGTGAGTTGAGGGTATATGTGAAAAACACATATGGACTCTTTGTTAGTATGAAGAATGAAATAGGGGACTCAAAAATAGATGTAATAGTGAAAAGGTTATAGAAAACTGGATTGTAGGTCTAAGAAATTTTGGGCTCGTGGCATTAAAGAGAATAAGATGGAAATATGAGTAGTGATTGGAAAATAGGATGCCTGAAATTGACATTATGAAGGAGATACAGTCATCGTTAATGAGATGTTGGGTGCGCTGGCGGGAGTAGAGGATGATGTAGTTTAGGCTGCCACAACAACATAATATAGACAGGGTGACTTAAACAACTGGAATTTATTTCTCATAGTTCTGGAGACTAGGAGTCCAAGACCAAAGATCCAGCAGGGTCAGAACAAAATGCCTCTTTCTTCACCTGTGTCTTCACCTGGCCTATCTTGGCTTGTGTGCCAGGAATAGTGAGGAAGCAAGGTCTCTGACATCTCTTCTTATAAAGTCAGTAATCCTACTGAGGGCTCCATCCTCATGACCTCATCTAACCCTAATTACATCCCCAGGGCTTCATCTCCAAATACCATCACATTAAGCGCCAGGCTTCAGCATATGAAATCTGGGTGGACAGCCAGCAGATGGGGAGGGAGTCTGATGACTGGAGTGGTAGAGGGCAAGGTACTCTGCCTCTGTCAGTTACTGGAGTGATAGTCTAGGAGGTTGTGGGAACAAAGTTGGTGAAAGTAACAATGAACTAGGATTTAAAGTTCTTAAAGAAAGGGAGTGACTTAGGACCTGGAGATGATTGCAACAAGGAGGATTTTATGTGACATAATCTGATGGCATGGGATTCAGAGCTCAGCATTTTAATGAAGGTGTGAGGAACAATTGTGAACTTTATGCATACTGATAAGAGGAGTAGGAAAAAAAATAGCTTGAGGATGCTGCAGAGAAGCCCTCAATTTATACTTTGAGCAGAAGATTATGAGAGTGCATTCCTAATAGAGGCCTGATGGGACACTTACAAAAACTTTAAAAAGGAAGAAAGAAAGAACAAATTGCATATATTTTAAGAGCAAGAAATATCATCACTGGCCATGAGATAGATCAGTTCAACCTTAACTTGGAGAATCTTGGCCCTGCTTTCACAATTATGTAAGGCTTATCTGATTATCTGATTCCCTTTAATTAATATGTAAGTCCCTGGAAATTGTGTATAATTAGAATTTTTGCAAATAAGATGTTAATTGTAGTAGGGTAGACTATGATTTAAAGAAGTGCAATGGCTAATCTTTCTGGGAGGCGTTTTTCTGAACCAGATTTCCCATGTTCTATTTTGACTGATGGGTTCACAAGAAACAGCAATGACTGTGATGAGAGGTGTCACTGATGCCAGGAGGGGCTGGCTATGCAAGGGCTACAGGGGGTTCTGGGGCAAATGCCAACAGTGGGAGTTACCAGCTGTGCTGATGGCTGCAGCAAAGGGAATTTGAATCACTGCTCAGGATGAGTCCAGGGGCACCACTGGTGAGGAGGAAAACCCAATCAGCATTGGGGGGAAAGTGTGAGGGGAGCTGTTATTATCCACACCATTCTGTTTTCTCTTTTCCCAAATTAATGTTTTCTGGGTTGACCTTGTAATCCCTCTTCATTAGTATTATACTGATGATGGATGATGGCTATCTGTTGAAAGGAAATCTGGAATACCATTCTATCTTTTCAAATCTGAAAAGAAAGTGATTTTACCCACTAAAAATAATATATATTATTTTGTGGGAACAGGATATTTTCCAGAATAAAACTAACAGTTTCAATAAATAAGTAGAGATTTTATAACTAGTCAAAATGGTGGAGAAACTGGAAAGAAGTTCTGTAGAATGTAAATGTTTAATAGTCAACAATGGGGTTGGCAAATACTCGATTCCAAACTCCTTCACCCTCCTTCAACACCAAACCATAACGGACACCCATAATCAATCTTCTCATTCTTTCCCACTGAGCTCAAAGGAGGTCACACATTCTTGCATACATTTTTCCAGGCACCATTCCTAATCAATTGGCATTAGAAAGAGAGGTAAAATCCAACTATCATCTCAGATCTAGATGTTTTCTCTGATTCATGAGAAATGTAATCTCCTTGTTATGTGCTTCAAAGGGGGCCATGTCCTTGAACCACAAAGTTGGCATTTTAAAAATGGTCAGTTATTTAATAACATTTATTTTATACTTTGACTATCAATCTTACTCTGTTCCATGAATGTAGGATATATTATTCAACTGTTTGTAATGTAGATATTTATATAGTGCCTCTGGTAGTAAGAAATGATTACTTGTACAATAAATCTTCTGTGATGATTATAGTGATTACATGTAAAATTTGGTCTGATAATTTGAAACCTGAATTTCTAATATTATAATTATATAGACATTTTAGTTAATGACATTATTCATGTCTAGCATTTACATATAAATAGATATTTGTTTACATTTTTCTACTAGTGATTTCAGTGAGAAATTTATGTTGGTAATTTAAAGATCTTTAATTAAAATCCCATTTAATATAAATAATGTACTTCATTATGTAATTATATGGTTTAGAGTTTGGAGAGATTATGGAAATTATCTACTGCACCCTAAAAAGTAATGTAGAAATTTCTTCTACACTATTTCATACAAACAGCTACCCAATTTTTAAGAACATATTCAGTAAGAGGGAGCCCATCTCCCCTGATAGCTTATTTAATGTGGAGGCAATTATAAATATTAGCAGTTCTGTTTAAAAAAAAGTCCCAGATGTGTTTATTTCATTTTATTTTTTTTATTTTTCAGTGAAGGCGGGATTTTCTAACAAAACTATTATACTATTGTTATAGTTAATAAAATTAAAAAGGAGAAGTGGGTTAATTATTGAAAAAAAATTTTAAAGATATTTTATTTATGCATACAAGAGCAGGGTGTAGTACAGGCCAGAGGCACGGGAGGTGAGAGGATTTATCAGAGACAGAGTGGGGAGCAGCTCAGGCAGATCGACTGAAACACACTGCTGAGAGGAGCAGTGGGTAAGGTAGGAGAGGTCTGCCTCGCCATGTGGGTCCCCTCCCTGGCCAGGGATCAAACTTGCACTCCAGTGACATGGATGCTTCACAGTGCGGCGCTCAACCCGCTGCGCCACCAGGGAGGCCCCTAATTATTGAAAAAAAATTTTACTTGTTTTGGAGGGTAGTCACAAATGGGATGAAATTACTTTCTGCTTTTGAATTTGGAAAATTTTCTAATGAAATGACTTAAACTATACTATGAGTAACCAAAAATGTACATATTTCATATAGAACAATCTTATGCTAAGTGGAAACCTGCCACTTTGTAATTTAAACCCATCTCATCCACTATAGCAGTGGTTCTCAACCTTCAAGTGCACCTACATAATTTGAGGGGCTAATTGTAATAGATTGAGAACCACCTGCAGCCCCTCAAGACACTCGCTTTTCTTAGTTTGTTGATGATACTTATGTTTAGGGACTCACTTTGAGAATGAGCTAGTCCATGTTGGTTCTAACAAGTCAACAGTATGGCCCACGTAACTGAAGAACATGCTTATGATTGTCAAACGGTGTAGCAATGTTTAGGTGTGAGATAATTAAATAAGAAACTGGCAGCAAGTCAATTTCTATACCATGCTCTCACAAATTCCTTTACATTTCCAAATATAAACATAGGACCTTTACATAATCTGCCTACTTGAATTGAGTTTTTCATTTAAATATAAATTTTTCATATGAACATGAGATTTTTCCATGAAAATGAGGCATAAAAATATTTTTGTTCTCTAGAAAAACTCAAAAATTTGAATTGGGTAAACTCTTTCTGGGTTGACAATGTTGGTACCTCTACAGACCCAGTAATCATTTCTGGGCCTGATATATTCACTGCATATTTTTTTTTTCTTAGAAACTCATTTACTCAGCCTCATTTATTCCTAGAAACTCATTTAGATTTGATATGTGCATGTTTCAGTTTTATGTAACTCAAGGGTTGAAGGAAATTTTCACTGCAGAGTAGCCTAAGATCAGAAACCCGAGGAACTAACTTTACTCATAAATGGCAGAGCATACAAAAAGGCTGAGATAAGCAATCATTTGGTAGAAAGGAATCTTTTTTTTTTTTTTTAAAGATTTATTTATTTATGCACACAAGAGCTGGGGTACAGGCCAGAGTTGCAGGGTGGTGAGAGGATTCACCAGACAGAGCCGGGAACAGAACAGGCAGACTGACCGAAACACACTGCCAAGGGCAGCAGTGGGCGAGGCAGGAGAGGTCTGCTGCGCCATGTGGGTCCCCTCCCCGGCCAGCGGCAGGGATTGAACTCGTGCTGCAGTGGCTGCGGTTTGCTTCATAGTGCGTTGCTCAACCCACTGCGCCACCAGGGAGGCTCATGGTAGAAAGGCATCTTGAGGAAACTTTGGTTCCTTCAAAAAAAAACATGTATTAAATGCTTTCTATGTATAAAATACTATGTCAGGTATATGGAATACACAAAGATGAAAAGAAATGAATCTTGCTTTCATGGTACCAGCAAGTAAGCAAGATGTAATATGAATGTTAGCAATTTCAAATTATTTCCATGCTCAGAGATTTCCACAAAAAAAATGCTACCTAGCAAAACAAAAATAAAATTCTTCTTAATAAACTGAAAGCCTACTTGACTTCTGAAAATGAAACTACTATATATTCTTGATTTTACATTCTTATTTCTTTTCTCTCATATCTAAGCTTCTGGAAGCTGTATTCTATGTTTTTTTCCTTCCTTATCCGTCACTTGTCAACCTACTGTAATTTGGCTTATGCTTAAACTATCCCACTAAAATTCCACTGAACTAAGTCTTCAGAGACCATTTTAACAGCAAATTAAAAATCAAGACAAAACAAGAAGCTTAGAGATTGTTTTAATCTTAATAGATGTTTTTGGCAAATTTCCTTAAAATGTTTTATTTCCTTGACAACCATGACATCCTGTTTTCCTACTTCTTTTACTCTAGGTAACATGATAATTAGTATAACTACAACCTACTCTGTTTATTCTGTTCACTTTTATGTCACACAAAACCTGGTACATTCCAGGTTAGTTGTGTTCTACTAGAAATTAGGAAACACAATCATGGGTTTTTAACAGCAATGATATTCTGGCCATTTCTTTATGCAAATGTTTTTTAATGATTCTATTGGGGAGAGTAAATAAGGAGTATGTATGCATATTCTAAAGGAATTTACAATTTATTGGGTACTATGTGATCAAATATATGATTAGGAAGTTTAAGGTACATGATATAAGAGAAGTAGCAAGTACTATTTAGAATTTCTTTTCTGTAAAATTGGCAAACATTTAAAATCCTTTACTTTTTTAGCAGGAGGGTAGATATGTTGATTAACTTTAGGGTACATGTGATCTTTCATGCTATAATTTTAAGAGTGACCACTATCTACAAATCAAACTATAATTTCTAGAAGGTAAAGTGAAGGGAAACATGAAGTAGAAATAAAAGGAGATTGAAATTAACACCAAAAAAGCAAGACAATTAGAAAACACAAACAAAACATTAGCAGTAAGTTCAAATATACCAGGAGTTAATAATGTAATAAATGTAAATGGATCAAATTGCCAGTTAAAAGAAAAAGTCAGATTTGATAATAAATATTTTAGCTATTAACATTGCTGATGATCCATAGAGATGCCACTTACCTCTCCAAAGTCTACAGAAATCATTTCCATACATGTAACAAACATTACATGAGAAAAGCAAAATTTCAGCTTCTTAAAGGAAAATAAAGAACACACATGGCCACAAGTTAAAAGAATATTTTTCAGAAAAAATAGCACAAACTACAGGAAAGATGGTTAAATTGACTATGTATACATAAAATTAATTAGTACAAAGAATTATTAGACACTCAAATATTAACCATTAAATTCCCTCACCTCTGAGAATGAAATGTAAAATCATAAAAAAAACTACAAAAATAAGCCAAGGTTAAGTAAATATATTGGAATGTATAAGAAAGAAAAGGGATAGCACCCAAAATTTAGTAAAATAACTGATAGAAAATGTCTTAAAATAGATCAACAGGAAATTCTTAAGAGAAGAAAAAAAAGTGATAAACTTGTTCAAATTCATATGTAATATGGAGAGGTGTAAGAAAAAAAGGTGCATCTCTCAGATTAGCTAAAATCAAAAAGCCCTGAGAATATTCAGTTTCATTAAGACTGGAGCAAGGAAGCAATGCTGAGAGTGACTATTAGAACAAATTCTACAACTTAGTAATTTATCTTCAGCTATAGAAACTTAGAAGAAGTCTGGAATATAAATATAAGTTAATGATTTTAGTAATATTACTTGTAATAGTAAAAATAGTTGAAGCAAGGAAAATTTCAATTGCAGTAAGTGAATAAAAAGTATTTTATCACAATGGAATACTCATTTTTGGTAAAAATAAATGCTTTGGTTTACATATGATGCCATCCTCTACTCCCAGTTGCCCTGTCTTAGGGTATAGGATAAAATATACACCATGACACCATTAAGATACTTTTGAAAATGAAAAGTACATTACTTAGGATTATATAACTATAGAACAAAATTACAAGGAATGCAGTTGAATGAAAAATACCACATTTATAGGGTTACCTTTGTGAGAGAGGGAGAATTTCTTTGGGGAAGACATACTGAGATCCTCAGGTATGTTTTTAAGTCTTTATTTATTAGTTATTTATTTTTTATAAATAAATAATTTTTTATTTTTTATTTTTATTTATTCCTTTTTATACCTTATATATTTAAAGTATTTCAAAATAAGTGTTTTGTTTTGTTTTTAAGAGCTAGCGTATTTGGCATTGGGTGGAGAGATCAGTTTGGACTGGAGAGAATCAAGGAAGTTAACAAGTTGGTCAAAGAAGCACAGGGGTAAAGACAGCAATGGTAGTTAAAGGGGTACACAGTGGATAAGGGCACCAGGAACTTCTACCCTGAAACCAGAAGCAAATTCAGAGAACTGAGACTGGGCTGGTTCCACATGAGCATGGAGACAGCAGAGAATAAGGGAAGATACAATTTTGGTTGTTTCAGAGAAATGCTCTGGCCTTTAGGGTTTTCTACTTTGTTCATTTACCCTATGAAGATATTTAGGTCTTTGTAGCAGAGAATTATAAGGCTTGTTATGAGCTCTAGAAATAGTAAAGTAGTACAGAATAAATGAAGAATTGACATGTGAAAATGACAAATCATATCTGAGGATACTTGTGAAACCACTGCAATGTTCCAAGAAAGAGATGATGGAGAGCTACCTGTAGTTCGGAGAGTAGGAAAGGAAATGACATGAGAAATAGTCTTTAAATTAAAACAAAAACAATAGAGTCTAATTGAGCATGGGTGATTCTAGACAACTCCAAGCTTGGCACTAGCTGGCAGAATAGTTATGGCATTGATAGCAATAGAATTCTTGAGAATGTACTAATTTTGAAAAGAAAGTTCAGTTTTATGCACATTAAAATATTTTTCATATTAAGAAAGAGGCAGGATTGCCTGCTGCTCCCCTCAGCAGTGTATTTCAGTCAATCTGCCTGTTCTGCTCCCCACTCTGTCTCTGGTGAATCCGCTCACCCCCCATACCTTTGGCCTGTACCCCAGTGCTTGTATGCATAAATAAATAAATCTTAAAAAAAAGGAAGAGGCAGGAGCCATGTATCTGCTTAATGGTGATAATAGACACCATAATTATGATTCCATCCATAGGAAACTAGTAAAGATATTATTGATAGGAGTAGAATTTTCTGTAATGACTTTTTAGGATGCTGTATAAAAACCAGGAAGAGTTGTGTAACAAGTGCTGAAAGAGTCTAACTAGGTAGGTGGTAAGAGCATAATACTGAAGTGAGGCGAGGGAACTACAACTGAATTTAATGATTCATAGGTCACTGGTGTCTATTGAGAGAGAGGTTTAAAAATTGAATAAGTTACTTTTTAAACACATAGTATTTTTAATGTTATTTTAATTGATTGTGACATTTGATTCCAATTCTTTCTTATTTCTTGCTGTTCTTCATGTTTAGCTGTCTTCTAGGAACTTTTTCATCTTTAGGGCATTTACCAAACAAGTTTCCAGAAATAGTTACAGGATAAATGAAGTGTAGTGAAACAATCTAGTTTCATTTTTTTCTATTGACAGAAGCATCTTTCAAAGTCCCACAGTTTTAACAGTGACTATGCTCCAGTGATTTTAGTGATAATGTCTATTACAATTACCTATTTCAGCTAAATCCACTGAATTAATGGAATTAGATTATGTTTTTCTTTTTAACTAGGGAAATCAATCTGTCAAGCCTATGACATGCCTAGTCTTTCAGATATAACAAATATGCTTTTGGTATTCCATGCACTCAAGTCTTTTATTTAGAATATTGTATGAGCTCATTCATGTCTTTATAGACTCACAGTTGCCTAGAGTATTTATCTAAAAAAAGTAAACCCTAAATTTGGCATTTGGTTTATAAATTTTTATTTGTTCATTTATAACATGAAAAATCTCCTTGAATCTAGTCTAGATCAGAACTTACAGAAAAATTGGTTTTCACCATTTGACATATGAGGAATGAAAACCCCAGAAAAATGAGGGGGACAAGGTAAAGTCACGTGACCTGTTAACACAGCATACATGATTCAGTTATAAAGACCAACACATAATAAAACTATGTACAAGTTACTAACCTATTTCAGTTGTTCTAAATAGTATTAGATTTCCACTATGCACATATTGGGAGCTGAAGAGAAAACAAGGAAGACTCTAGGAGGCACTTGGGGACAGTCTGCTGTGCTATCCAGAGACCCTAAAATAGGAAGTTGTCATTGTTGGATAAAGGAAGGTGAACGAATGATTGCAGCTAAGAAAATGCATTTTCTTTATTACATGGTAATATTATTAATAGACAAGTCAATATAGAGTAATATTTTCTCAAGCAAAGTAGTCAAATACATTAAGTGACAGATAATTTGGCAATTCACTTCAACCAAAAAATAATTATTGTCAAAAAGACAAGGAAGATTGGGAAATTTATGTAGATTTATCTCCCTCTTGCCCTCATTTGTGAGATCTCTTTGCTCTCTACTTCATACTAGAAAAAAGGGGAATGTGTACAAAGTCATTTTGAAATGAATATAGAATAAGAAAACAGATCTTTAATGTTCAATCTAGTGGCGTAAAGGTTTGAAGACTCTAAAACTTATGCTTGACTCAGGTTAGCATCTTTTGTGTGTCAGATAAATTTTGGAGGAAAAGGATAATGTCTAGTAAAAGAATATCTAAAGTAGAGGAATAAAAATGTGACATAGTTTCCCCTGTATATTTTCTTTCTAAATAATGTATTTGAGATATTTTTTAATGATTGCATTTAGGTATGTAGGATGAAAGATAGGAATGAACTATTAGGGAAGGAAGCCATGGCAAATTGTACCAGCAGGACATTAAGTCATGATGATTAAAGGATACTAATAAAATTCTGGGACTAAGATTAATTTTCAGAAAACCATTCAAATTAATTCCATTTAATATTGAAGAAATAGAAGGGAGCATTACCTTTACTTAAGACCTGGAGAGCTTACATTCCCAGAGTGGTAAGCGATCCTGGATCTGGCCACAGTGTGGAGATGTTGCAACACAGATTCACCTTGCCATGCTGGAGGAATGCTGAGTTCTCTTATTGGAACTTGGATTTCCACTGCCTGTCCTTATTTTCCTTTTCATTTTATAACTTCTTATCGCAAACTACCACTTCCTTTTCTAGTATCAGTTTGTAAATATGTGTGCCACACTTTCTTTTCTTTTCTTTTTTTTTTAGGAAACATTAAAATTTCTATGCATCTGGTACCCCTAAATGTTGACATGTAATATAATGCTTTTAAAACTGATCTTCCATACTATAACTAGGAATCCATGTAATGTTAAAATAAACCTATTTCAATATATAGTACTCTTGAAAGACCCAGTAGAGCATATAAAATTATAGCAAATACTGCCACAGTTGTGGGTTTCATCTAAGAATGAAATAGCATTCATTATAAAAAGCATTCTTGAGTTCTTGTGCAAATCTAGCTCTTCATTCATTCTACAAATGTCAAGTGCTTATTCTGTGCCAGACACTCTTTTTGGATATGCAGAGAGAGACAAAATAGACTTGATACCTACCTACTGAAATAGAGTAACATTATATGTATTATTACTCTGGGGGATAAATATGGTGAAGGAAAACAAAGATGTAATGAAATAAGAAAGTGATTCTAATGGAGCTGAGGAAGGAGGTGGGTGATAAGATAACCAGGTGGAAAATCTCCTATCAGACAGACAACAGCATGTGGGAAGGTCCTGGGGCAATGAGTGGGTGGGAGGAATTTGGCAAAATCAACTAATTGAAGCACTGTGACCAGTGTCAATGGGGCTGGAGCATTTTGGGGGACTAGGGTAAAAGTGGCAGGACATGATCTGTCAAGTCAGCAGGGGCCAGAACATTGAGGATTATGAATAAATTGACAAAGACTACAGAGTTTACTCCAAATTCTGTGGGAAAGCATTAGACTCTTTGTAAGAAAGAACAAGATTATCCTTTTGATTCTGCTGTAAGGTGTAGATTCCAACTCTAAACATTAAAAAGTTCAAGGATTTTTTTACTAGCATTTCCCCCCACCCTAATTTTATATTTTTTCCCCAGAAAATATCTTGGACAAGGGTAACTTAAAGTTTAAAGGCATAGAGGTTTTTGGGTAAAAAAAAAAAACCCTTTAAAAATATTTGGTTTTGCTGATTATATTCAGTCAGCAATGGGTTTGTGTAATTTGGTTTGAAAGGAATTTACCTTTATTGAAAAAATTTGGATCATTAAGTTATTAAATGAATTTCAACACTGTTTATTGAATTTATTATTTAGTGAGGGAAAAGAAAAACAAAACAAAACACTACAAAGATTGTGTTCAGTATAGAATTTGCCGGAATATAGATACCTTAAATTGAGTATTTTCATGGTAGACAGAACACCTAGGTTCTTTTCTATTAGATGAATAATGTATGTCCTTTTGTGCAAACCATTTACCATTCCTTTGCACTCTGAGAATTCCAGCACCTCCATTACCACACAGTGTGTCCTGAAGAGTGAATGCTATGTGCTGAAGTGACTGAAGGTGCAACAGAATTGGCTACATGTTTTAAAAAAATAAGTTAATTATATCTCCACTCACCAGCTGCCAAGCTGCAACATAAAGGGAAAAGAAACAGAATGATAAAGAGTGGATATTAATTATAGGATGGTATTAAACTAGTTCTGTCAAATTGACTTGCAACCCGCCCTCAGGCTAGAAAGTAGAAAGTTTACACAAATAGATGCATGGGAAATTTGTTTTAAAAACACAGAAGTTTGGAGGGATTAATTTACTTATTTTTGATACTCAGTGCCCTTACTGGCTGAGCAGGCCACAGGAGAGGGATGCAGCAGGCAGCAAGCCAGCGGTGTTTCCCAACTTAGTAGATGAAGAACTCGCCCCAGTAACAGCCGATCATCTCAGGTCTGCTCTCCTGGGTGAAGGTCCTGCCAGCCATGGGGCCTACCACTGGGCGGACGCCTGACGTAGGGCGAGCCTGTCCTTCCCCATCACCCCGGGTGTGGCCGCCTTGGCTTGGCGCATGCGCTTCTGGGTTTCAACCTCAGGCCCGATTCTGCTTGCGTGGCTACTGGAGCTGAAGTACTGCTCCATGAAGGAGGTCCACGCTGGTAAGTGAACCTGCTGACTTCCACATTTTTCTAATGCTCATTTTCCCTCCCTATGGATCCAGGTTTTCAACTGGTATCGTTTTTCTTTTGCATGTAGAAATCTCTTTATCATTATTTTCTTCATTTTATTTCTGTCCAGGACTAATAAGAACGCTTAGGTTTTTTTGTTTTGTTTTTCTTGAAATTCCTTTCATTTATTGTTGCTGTTTTATAAGCTATTTGATTTACTTTGGGTACAGAATTCTGGGTTGACTTTTTGTTTCATTTCAAAATGAGTTGTGACTTCTCTTATTCCTAACAATGAGAAATCCGATGTCATTTGTGCTGTCTAGATAAAGTATCTTTCCCACCCCTTTGGCTGCTTTTAAGATTTTCTTGTTTTCAGCATTTAATTATGGTGTTTTCATAGTTTTTATTTTTATCTTGCTTGGAGTTTGTGAAGTTTTTTGAGTCTATGCACTTACAGATTTTTATTAAATTAGGAAAAATTTCTGCTGCTACTTCTTCAAATATATTGTCTATATGCGCCTTTCCACTATTCAGTATTTGCTCCCCCCTCCAACAACGCAGACCCGATGTTGCTTGATTTTGTCCCAAAGGCCAGCGTGACTCTGTTCAGTTTTTTTCCCGCTGTTCTTTTCTTTGTGTTTTATTCTGGATAGATTATATTTCTGTGTCTTCCTGTTTACTTCTGTTTTTTCCCCCACATAACACTGAAGTGTTTAATGTGCTGACAATTCCATTCAGTGAAATTTTCATACAAATAATGTATTTTTCATTTCTGTCTCATTTATTTCTCATATCTCTTTGTTTTTTCTTCATCATGTTTATGTGTTCTTTTAAATTCTGAGCAATATTTACTGTAGTTGTTTTAAAGTCCACTAATTCCATCATTTCTAACATTTCTTGGTCTGCTTACATTGTTAGATTTTTTTTTTCAGGTTCAGGTTTTCCTGCTCCTTAACACATTTAATAATTTTTGAACACCAAAGCCATAAATTCCTTATTGTTAAATGCTAGATTTTGTTGCACTCCTTTAAAATTCTATACTTTATTGGATGAGGGTACCAAAATTCCTACTGCCTAGTCATGAGGTAGCCATCATAATAACATTGTGCATTTTTTACTGGACCACTGTCTCATATAGCTTGTGTTTTCCACATTTTTTGATAGCATTTTCTCCAGTCTTTATTTAATCTTCTTAACTATGGATGGCCCTTGTGCGCAAACCCTAAGGTTGCATTTGCGCAGTGATGAAATTGCCTAACAATGCATTTCTCAGAAAGTATGCTTGCTTTTAAGCAATACATGACTATACTTGCAAGTGTGATCGGTGGTTGGTTTGCTTTTAAATCATCTTCTGGTGAGTAAATATAGTTGTCCTCTAGGACTAAATTCCCCTTGTAAATGACTGTCTTTTTCTGGGAATTCTACAGATACCCAGCATTGTCTGCTTGTACTGCTGACATAGAATACCACAAACTGGGTGGCTTAAACAATAGAAATTTCCCCACTATTCTGGAACCTAGAAATCCAAGAACAAGGTGCCCAGAGTTGGTTTCTGCTGAGGGCTTGTTTCTTGGCTGGCAGTTGTGTGCTTTCTTTCTGTGTCCTCACATGGCCTTTTCTCTGTCCATATTCTCTCAGAGGGTCTGAACACAGGGTCTGTCCTTACTTATAAGGAGTCCAGTGCTATGGAATCAGTGTCTCACCTTTAGACCCTCATTTAACCTTAATTACTTCCCTAAAGGTCTTATATCCACCGATAGTCACATTGAGGATTAGAGATGCAACCTATGAATATTGTGGAGCTATAATTCATTTTATAACAGTCAACAATGAGGTTTCTCCACTCTGCCTAAGTATTTTTAAATGAATTATTCTCAGTTCTGTGTAACCTGTCCAATTTTATAGGTACTCACTAATTGTTTTTCCCCTTATTCATTCCCCCTAGTTTTGTGGAATTTTGCTCTATCCATACATAAAATACTTTAGGAAATACTTTATACATAAAATACTTTAGGAAACCCCTAAGCAGACTTCTGGAATTCTTTCTCTTATTTTATCTTTTACCCTGAACACTAATCTATGTTATTTCACCTTAGCAAGACTACCATGTTCTATATCATTCACAATAGACTCCTCTCAGGTTCACAATTGTTTTTGCTTGTTGTTTGTTCATTGCCTAAAAAAAGTTATGTATATTTGGGCTTCCCTGGTGGCACCAGGGGTTGAGTTGCAGCACTATGAAGCTGTCTACAGCCATGAGTTCAATCCCCGGCTAGGGAGGTGACCCACATAGTGTGGTAGACTTCTTGTATCTTGTCTGCTGCTCCCCTCAGCAGTGTATTTCAGTCTGTCTACTTGTTGTGCTCCCCATTCTGTCTCTTGTCAATCCTCTCACTCCCCCCCCCACACCTCTGGCCTGTACCCCAGTTCTTGTATGCATAAATAAATCTTAAAAAAAGTTATAAAATTTTTCAGTTTCGTACATTTTTGTTGGCAGGAGGTAAGTCTCACTGGAGTAATTACTCCATGGGCTGAAACAGTTCTTTCTGTTTGTAAAATTAAAATTTTGTGACTATATGTTTTTTGATAAATGATTATCAGACTTGATAATTAACAGACTTGCCTTTAGAAATAACTATAATAGATATATGATAGATGGATACATAGATATATAGATAGATAGAAGGCAAATCTAAGTATATTTGAAAGGCAAGATATATTGTCAGATCCAATATTAATTTGGTGGCTCTAGTCTCAGCCACTAAAAATTTATAGTCAGTTAGATAATGTTCAGTTTCACAATAGTAAAACTGATGCAAAAGATACTGTGAAAAAATTCTTGATAGCCACTTTTATAATATATTCTAAAATTCTAATGTATTCTAAATACAATTTTGTATTTAGACTTTAATAATGTATTCTAAAATTGACCAAATCTATGAAAGTTATGAAGCTCATAAACAATTGACTATCATCTGTCTCCTGAACATTCTGTAACAGCATCATTCAACCCTTTGTGCAAGTGATAATAAAACAGATGCAAGTGGTAGGCAGTAGATCTGAGTTTAAACAGTAATATAGGTGATGTGTCACAGATGTTGAGATACTGTTCTAAGCTCAAACTTAGCTGTGTGTCAGAAGCAACTGGAAGCCTGATTAAAGTCCAGATTACAAATCTTCACTCCTTGAGACTGAATTATTAGGGCTGACCAGGACCTTAGAAAGTGTATTCTAACAATTTCCCAGAAGCCGCTGCTGCTAGTCTTGAGACCATACCTTTAGAATCACTGCTCTATAGCATAGTGACTTGTATTGTTTAAATTTGGCAATAGTAGTTCTCTGAACAAAAGATTTTATTAGTAGTGTGATATATGTGAATTGATCATGTTCTATAGTCAAATATTTATGGGAGCTAAAATTAAAATGGAAACAAAACGGGCCTTCCTGGTGGTGCAAGGGGTTAAGTCTCAGCACTATGAAGCTATCCTCAGCTACTGCAGCATGAGTTGCATCCCCAGCCAGGGAGTTAACCCATATGGTGCAGCAGACCTGTCCTGTTTTGCCAGCTGCTCCTCTCAGCAGTGAATTTCAGTAGATTTGCCTGTTCTGCTCCCCACTTGGTCTCTGATGAGTCCTCTCACCCCATCACCTCTGGCCTACATCCCAGCTCTTGTATGCATAGATCAATAAATCTTAAAAAAATAATAAAATGAAACACTATGGTTCAGCCACTTCTAGAAAGTCATTTTTGTGTCTCTGAGTCTTAGATTCATCATCTGTAGAAAGGTAATTTTAATATCTGATTAGCTAGCTATTTTCTTGCATAAGTAGCACATTTTAATTTATTAATATTCATTAATAAATACTTTTACTCCATGTCTTTCCTCACTAAAGAAAAAAATTATTCCAACAAGAGTGTGTAAATTTCTATTGACTAGAAGGCTCTAAATAGCTAAAGTAAAAATCAGTGGAGAAGCTAGAACATAATCACTGTTTTAATCATCTTGATCCATTCTGAAATAGTTTTTAAGACCTAAGAAGAACAGTGGGACTGTTAGAGGGCAACCGCAATGTGAAACGGGTTGGCGTGACTGTGGATCCTCACCTGTGTGCTTAAAATGGACTTATGATAAGACTCAACTGCAGGCATGCACAAAAACGGTAATAAAAGGTTTATTTACAAAAGAAGGGAAATGAAGAAATGAGTAACTTAGAAAGAGAGAGATAAATTGGTGAATGTATCTTGCCAGGTCCACTGAACTGGAACTGCAATAGTATGCTGGAAGTCAATAAAAAATGAACAGGCCCCCCAAGACCCACATGTCTGATTATATACAAAACCTGGCTGCTTAACTCCACCCTCAGTTCCCAGCACTCCTCCCTTTGGTGATGATGGCATTATGCGATTTGTAGTCCTTGTCATCTTGGATCTCTTTGGTCTGGGGTGGGGGTGGGTCCATATAACCTGTTTGTGGAGTTTGATTAGGACATCCTTTTCTCCCAACAGGACCTGAATTTAAGTTCAATAGAATATATCTTGACTTTCTTTAACTCTATTTTTGAATATACAAATTCTGGATTTACTTTAGAATTAACCACGATTTTTAAGATTCTAGTAATGTGAGTGAGAATTATGAATATACCCACCATGGTTATTTTAGGTTGAACTGAGAACCAGTCTGTCTACCTGTTTGGACTTTCTGGTTTACTTTGGGTCATTTATGAGAAATAACCATGACTTCGATTGAGAGTTTGCTTGAAAGCTCTTGTCAGTAAGATGCATCAGTCATTAGGAGGTTGCTTTTCAAAACAGACATGTTACACAATGTTCTTTACTACATTTTCCTACTGGGAGGATGTGTAATGTATGTTACCACTTCTGTCATTAAGGGTATGGATCTTGCTTAGCATGACATTTTGTGGGATACTCATTGTGTGGTATATTTATAGGCATCTAACCGGATGAATAACATCTGATGAGTTCAAAGCACACACATTAATGGGAGTATGGACATCTTTCTGAATAAACTACAAAAACAAATCCAAATTCTGTGGTAATTCTTCCATCTGTCCTGTGATATTCATTCTTGTAGAATACCATACAGTGGTGGTGTCACAATGTTATGTCTCTGGAGCATCATGTAACCTTGGGAGCAGAAATATCTGAAGAACCAAAGGAGAGTAAAGGCTATAATTAAAAATAAGCCCCAAGAAATAGTTTCCATGTGGTTGTGAGAAGCCCTTGAGCACAGCTGGAAAATTTCAGGCTGAAATATGTTGGAACAATAGTTTACAAAGGAAAGTAGCTGGGTTTGTGGTTACACTTAGAAGTGAAATTTCCTTGCTTGGTCATAATAGCAAACTAGCTATAATGTTTGGGAGAATATTCCCTAAAGAAGATTTTTTACTCCCTGAATTACAGAGAAACATAATAGAAGATGATTTTTTTTCAATTCAGAATATGGGATTTTACTCACATTAAAAATAGTTTATTATGTACAAATGAAAATAATTTTCAAGACATAAAGAAAAACAGATTTATTTAATAATAAGGGCTGAAGAATCTAAATTTCAGGAGGAGATTCTCATTTAGTATAAGTTTTAAAATCAGGTTATATTTTAAATCTTGTAGTATAGTTCGTTCCTTTAGTATTTGGATAAGTATTTCGATATATCCAAAATCAAACTCATCATTTTCTCTAGAGTCACTTGTTCCTTTGTATTTTTGTTGTTGTTGTTGTTTCTGGCTTCATCTTCCTTCAAGTGATCTAATCTTGAAGCTTTGATATTAATTTTTATTTCTCATTGTATTCATTTTCCATATTGTCAATTCTTAATTTTTTATCATTCTGCTATTAATAGATCATTCGCATCCCATGTCTATTTATTAAATTGTCTTAAGATGTTGAAATTATTGAAAGTAGTCTTAAATGCCAGACAAGCAGAAAAGCCCTACGAAGTTGTGAAGTCTTCAGTTGTGGATAATTGCTTGGAAATGGGAAGAGAGGTTGCAGAGTGGTTAATTTGTGGTTGATGAAATTTTAATAAACCAATGTATTGAAAAGCTAGAGTGGAATCCAGGAGAAGACATAGAAAAATAAAAGCAGTTGTGTGACAGGCATATGTGGGTGATGAACAATATTTTGAATGATAAGGATACATTTTAGAACAAGAATGTATACTACTGCTGACAAGTCATGTTACCAAATGCTAAAAAGATTTTTCTAAATATGGTCTATTTGGGGTAGAAATGGAATCGCCCTTTTAAGAAAATAGCTTCAATGTTTATTCTACCTCTAGACATAGTATTAGTAAACTGTTTCATAGAATATAATGTTAGAGATTTTGTTTAGAAGTTTTATTTTTCAGACATGAGTAAAATTTTTATTATTGCTGAGAAGGAAGCTAAAAAGACCAATTCAATCTCTAATTGTATAAATGTGTATACTGTAATCAGTGGTACAGTTAGCAATGCAGGACAAATTTAAGTACTTTGTTTGAGATCTAAGTCTTGATGCAAGTTCAGTGAGTCTGTATTAGTTTTCCATTCTAGGACTGGTTTTCGTATTAGTCTGTAAATATAGATTATTGCAAGAGTTTTTTTTATGTGTCTTATGATTATAATGTAAAACAATTAATTTTAATGAGATTCAACTTAATTTCAAGGAATATTATATAAGCATTATTACTTTGACTTTTGAAAATAAATATTGTTATTATACTGGTCCCAGAAAATGTAGTCTGATTATCATCCATGAATTGTTTCCTAGAATAACAAAACCAAAGCCAATTTACAATTATATTGTAACTTGGTGGTACTAATTGTGTCATGGAGACACAGAGCCCTTTTCTTTCTTCCAGTATATGATACCATGAATATATTCTTATTCATGAGTACTTTTATTCAATTACTTCATTAAAATGTATATATGAATCAAATATAGTGATTTATTGACATGGATAATTTACTTCTAGTTTAGAATAAACCTTAAGAACAGAAAAACTCATTAATCAGAATGTCATTAATTCAAAATGTGTGAATATTCAGCTTGGAGTAATAGAATTAACCTTTGTATGATCTATAAAGACATAAGTAAGACCTATTTTATTTCTACATGGAGCAGACATTGAAACAAGGGAAATGTTTAGTCTGAGACAAATGGAATGATTTTTTGTTAGTTCTTTCATATATTATCTTTCAATATAAACTATATATAAAACATTGCATGAAGATATATTACTTTTTCTAAATTAACATTTAAATTTCATCATTCTCTCAATCATTAAATACTTTTGAGCACTAACTATATTCCAGGTACCTTACAAGAGGTATTACTACTACTAGTAGTAGTGGAAATACCTATGGGAAATATTTATTGAGCAGCTGCTATGTTTCAGAAATTTGCTGAACTCTTAACATGCATTATTTTATTAAGTCCTTACTACAATCCTATTAGTTTACCATTATTAACTATTATTAACATTTTATAGTAATAAGATTGAAGCATACGATAGTAAATAATTTGTTTAAGGACACAAGTAGTCTAGATTCAGAATATATATCAGGTAGTCTGACTCCGAAGGGAAAAATTATTTTTTTTAAACTACCATCCTAGTAATAATAGTGAAAGAAAAAGTTAGTATCCTGCCCTAACCAAACTTAAATCCTATTCACTGGTGATAGCATTAAAGAAATAGACAACTAAATATAGAATTGTGATTAGTAATTTATTTTATGAAGAAAGAAGAAGATAAAGCATTATGGAAGATCTAATTTAAGTAGAAGGTTAATGAGCTGTCTCTCAAGCAATGTTATATAAACTGAGACTTTAAGTAGGGTGAGTGGGAGTTAGGCAGGCCATAAGGGAGGGAGACAGAAATAGGATTTCCAAAGGAAGAAGTAAGTTTGGACAAAGGTGGAAAGAGCCTGGTAGGTTGAGGAACTGAAAACAAAGGGGAAAATGGCATGTAGAGGGTGAGACAGGACTTTGTTAGTTAGCATGACTATTTTTTTTTAAGTTAAAATAATTCAAGGGTTTTCAAATTTTAAATAATTATTCATGGTGTATCAGAGAATATTTAGAGGAGGACTTTGTAGATGATCAATTAGGAAGCTGTGGAGATGTTCAATTAGGAAGCTATTGCAGGAGATCGGGTACAAGGCAGTTTTTGCTTTAATTAGATTAGCAGCAATGGAAAAAAAAGATAAAATAATTAAATTTAATGCTTACTAAAAGAGAGGTGACAATTTACTTGGGGGTGTGTGGGATGGTGGTGTAAAAGAGACATGGGTGAATAAAAAGGGAGGAAGTCAAATAGGCCAGGAAGAAACAACGAGAAAGACAGGAAAAGACCTAGGCACGTGGTATTAAAAAGCCTAGTAAACTGTGAGTTCAAGACAAGTGTTTAATGGTGTAAAAAACTGAATAGAAATCAAGAAAAAGGATACCGAAAATTTTCTGTTGTGTTTGCTAGCGCTTGGAGTTCATAAATGGCTTCTGCAAGTAGAGTTTCAGTACAATAATGGGATCTAAATCCAAATTAGAGGTAGTTAAGCAGTAAGGGGAGACTTTTGAGAAAGTTGACTGTCAAGCAAGTGCTGTAGTGAGAAAATACTGAAGTTAATGACTTATTGATTTAATGGTTAGATTAATGGACACAGATTATTTGCTGCCTATCCCATTTCAAGATTCTAATTTTCCTCCCCTGATTTTGGCTGACTTTCGTCACTGACCAGTAGAATATGGCAAAAGTACTGTTCTGGCATGTCTGAGGCTGCCATTAAAAGCCTTGTAGCTAGACTTCTTGGGAAACTTACATGGTGCTGTGAACCATCATATGAAAAGTCTGAGAACTGGGAAACATGCTTTAAGGAAGGTCAGACTAGACCACGACAAGGCTCTGTTAAGGGAGGGATACCTGGATGGCTTATCTGTTCTAGTCATCCCAGTGCAAACAACAGGCCTATTGTAATGAAGCCGTTTTGAAAGTTGCAGCCTTAGCAGTTGCAATGTGGTGAAGTATCCAGAAATAGGGCTTTTGACTCATGGCCTCTTACCAGTAAATGGGGGAGGCTTTTTCTTTCTTCCTTATATATTGTTAAATAAATACCCACTTAGTTAAATATTACAATTTACAAATGTTCAGTGTACTTCAAAATTTACAGAATACATACTTAAAATAGGACAAATAATTAGGTGCCAACTAGAAATTTCTTAATAAAGCATGTAACGCAACATTTTAACTTAAGGGATATTTGCCCTATTTAGTCAAAGTAAGGGAAAAGTTTTATATTCATAAATTATATTCAAATTACTTGAAATTTATTTAAAACAACTTTTTAAACCACCCTCCAATTTTAAAAAATATTCTGTGATCACTTGATATACACTTTCTTGATATTGTTAGATATTATTCCAGATGTTACTCTAAGGGTTTCACATACAATAATTTGTTTAACCTAAGAACAACCATGCCAGGTAAGTATGATTTTTACTTGCATTTTACAGAAGTGAAGTTAAGTTATACTGTCAAGGTGTGCAATGAATACCTGACCAAAAAAGTATTTGAGTCCATGGGGGCAGAGGTGTTTGCTTCCTCCACTGTTAAGTCTCAGTCTGAGTCTGACCCTTCATCTCTTATTCCTTAGAGGACTGATGTGCTGAGCCTGAGTCAAGGAGCCTTTAATATTTTATATCTGCTCCAATATAAAATCTCTGAGACCAGGTTTACTTAAAGCTATTTAGCTATGCTTTATGAGGTCTGGATATTTAGTCATCCATTCAAGTAGATCTTAATTGTTAAGGTCTGCAGTTTTATATATAATCAGCATTCACAGCCAAGTTCATTCGTGAATACAGTCTTCTCCCCCTGGTGCCAACCTGCTCTTCAGGAAGTTTTTGGTGACTTTTAAATATTCTTCAGTAACAATATCCCACATCAACTTTCAAGGAAATGACACTGGACTGCTACCAAAGCTTTGTTACACGTCCCCCAGAAATGTGAATCTTAGTGGTGAGTTTTTATAACTTTCTTTAAATGAATCTGTTACCCTCAGGAGAAATGTTATGTGTTAGAGGTGACTACTGATCAAACTGGCAAGAGATAATGCTTTAGCAGGGAAAGTAACTTGAATTTTTTAATGAAATTTAACTTTATCCCATTGAAAGTGATAATACATGAAATTGAAATAGATTTGTATAGAATGTATGTTCTTTATACATTTATTTATTTTGCATCTAAGAACTCTTTACCCAAGTTTTCAAATTAAACATATAAATTCTAGAATGATGGAATTTATGATAAACAACAATTTCACACCTTTGGTGTTCCTTTGAATAGTGACAGAATACATGACTATAAATGTACAATGATAAATTTAAATGTATCATATAGAGGAAGTAAAGCAATAAAGGGTAAGATAAGGCCAAACAAAACAGGTATGTAGATGAGTATGCAGAGGAGTGGGGAAGCAAGTAATACAGGAAAAAGTTATTTTTTTCCAGAGTATAGGGCAATTGTGGTTAGGAAAGGAAATCATTTTTAGGGATTTCTGTAATTAAGGACTAGAGATATTTTTATTAATGGATACTTGAAACTTTTTCCCACTGTTCATATGATTAATTTTCCATTTTTATAAGAAAATTTTAGTTTCTAGACAATTTCATGTCTTGAAAAAATTTTAGTTTTCTGACAAACTCATCTCCTTACAGTAGAAGATTCTGTTCTCTGGTATTATCTATTTTCAGATGCTTTTGCTATTGTTGTTTTTGTTTCCGAAGCCATTTTCTTAATTTTCAGAGAAAATTGCTTCTAGGTTTCTGTAATTCGTTTTCTGACTGTGGGGTATCCCAGACCATGGAAACAGAAGACACAGGAGTCTGCCCGTGGGGTGGAACCCTCTTTGGCCTTGTGGGCCATGTGCTCTGGAAAGAGAATTCCTTTTCAGCTGTAGGGGATAAATCTTTTTTTCTTTTATGTATGTATGTATACTTGATATGTAGCATTATATTAGTTTCAGGTGTACAGCATAATGATTTGACATTTGTATATATTGTGACACTATAAGTCCAGTAAAATCTGTCACCATACATAGTTATAACACTTTTCCTTGTAATGAGAATTTTTAAGGTCCATACTCTTGGCAACTTTCAAATATGCAATACAGTGTAATTAACTGTAGCCACCATGCTGTATATTACATTCCCATGGTGTTTATCTAATAATTGGAAGTTTGTACCTTTTGACTCCTTTCATCTATTTTTCCCACCCCTTGCCTCTGGCAGTCACTAATCTATATTTGTGAGGTTGATCAGTTTTTGTTTGTTCTTTCTACATTTCATGTACAAGTGAAGAAATAACGTGTGCCCCTTTCTGACCTATTTCACTTAACATAATGTCCTCTGGACACATTGCCACAATGGCAAGATTTCATTCTTTTTTCATGGCTGAAATATTCCATTATATGTCTCACACACGTGTGTGTGTGTGTGAGAGAGAGAGATCACATTTCTTTACTCATCCACCAGTGACACTAAAGTTGTTTTTATAGTTTGGCTATTATAATAATGCTGCAATGAACATGAGGGTGCACTTTCTTTTTGAGTCAGTGTTCTCAGTTTTTTTGTTTTTGATAAATACTCAGAAATGGAATTACTGGAGCATATGGTAGTTCCATTTTTAATATTTTGAGGAACCTTCATATTATTTTCCATAGTGTCTACCCCAATTTACATTCTTACCAACAATGCTCAGGGGTTCCCTTTTCTCTTCCACATACTTGCCAACACTTGTTATCTCTTGTCTTTTTAATGATAGTCACTCTAGCAGATATTAAGGTGATAAGCCCCTTGTGGTTTTGACTGCATTTTCTCCATGATTAGCAGTTATTGACCACCTGTATGCATTTTTTAGAAGAATGTCTGTTTAGATACTCTGCCCAAATTTTAATTGAATTTTTTCACTGTTGAGTTATGAGTTATTCATTATAATTTGGATATCAACCCCTTATCAGATAGAGGAGTTGCAAATATTTTCTCCCAGTAGGCTGTTTTTTCATTTTTCTGATGATTTCTTTGCTGTGCAGTAGTTTTTTAGTTCGATGTGTTCTCACTTGTTTATTTTTGCCTTTGGAGTCACATTTTTGTTGTAGGCAGTTTATGGTTTCAGATTTTATATTCAAGTTTTTAATCATTTTAAACATAATTTTTGTATATGATATGAGACAGTGATCCAGTTTCATTCTTTTTTTGTGACTGTCCAATATTTCCAATACTGTTTATTGAAGAGGCTGTCCTTTCCCCAGAGTAAGGGATAAATCTTGATTAGGTTAAACCAAATTTGGTGATTCATTTCATTCAGTTATTGTTTTGGACATGTGCATGTCGTGAACTTTGATCAAGCTGATGAGAGGGAAATTCATTCTGGGGACTGCGTCAGTTCTTAGTTTATTGCCTCTCAGCCCTGAATGCACCTACTGTCATGTGCTCTATAATAAATAAGGGAATTCTTAAAGCATTTCCCCTTTAGTTGAATATGATGCTAAGCTTTTTCAGTAGAGGGCACTGTAGAGACATTGCAGAAGGAGGAAGCTTCCTGCAATTTGCAGCCTGAAATGTGGGCATGAGAACTTAGGATGGAACCTGCCTGAGCCACAGACTCAGACTCCATCTCTGTGACCTTCTTGTTGTGACCTAGTGATAACCTAGCAGGTCTGGGAGGGAGAAAATCTCTCTAGAAACTCTGCTCTGCCAGGCTCTGTCCCCAAACCCTTACACTCCCCTTTGCTTCTTCACCTCCACCCCCAAAAAACAAGAGAGTTCAGTCCCCTATTGACTTCCACACCACTGGTAGCTGACTTTCTCCCTAACCCCTAGCTCTGCCTCCAGCATTGCACAGAACTCCTTCCGTTTGCCCAGCAACTCCAGACCCCTATGGGCTGGCTGAACTATACAGCCTCCCTGTTATCCTATGACTGCAGCACACCTCCAACAAACCTAAACTCCTTCCAAGTTTGCCTTTCCTTAGATACTCCTCCGTAGCCCTAGGATATGATATAAGGGTTTCTTATCTTATTATAGTTGTTTTATTGTAGTTAGTAGTTCTTATATTAAATTCTTCATATTTAAATACTGTGTGATTTCTGTCTCCTGATTAGACCAGACAATTGTAGGGGGTTTCTGAGATACAGTCTTCTCATTCAGAAAAAGCAAAGGGTGAGTTTGGGGTGCATTTTTCTGCTCCTAAATGTTAATACTTGCAATCCCTGAAACGTTAGGTCATTTTTGTTAATGGGGGAGACAAATGGAAAAACAAAACAAAAACAAAACAAAACTGGTATTTTAATGACAGCTTGATATTCAACTAATCTATCCAGATATAGTTCTACACTCAGATTTATATTAGGTCAGCTAAAATATTACTCTCCTTTTTAAGCTACTTTTGGTTAAAATTTCAATTATTTGGGGTGCAAAGTTGTATATAAAGATGTGTGATGTTCCCTGTTTTAAGTCATCATTATTCTTTTTGAAGGTTTTTTCGGAGGGTAATTTATGATGGACTATCTGTGCCACTCGTTGAGGTTTGGATTTAGATTCATTCTGATGGGTCCTCTGTGTTAAATAATTCATTAGTCTGCTATCTCTGTAGTGGTTGTTCTGTTGTTTTATATAGCACCTTTAATATGTTCATGTGTGGCTTGGTATTGCCCAGTTATTTTAGTTTCTGCTTTTTAGTGAAGCTCCTTAATCTTTCTTCTGTCTTGAATGTTAATTTTGGCATGGGAAAGATTCTAGATTGGAAATATTTGTTTTTAAGTACTTCAAATATCTCCTTCCATTTCTTTCTTGCTTGTAGTATTTCTACTGTAACATTTGCTGACAGTTTAATTGGTGCTCCTGTATAAGTTACTTTTTTCTCTTGATAATCTTAGTCTTCGGTCCTCGTCATTGGTTTTCAACAGTTTTATTATAATGTATCCTGGTGTGCATCTGTCCTACTATTTTGTTTGGAACTCCTTGGGTCTCTTGGAGCATGTGTCTACTTCCTTTCCCAGACTGAAATGGTTCTCAACTATTATTTCTTTAAATAAGATTTCCATGTCTTTTTCTTTCTCTTCTCCTCCTGGGACCTCCATGATATGGGTACTATTTTTCTTCAGGTTATCTCAAAGGGCTCTTACACAATTTTCATTTATTTTAATTCTGTTTGCTCTTTGTCCTCTGACACTGCGTTGTTTTTTTTTTTTTTTAAGATTTATTTATTTATACATACAAGAGCTGGGGTACAGGCCAGAGTCCAGGACAGTGAGAGGATTCACCAGAGACAGAGCAGGGAGCAGAACAGACAGACTGAATGAAACACACTGCAGAAGGGAGCAGCGGGCACAGCAGGAGAGGTCTGCAGCACCATGTGGGTCCCCTCCCTGGCCGGCAGCAGGGATCGAACTCCTGCTGCAGTGGCTGCAGTTTGCTTCATAATGTGTTACTTAACCCACTGCGCCACCAGGGAGGCCCCTGACACTGCACTTTTTGAGCTCAATAATTTTCTCCATTGCTTGCACTGATTCTCTACATGTATTGTCAAGACCTCCTGTGGTATTTTTAAGTTTGGTTATAGTATTTTTTATCAACTCTGTTATTCTAAAGTTTTCTTTTTAACTTTTAAAAGACTGTCACATTGTTTCTTGGCAATCCTTGATGATGACATGGACTTTTAGTCTTGAGTCATTAGGATTATACTCACCTTAACAAGTTAGTTCATTGTTACAATGAGAGGTAGGGTACAAGGGGGGAGCATGGTCCACTGGACTAAGGTGGAGGATTATTGGGGCTTTGATAGGGGGTATCATAGCTGTAACATACATCTGAAGAAATGTGAGCCTGTTTCCCTAAATTGTATGCAGTGCCGTAAACCATCATTATCTCAATAAAAAGTAATATAATTAAAAAAAAACTCATTTCATGTTATACATATCCAAGTCCCTCATATCATAAAATTATACAGGCAATTCTTTTTTAAAATTTTAAAACAATTTTTCTTTCTTATATGTTGAGTATCATTTTTATGGCAAAAAGCCATCCCCTTGATATCAAGGCCCTTTGTGTACTTTTTTTCAGGTTGAATGTCACTCTTACCTCAGAAACCTAGGTCTTTCTAAAGGAAAGCAAACATTTCAGTGTATTTCTGACTTCTCTTCCTTCAGAAAGTTGGGCTTAATAATTTGATAGAAGTCTGCATTTAGAATTGACAAGAAAACGTATTGACAAATGAATCAAGAAAACGTAAAAATAAAACATAAAAAAACACAACACTACAAAGTCTATTCTCTCATACTACTGTGTCCTCTAAATATGTACAGATTTCCTCCCTTACTCAAAGGAATCTTTCCAGAGTGGGCTGGGGTGCAGGGGAAATATCAGCCACATGGCTTTTATGACTATGTTCTGCTCACCACCATCCTCGCTTGGCACCTTTGCTCTTTGTTTTCATTGTGTAGTACTAGAGCGGCCTTTGCTTGCTGACTTTGAGGCTTCCTGCAGACTCACATCTAGATAGCACCAGCTCTACCCAGTTGGAATCAGTCCTTATAATTCTTTGTGGGAAAATAAAGATCTTAAAGTCATTTACCCATCCCACCCAACCCAGTCTCCTTCCTCAACGTCCCTCACCTGCATAGGATGATGCGTCACGACCAGATTACTGCCTTTTCTTGTTAACATCTCATCATGAGCGTGCACTTTCTTTCTTCTTCGTTTTCCTGTTCTTCACAAAGTGACTCACTCTGCATGCCTTTAAAGCATTGCTTCTATTCTGGGCTTTGGGAGACCCATACCCCTGATTCCCTTCCCAGGTAGACTTGGTGAGCTGCGTGAATTCACTTACAGCCTGTACACATCGTTAGTGAATAATGACGTGCATACTTTCTCATGGAGCTACCTAGGAAGTTTGGCTACTGCTAAAGTTCATCACTGCCTTACTCATAGGAAAGTTAATACTCTCAACTTGGAAAGTTAACTAGTATATATAGCAGAAGAAATAGGGTTTGGGACTTAGATATAAGTTTTGTGCTGCAGCAGAAGGACTAAAACTGGACTTCCTTTTACTCTTCATTTTCAGTACTCAAGGTGACCTGTTAGTCTAAGAAAATCAAAATGAGACCCTAGATATCTAGTGGAATGTGAGAGAAAGCACCTCCTCAACATTGTGAACCCCAGAAGCCAGGATCCCCATTTACATGGTATCCTTCCTCTGTATTTCCATTTTCAACTCTGAGGTGCAAAATTGCCATAATCATTGACCAACTTTCTAATCAGATCTCTGATATTTGATTTTTAAAAATCAGAAAAATGTCAGTGAATGTAGCTCTTTGAAATTCATATAAGCCGCCAAAGAAACACAGCTCACTAGTGGCTTTTGAGAAGCTATTCATTTTAAGATAGGAGCAAGCAGCTTTAACATCAAAATTCAGAAATGCAGCTTTATTTTGTGATTGTGTTGAAAGGCTGCCTACATTCTTGCAGTGTTCTCTCTCTGTTGCTTTCTTCTTTAAGGGAAATAAGGAATGCCTAAGATAATATCAAGCATTTGTTTCAATTGCCCTGTTCTACTTACCCTCTCTCATTTCTATCCAAAAGTGAATGATGAATTCAATGAGGACAGCTGAGTTGCCCTGTCTCAGGACATTTCAAAAGTGAGCCAGACTTCTCATACCTCAGCATGGCCAACCCTAAATCTCTCTTCAGGAGGTAGACCTTTAATCTTCAAATCATTATGTTAAGATAGGCCCGGAGTCTTCACCATTGCCCACTTTCCTCTGTTCTAGGAACAACATATCTTTATCCTAATTGTGCCTTGGGTCTTTAATAGAGCATTAATATTTATCAATTGTTGGTAAGTCTTAAATTTTTTCTTAACATTCCATACTATTTTTAAAAAGATTTCTTTATTTATGCATAAAAGAACTGGGGCACAGGCCAGAGAAGTGGGGGTGAAAAAGATTCACCAGGGACAGAGTGGGGAACAGAACAGGCAAATTGACTGAAATACACTGGGAGCAGCAGACGAGGCAGGAGAGCTCTGCTGCGCCATGTGGGTCATTTCCCTGAGGGATTAAACTCATGCTGCAGTGGCTGCAGATGCTCCACAGTGCAGTGCTTAACCCCTTGCACTATCAAGGAGGGCCCTCCCATACTATTTTTTATGTATAGAAATTGGGATTAGGACACACACATACAGATATATGTAAATTTAGCTACAGGATATTTATTGTAAAATTGCAAAAACCAATACATATGTATTTACACTCACACACATATATTTATATGTGTTTTATATGTATTTATATGTATTTACATTCACACATATATTTATATTCACACACATATATGAAATATATCTATCTATCTATCTATATATATAGCAGTCCTTAATCATGTTGCTTGTGGGAAAACATTTAATAACCTAAGATATTTTCAAGGGTCAAATCAAGTTAAGAACTCTGAATTATATTCTAAATCTCCATTTTCTTACATCATTTATATCTGTATGTGCCATGTCTAAATCTACATCCTACCAACTCCATCACTGATTAATTTTATCGTCCTCATCATCTGTCTTTCCCCCCTTTACTCCACTTCCCCTTCACTACTCTTTCATCCTCCTTCCCTATTCTACTCACGGAAGTCTTATGTTGCTATCTTGAAGTTATGATTATGGATGATTTATATTTTCTTCTTTCTCCTTACCTGCATTTAGTAACTTTTCTATAATTATTGTATATAATTTGGCTTCTCCCGTGTCTTCTATACAACTTCCTGTAATGACTCATGATAAAACTTAGGAGGCCTCAGAAATATTCTTCAAATATTCCTACAATAAAATATTCTGTCAGATTTATTAGTGGTTTCATATAGTTTTCAGTTTATGCGGACTCTGACAGACAAAATTTATATATTATCTAATTCAGTTCCTCATCTTAAGGGGGATAGACTGAAGTATGCCTAGAGAGGCAGACAATCAAGGCAACGTAAGAAGTCACAGTCCAGGCCTACTTGGTGGCTTAGGGGTTTAGTCTCAGCACTGTCACTGCTGTGGCCTGGGTTTGATCCTGGGTGCGAGAGCTGACCCACATGACACAGTGGACCTTACCTGTCTCACTGGCTGTTCCCCTCCCAGTGTGTTTTAGTGGGTCTGTCTATTCTGCTCCCCACTTTGTCTCTGGTGAATCTTCTCACTCCCCGCACCTCTGGCCTACACCCCAGTTCTTCTACACAAAAACAAAAAAGAAATCTTGAAAATATATATATATATATTTTTAAAAAATAAGTCATGGTGCAAATGCAAGGTTCTCACTATACTATGACGTTTATGACAACAACATGAACTTATTTGAAATTATATCATTTTATTTCAGTGTTGTTGAAACAGTTATTAATACTACTTGCTTAATAATGACAATAGGTTTGTATCTACATCAGATTATTTAAAATTCAAGAAAAAGTCCTAATTCCATTATAATTGTGACAAATCTAGATATGATGTGCTCAGAATAGCTTCCAATTTTGAGTTTAGTTTTACTCAATTTTGTAAAGAGAACTCATCAAAAATATCCGTTATAAAAAGAGAATCTTCTTCAACTATTATGCTTACACATTTCAAGAAGTAACTTTTTACCTCTTAAAAACTGAATGGCAACATATCAAGAAACACTTCTTAGCAATAATAATTATATTTTAGATCTCAATTCACCACAAAAATAAAACAGTAGTTTAAAATAATTCTTATGCATATTATATGGGTATATGAGTGACAATAATTGTTACCATGGTTCAAATATAGTTAGAACCTGACCTTGCTTCAGCTACATATTTTCTTTGAAAAGAGATGCCTTGTGCATCCTATGTACCTCCTACCGCCTTCCACAGACAAATTGACAATCTAGACCAGACCATGTTCTGTAAAATTGCAGCAGAGAAATTTGCAAAGACCTCCATTTGAGCTCCTGGTTCCCGTTATTTGAGCTGGTTCAGCCTGACATGTTGTTTGTGTTTATACAGTGTAGTAAGACATCTGCTGCCCACCAGAACCTATCATGAGCCGTGTCTCTTCCCAGCTGATTGCTATCGTACTTATATTAACTGAATGCAGTGTATTCTGCGTACACTGCTGATTACCCTCATTTATTTTCGTTCCTAAAGACCCAGGATTTCTCTCCGTGCCGTTGTAACTTTGTTCTACTCATTTGGCTCCAATTAGCCTCAGCTAACGAAAATACATTACAACAAACCTCTGGTTAGCCATTGCTGTTTCTAATGACATAATTTGCAAGTTTTTAGCCCTTGAAAGTAAGACACTGGGAATTAAGTTATAGTATCTTCTGTGGGGCTGAGAAATATTAATTGCAGCCATCTGAGCTCACTTCCTCAAAGAAGATCTGTGATTTCTATTTAGCTAATAAATGTTGACATAATTGAAGACCTATAAGCTCCATATGTTGAACTTACTGAGGAATTTCTGATTATACCCTTGTTCAGTGAAGTAAGAAAATGCTTTGACATTAACACTATACTGGATTTTTTTGCACTTAGTATTTTGTAATTATACTGAATGATTACAAGAATTTCCTTAGGAATATATTAAAATACGCAAGTTTATCCTAAATAATATGTCATTAGTTTAGTGAAAAATTATGTATTTTAACACATCTTTCTTCTCAAAATCTCCATTCTAGTGACTTGATTTAAGTCTAGAGCCCTAGATTATACTCTAATAATAATTTGTATTTTAAAAATAGAAATTAAAAATGTATTTTAAAAATAGTAGTCTTTAGGACTCGTCTATTTCAGCAATTTTCTTGTCTTTTAGACTAGGTGTTTGCATATTATACAAATGTCCTGCATGGTGTAAAATATGAATTTTGATCTGTTTTGAAATATAATCAATTACCTTATCCTAGTCTGAGAAAATTTCATCGCTAAATTATAACCTTAAGCAAAAAGTCTTTCTACTTATCACTCTTTTGGAACTTTTAGTTTTTAAATGGTGTTCCCATTGCATTTTATGTTTTTTTCCCCTTCCATCCGAAACTTGAAAAGACAAGGCCAATCATAGTCAAATACCGTAAAAGCTGTGCTCCCATGGTTTTTATGTAAAGTTAATAAAATAAATAAGAGGCAGCTGTGCATTTCAGGAAATCACTCCATTGAGGGGTTCTGGGAATACTATAACCGCAAGTGTGAAGCTGGAGTCACCAGAAACCCTCAATGGAATTATAGCTCAATAAATCAAAATTTGCTCCTTTTTACCTTTACAGTGTAACTCTGCATTCTATGTGGTGCCTGTGCTTTACAACAGTCCTACTGCTATCTTTTTAATTATCATGGAAGTTCTTGCTTCCTGTTCCAGCAGGTTGGGATTTAGAAGAGGGTAAAGGGGGCTTTTGTTGTATGCTTGGATGCAGTGGGTCTCTACTATTTTGGCTCTAGGGATATGACATAGTAATAAATACCCTCACTTGCCACCACCAAGTGAAAAAGAAAGAAAGTGAATATGAAGAACCGTGAGGAATTTTGATAGCATTTCATGGAGGTATATAATAAAAACATCCATGCCAGATTGTAATATCATACATGGTAATACGTCTGTGGACTGGCAAATGGACCACCTAGAAGCCTCTACAGACTACTGAGTCTTGTATTGACTAATGGACTGTGAGATACTCTTCTTGACAATCACCACTATACAGTTGTCAATTTCCTCTTATGCATTCCTTGATGATCAGCCTAGTAAGCTATTTTTTCCCTAGGATTTCTTCTCATGTTTTCCTTACCCCCATTTTCTTTTCAAGAAATATTGAAGTCTTGCTTTCTTTAATTGAGAAAACACTACAGAGATTCTTCCAGTTAAGCAGACCAAATACCCAAGATATGTATCAATCTAGAGTGTGAGTTCAAATGTTGGGTTTTCCCCCCATTTATTAGCTCTTCATTCATGAGCAAGTTATTTCATTGTCATAAGTCTCAATTTTTTCACAAAATGGCAATGCATTAGTATCCATATCCAAGGAATACAGTGAGGTTTATCAGTTGTTCCACTATGTAACAAACTACCTAAGACTTAGTGGCTTAATACAGTAAACATGCATTATGTCTGTAATTGGTTAGGAAGTTCTGATCTGGAGAAGCTTGAGTGGATATGGATGGTGCAGGATTTTTTTTTCACACATTAGTGGTTGTCTGTAAGATGGGTAGATATCTAGTGCCAGATGGACAGTGTGACTCTCGCTATCCAACAGTTAACCCAAGTTGCTTCATGAGGTGTCCTCAGGCAGCAAAAGAGAACAAGTCAAATTTTGAGACTGCTTGCATCACGTTGACTAATGCCTTTGACTAAAGCAAATCACACAGTCAAGCCCAGAATGATGGGGTAGAGGCATAGATTTTACCCCTTGATAGGAAGAATGAAAATTCACATTCAAAGAGGCCATACATTAAAAGATGGGTAGAATTTGGCCTTTTTTTCAGTTTGCAGCAAGAAGGTGAGATGACTGTAGTGCTGAGAATAAAGTGCTTAGAATCAGTGTCTGGCTTATAGTAAGGATTCAAACGGATATTACCATCTTCATCATGTTCTTAATTAGCACCATCCTCACACTTAACTATTGCCAGTAAAGCAGGTTTAGTGTGATTATCTCTTATATGTAAGTGAGAAATTTTGTCAGTTTAGTTGCTGTTGAAATTCTGATTTTCAGTCCATTAAAATACTCTCCCCAGGGGAATCTGTTTAAGAAGGTAACATGGTTATTACAAAGAAAATAAAATTACCTCTCTTCCGTTGATCCTTTATACTGCTGCCGCAGTGAAAACATTTAAAAACATGGACTTTTCCTTTTTAATTTTTTATTTTTGGTCTCAATTTTCAACAATATTCTTGTTCTACCTTCAACCCACATGCCTTGAATTATTGCTTAAACTGACTGGAACTTTTTGCAAATACATTTCTTTCTGCCCGGAGTGTTCTTTAGTGATACTTAGAGAACTGGAACTTTATGAAATGTCATAATTTTAGAAGGCCATTCCCTCCTATCTCCTGCAGAGATAAGGACTCCCCATCTGAGTTCCCACAGTATTCCATACATGCCAGAAATTGAACCCAAAATTCATTTAGCCAGAGAATCCTTTCAACACAGCACTCCAGGTAGCTGCAAACATTTAAGTGTTCAACACATAAACTTAGAATGTGAGCTGGATTCTGACTTTACAGCCATTTCCTTTTTTTACATTTTTGCGTTCTCTCTATGCTCATTGATACACAAGAACATGAACAAAATATTTGTTCAAAAAGGGGAAATATTCTTTAGTGGTGAGGAGGATTGAAACAAGTATATCAGGGTATCAGGTATGATCAGGGTAGCTCAGTGAGATGAAGGGGTCTGTGAGGCTAATTCAAGAAAAATTCAAACGCTGGAAAAACAAACTCCTTTCAGGATTAAAAAAAAACCTTCATAGGAGTAACACACACACAGATACACAAACAGACACACAGACACACACACCCCTCTTCAGGATGCCAGGATCTGTCACAGAATAGCAGTAGCTAGTTAGCTAGATGATACTGAAAAGAAAGGCTAGAATAGTTCTTCATTTGATTATTTAGTCCTTACAAGTGATGATAATATATGACAACCTTTCTCATTGTCTCTTATGGTTGTTCCTATATTGTTCAAAGCTAGACACCCAAAATAACACTGTAAATAACTATAACTGTGGGATGCATGCAAAGATTCATTATGTAGTACCCAGTTTTAGGTCCCATAATCAGTACATACTTTCTTGCCTATTAACCTAAAGTGTGAGAACAGCTTCAGTCCTGGGGAATAACTTTCATTAAATGAAATGATTGTACTTATCTTTGACAGTGTTCTCTAACTTTCCCTAAGGTCTGTTTATTCTCTTGGAGGCAAGGATCTGGACTACATCATCTTTCTCCAGTCTGTTCAAACCACTAGAGTTAGTGGGAGATGAAATTGGACTTGAGAGGAAATATTAGATTAGACAAGTCACATGCCCTATTGGGATGTAGCTGCTGTAGGATTTCTTTCAGAATAAGGCCTTTTAAGAGGCCATTGCTCATGCAAACGATCTAATTTCTCTTCTGCGATAATCTTGCTGTTACTCTTTCTTTAGACAGACTTCTCTACCATGCGTCATCATGACCCCTCAGGGACTTGCCAATGTCTCGAGACATTTCTTGTTGTCACACTGGACAGGGAGTGTTACTGATATCTAAAGGGTAGATGCCACTGATGCTGCTAAACACCCACAGTGCACAGGACAACTCCTCACAGTCGCCTCTTCTGGCCCCAAGTGTCAACGGTGCTGCTGCTTTAGAATCTTTCTAATATTGGCCTGGTTCAGACTTTCGGGTTTCCATTGCAAGACCAGGATTATGCCTAAACAATGAAGTTAGTTCCTTTTGCTCATTGTTATTGAGATATCCTTGACATGTGGCATTGTTAAGGTATAGTATAATGATTCACTTAGATATATCGTGAAAGGATTGATACAAGGTTTAGTTACCATCCATCTCATATAGATACAAAAAAGAAAAAAAGTTTTTTTCCTTCTGATGAGAACTCTAGAATCTACTCTCTTAGCAGTTATCAAATGTACCATACAGCAATATTAACTGCAGTCACACATTGTATATTACATTTCTGGTATCTATTTATGTGTCTCACAACTGGAAGCTTGTGCCTCTTAATCACCTTCATTAACCCCCCCTTCTGAAGTGTAATTCTTTAATAATACATTTTAGAATGATTTTTATTAAAAATAACATTGACTTTTATTTTCTTGAGAGTAGAATCTTTAAAGATTTAAAGTTAAATGGTTTTGAAGAGAATTTATTTTAAATGAAGCAGAAACTGACCAATTGGACCTAAAATGGCTTTGAAATAAACTCAGCTGACTGCCTTTAACAGGAATCTCTAACTGATAGTACCTGGATCACAGCTTCAGGCGGTGTTCACAACCTGGACCTTCAGAATATGAAATGGAACCCTTGAGGCTGATATAGTAGATGAACTCCTATTGGTTTGGATTTCATTATGCTTAATAACTATGATAAATGCCAGTCATGGATTCTTGCAAATTCAGTCCTGGGAAAGTTTCCATAAAGATGTGACTCAGGTAAAATAAATGTGTTTTAAGTATCTAATCTACAATGAACAATTTGTTCTATCCCCGAGGAATGAAACAATAATTTCAAACACATGTTTGGGTAACTGGACAGTGAAGGAAATGTGAGGATTGCCATAATGGCTTGTTTAAGAAAATGGTATTCATTTGTAGTCTCACCAGCAAGATTCTGCTCACATAGTGAAGCTGATACTGTCCAGTGAGTAGAGTCATCAGCTAGGTCTCAAAAGTGCCTTTCCCTCCCTACCCAGGCATGCCCCCAGTTAAACTGGAAACTGATAGTGCTATGTATCTGCCTCACATAGCCCCAGAAGGCCTTGTTAATCTTTACCAGGAAGAATATACAAGCTCACATGCCTGCGGGATTAGGCAGTGAATAGATTCGTGAAGTCGGCCAAGTATTTTTCAATAAAGAATGGTGGGGACTTGGGCAGGTATGAAGTCCATGTCCTACCTAAATGGGTGATCGCTACTCAACTCCAATATTTTTTCCAGATGATCTTATTTTTCATAGAAATATGTATTTTCATCTATTTTTGTATTGGAAGTTAACAAATATTTAAATCAGTACATCATTCCATTTAACAGTGTATTGGTGGTCCTTGTCAGGGTAATTTGACAAGCAAAAGAAATAAAAGGTATCCAGATTGAATAAAAAAAAGATTTGAAATTCTATGGAGAGGATGCAATATTTTTTGTAGACACTTCTGAGGAAGTTGCTAAAACAAACTATTAGGACAAATAAATGAATCGCTAGCAAAGTTACAGAATGTTAGATCAATATACAAAAATCATTTGTATTTATATGTACTTTTAATGGTCAGCCTGAATTAAATTATATTGGTGATACTAAAAAATACAACTTGTAAAATATAAATTTAAAGAAGTTCAAGACTTGTTTGTGAGAGCTATAAAACATCTTTTAAAGAAATTAAAGAAGTCCTAACTAATGGAAAGATATCATATATTAATGTATGAGGACTTGATATTCTTAAGATGGTAGTACCCCATAAACTGATTTACCAGTTCATGTACCCTTATCAGTTCCAGCTCACTTCTTTGCAAATTTATAAGCTGATCCTAACATTCCTATAGAAATGCATGGGATTCAACATAGCCCAAACATTGTTTAAAAAGAATAGCAAAGACTGAGAATTCAGGACACTTCTGATTTCAAGGCTTTCTACAAAGTTACAGTACTCAAGACAGTGTGTTACTGGTATAAATCTGAAACATACTGATCATCAAATAGAATCAGTAGTACAGAACTATTTCCTTGCATTTTGGTCAAGTATTTTGCCAGTAGTGCCAAGATAATGCATTAGTAGAGAGAATAGTCTTACAACAAATGATGCTGGAACAACTAGTATTTACATATAAAAAAAGATTTCAGACTGCTATCACACATCATACACAAAAATGAACTAGAAGTAGATCATATGCCTAAAAGAAAGAGTTAAAACTTTTATAACTCAGGAGAAAATATAGGTGTAAATCTTTACACTCCTGCATTAGGCAGTGCTTTCTTAGATGTGACCCCAAAAGCATAAGTGACAAGAGAAAAACAATATGTTGGACCTCATCAGAATGTTTTGTTGCAAATGTGAAAGCAAAATGACAACCCACAGAATGGGACACAATATTTACTTGCAAATCATATATTTGTATTCAGAACTTATATTCAGAATATATGAAGAATTATTCAATATTGAAAGCCAAACAATCTAATTTAAAATTGCACAGAATCTGAATAGCCATATTGCCAAAGAAGATATATAAATGGCTCATACGCACATGAAAATATGCTTAACATTACTATTAGGAAAATGAAAATGAAAATCACAGTAAGAATCACACACATAGGGATGGTTAGGATCAAAAAGGTCACATACTAACTGGAGTTGGTGAGGATTTGAGAGGTTGGAACTCAAATACACTGTTGGTAGCAGTGCAAAGGGTACAACTACTTTGTAAAGTCCTCTGACAGTTTCTTGAAAGGTTAAACATAGAGTTACCATATGACCCAGATGTTCCATTCCTAAGTATATATCTAAGAGAAATGAAAACATATGTCCACAGAAGAATTTGTGCACAGATTCTCATAGCAACGTTATTGATAATAATCAAAACGTGGAAACAATCCAAATGCCGATTAACTGATAAATGAATGAATAAAATGTGGTCTATATATAAAAAGAATACTATTTTGCAATATAAAGGAATGAAATACTGATATAGGAGACAAATGGGTGGATCTTGAAAAAATATTAGGCTTAAGTCAGTAACAGAGAAATTCACATGGCAGGATTCCATTATATGAAATAGCCAGATTGATCAAGTCTACCGGGACAGAAAATAGATTATTGGTTTTGTAGGCCATTGGAGTGGGGTGGGAAGTATCTATTGATATGTACAGATTTCTTTTGGGAGTGATGAAACTGTTGTAAAATGCGATTGTGATAATGATTATGCAATTCCTTGAGTAGACTTTAAAAAACTGGGACACACACACACACACACAAAACCAAACTAGATACACACAAAACCAAACTAGATGTATTTGTGGATTGAATTTACCTTGCAGAGTGCTGATTCATGATTTCTGTTAAGGATGGAAAAGAGACAAAAGCAGATTTTTTTCCATTAAGTCATCTTTAGACTAAGAGAGAGGAGAAGATATGCATAATTATAGTAGGATTATTTGAAAATAGGATGCTGTGGCTTATTACTGTATGATCAGGGAGAAGTTGTTATGAGATGGTGATTTTGAAGAAATACTGTTTGGTTTTTTTAAGAGACTAGGGCATTTACATAAAGCATCAAAAAGAATTTAGTTGATCCATGTTGATATGGTTTTAGAGATGTACACTAATTTGCAATCTCTTGCCAAATGCTCAGTGATGAAGTGATAAGAGTAGTAATGTCCAATGCCAAATGCAAACATCATCTTAATAGAATGAACTTGTATGGATAAGAACCATACTTTTCAAAACCCTCTTTGCAGTATGATCTGGTTAGTTTCCTGTTGAGAGTAATTTGCATGGAATGTAGAAGATGGACAAAGTCGAAGGCATGTTCTTGAAAACTTTTGATGCTAAGACACAGTGACTTTGCAGACTGCTTTATGATCTCTCACTTTGTTAGGGGAGGTACCATGTTCCCAACTTAACATGCAGCTAGCTGCCTTAAAGAGCTATGGGCAGAGCTGAGTAGCTAGGTGAAGCTGTATAACACTGTAGGGAGGTGGGTTAAAAAAGAGCACTCTTTTTTATTTATTTTTTATTTATTTATTTTTTTGATAGTCATAAGATTTATTTATTTTTTTCAATGGCATAAATAATATTTTTTTATTTTATTTTTGTATTAATATAAAATATTTTAAAATTTATATATACTTGCCATAAGTTGTAATCCCCATGTATTTCCCATCACCATCTCACCAGTGCACCATCACCTCAGTCCCTCGTGCTCCCATCTTCCCTCAACCCTCCCCCTCTCCTCCCCACCAGGTGTCCCCAGTC
>JAGFMF010011523.1:4648385-4729528 GCA_019455555.1 Galemys pyrenaicus
TGAGTAGTATTCCATCGTGTATATGTACCACAGCTTCCCAATCCACTCATCTGTTTTTGGGCATTTAGGTTGTTTCCAGGTCTTACCTATTGTAAAGAGAAGAGCACTCTTTTTTAGCCCGACTTGCCATCCTAGTACTTCTGGGAAGGAGACACTGGGAGGGAAGTCATGCAGAGACTGTTGGAAGAGACAAGTTGTGAGCTGATAATAGTTGCCGTTATCTTGATTTATACTTTGATTTTGTTCATTTTTTTCCAGACTTGCCTGGCTCATTTTGCCCCTATTGTGCCAGCAAGGCACGGAGCAGGTTCACCATAATCCAAGCAGACAGGTCCAGGAGGAGTCCTGGAGCCCTCGGTGGCTTTTTCAGGCTTTTATTACTCTTTACAGCAAAGGCGACCAGGTACATTGCAGGTTGAGAGGCTAGGGGGCCAGGAGGCTGGCTCTCTAGTGCTCTCTGTGCTCTCTAGTCTCTGCTCTCTCTTTCTGCTCTCTTCTCCTGGTGTTCCCATGACACCACCCATATTTTCCCCATGTCTCAGCCCAGGTGCGCCCACTTGCACATGCCCACCCCCTACTTGAGGTGCCCACCATTGGGCATGCATGCAGAACTGCAGGTGTCCATCATGGATACCAATGGCAGCAGGGTGGAAAAGCCTGGCAATTTTCACTGACCCTACAGCCCTTTCTTGTGTTTCTCTGCCAGAGTTGTCTAGGACTTGTGGAAATCTCTTAGATTTATTAGCTGCACTTTGGGCTGACCCTGCACATGGGCATATGCCCATGAAGGAGTGAGGAATTTAGGGGGTTATTGGTAAATTATTATTTTCTTTTCTCTTACCTGTGTGTGCACACTAATTGTTTTAAAGATCGTTCACACTAAGTATCTGCTCAGCCTTGATGCAGCAAATGGCAGTACCCCACCATCGAGCACGCAAGCTGCAGCTAATCCTTACTACAGTCCTTCAGGTTGAAGCTGTTAATAATGCTTCTTGATCTTGGTTTTCTCCTTGCAGACCTTAGCTTTTCGGCCCCTGCTTCAATCACGTGGGACTTTTCCTATATTAAACTCTTTATTTACACAACTTTAATAGTGACTTTTAGTGATCAAACAAACTGATAATTTTATTCTAATCTCTCAATAAATTTTTTAGTATTTATATTTTATAAGCTTTTCTTGTCCCCCAAACAATGTG
The DNA here is from genome assembly GCA_019455555.1 of Galemys pyrenaicus. Lineage (NCBI taxonomy): Eukaryota > Metazoa > Chordata > Mammalia > Eulipotyphla > Talpidae > Galemys > Galemys pyrenaicus. The sequence continues at coordinate 4,649,582 of JAGFMF010011523.1, forward strand.
TTTTTCCCAAATTTATCTGACATACCCTCTCCTAATTAATATCAGAGATATTAACTATTAGTATAGTTTTCTATTAACTATAGGAAATTTCTCAACATTTTAAAACTAATTTGTCAGTCGTTATCATTTCTTTAATAAATGTTGATAAATAATACTTAATTGCATTTCAGTTAAGGAACAGAATTTCAACATAAAAGCAAAATATTTTTATTTTAGGTTATAGCTAAAATGCTTTTATCTGTATTTGAATGTAAAATTTCAGAACACGACAAATCTAAATGTTACATCTTATTTGCATTACTGACATTGTTAAACTGATAAGATATTTTGATAACTTATCAGACATCTGTCATTGATTATGAGCTTTAGTAATGCCAAAAGAACCAAAATTCCATAATGATCTAAAAGCCAAAGGCTGATGCTAAAGTCAAAGAGAAGATTTTGGCAGCGTGTTGGAGAGAAGCTAAAAGTACATTGTGAGAGCGCTGTGCACAGAGGGGAACTCTGGAAACATTCAGTTTCCCACTAGTGGAGGAAATTAATTATGATTTTCAAAAAACAGGTGCAGTCTTAAAGATACATAAGATGTATCAGCGAGCATAAAAGTTAAGAAAACTAGCCTGGTTTCCTTAACCCCAATCTTGTTTGGAGATAGTTTGCTTTAGTTTCTCTCTGAAGTTCATTCAAAGGAGCTGCTTGGAAATTTTCCTAATCAACTCAGCATTTAGTAGCAATGAGAATATTAATGAAGCACATGTCAGTTCATCTGGAAAAAATAGACAAATTGAAAAGATAGTTTTGAGGACACTCTGTGGTTGGTGGAATGCTCCTTTGCACTTATAAGACACATTTTCACTTACAGCTTGCCAGAAGTGATTTTGTCTTTCCAGTGTCTGACTCACACTATGTAACTGGCCTGTAGATATCCAGATAAATAAATTATATTTGGGGAATACAGGTGTTGTCTAGAATCTGTATGATAGTGTTCTGGAACTTGAGATTCAAAAGCTGTCTGAATTAGAATTATATTATCATTCATGCAAGAATATATTACAATTCCAAAGGCTTTTCTCAAATTCTTAGGAGAAAAATCTGTTAATTTTCCACTTCTAGAATCTTTTCCAGATAATATGAAGAATATTCTTTGACTCTGGTCTGCTGCAGATGGTTCTAGAAGGTGATAATTGATGAGACCATTAGAGAATCAACATGATTATTTATAGAAATTTTTGCCACCAGGCATTTTAGGGACAGGAGAATCCTAATTGTCACATTGTTTTCTTCAAAGACCTAAGTACTAAGTACTAATAAAAATTGGTGCAGACACATTAATCAAAAAAAATTTTTTAAGAGTTTATTTTTGAGCTTTATTGTCTCTCTTCTTAGTGAATTGATAATCTTAATTGGATATATTTGGAATTGATCCAAATTCTTATTTGGAGATTGAATTGTTTTAGTGATTAAAGAAAGTAACTGAGGTCACCACCCTATTCAATAAGATATTTTTTTGGGCATGCAATTAATTATAATCTCATTGTAAATCCTTTTGATTTAAAGATTAATGGTGATTCTTTGCTTTAATTATGCTATTCATTTTTTTAATTAAAATTAAGGCATGCAACAGATCACTAGGACTTCTTTATGATGTTGATGCTATTCATTTAAATAGCCTGTTTTATTCTTTAGTAAAAAGACAATGTATTTGGCATAACTATACTTGTTCATTGTATTGCATAGGGAAGATGCATATAGATTATATATTTTGCAATTTTTTTTTCCTTTTAAAAGGATAGGTTTATTAGGAAAACGAGGGGGGAAAAGGCACCTGCATAGTCACAGATAGGCAGAAACTGTTTTGTAATTTATATCTTTCCATTTATAAATGTTCATTCCATTGTTTTAATTTTTCAAATACTCTCAACTCTTCTAGTTTTTTTCCAAGTAGTAGATTGAGGCTGAGTCTGGTCAGGAGAACTTTAAATGCCTGTGAAGCTGGAGGGACTTCTAATCCCTATCTTCCTGTTCTCACTTAAAGCCTTTCCTGCTTCTAACTGTCAAAACAGAAGTGTGAGAATTTGCCCTACCTTCACTCTCAGGTAGAGCTCTGCATTGTTGACTAACTCTGATGGGGGTTTCTGATTGTAGAGGCAGGAAAGGGCAGCACTGGAGCAAGTTTAGGATGGTTCTGGTCAGACGGGTCAAGGAAGGGAGTCTTGGAGCCCTCGGTGGCTTTTCATGCTTTTTATTGTCAGAGGTGGCCAGGTACATGGCAGGCATGGGTGCCAGGGGCCCGGGAGGCTGGCAGGCCTCCCAGCCCCCGGCGCATCTCACCCTCTCGGCTGCTTCTCTCTCTCTCTCTGCTGCTCTTTGGTCTGTACTGTCTGTCCTGTTGGTCCTGGCATCCTCATGACGCCATCCATTTAAGCCCGTGTCCACTCAGGTGCGCCCACTTGTGCATGCCCACCCTGGAATGCTCGCAGCACTGCAGGTATCCATCATCACAGTGGTGGGAGGGTGGAAAGACCTGATCATTCTCTGACCCTATACTGATCAAGTCTAAAGGCATAAATAACATTAAAAACATATAGATGATTATAGAGATAGTAACATTTAGTTATGTAGTTCATGAATTTTAAATGTGGAATATCTTTTCAGTGAGGAAGGTAGTATAATTTCAGGACTATATAAATTGTTTTACAGCAACCTCTTTAAACCCTGGGGATAGCCCCTTCTTTGGGTGAAGCCTGAGAAGTGTTTTCCCACTTCTTCAAAGGATTGCTGGGGACCTTGTACTGGTCTGTAACCTCTCTGTCTACCTTAGAGCTCTCAGAGTCAGTTTCTACAAGTGTTGATTATGTGAAATAAGCCCATAGTCCTAACACTGTGAGAACTCTGAAAAGTTGAAATGGGATGTGAACTCCCCGCATTGACATCGGTGTCTATTCTACTTGCCCCATATAGAGAAATTTTTCAACCCAGTGCCTCAGACAGTAACTAGATGTCAAACCTACTCTTACTATTGTAGTTCAGAATTCACCTTATAATTTACTTACTCAATCTTAAGTCTTCTGTTTCAGTGATATACTGAAAATAAAACTAAAGAGAATTATTTTTCCACAAGGGACTAGGGTGATGGTTCACAGGTTGATGTGGTGTGGGAGACTCGTGGGGACCACACATGAGGGGAGAAATCAAATATCATACAAAAATTAACAATAATATAAGAAAATAAAATGTTTAATTAATAAAAGGGAAAAGCAAAAAAAGTGTTTTACAATGTCCAGTTTATATTAGGTTAAACTCCACAGCTGCTACTATCCAACTTAAATAATGTACTCAAGCTAGTAGCATGACATATTGTTTCTAAACCAATTATCTACTAATCTAGTGCTATGACCTCTTTGTTTTATATGAAGATTACCACTCTGTTTACAAGGGCCTTAGTTTTATTGAGAATTGAGTGGCACACTCACCATGTAGGCATTTTCTGTAGTTCCCATTGTTCTGAAGTCACTTGAGGGTCATGGAGTGCCTGAATGTGACCCAGAGAAAGTTGTTTGCCCAATTATCTAGTTATTACACAGAAGTCTAGTCTCCTAGTAGAAGTGGAATTTCTCATTTTTATATTGTGTAGTCTCAGTCAACCAGAATACACAGCTGATCTTCAGATGCAATTTTTCCTTCTTTACAAAAGCAGACTATTTTCTACTAATATTACTCAGATAAGGAAACTGCATAATTTATCATAGGGTGTTCTAAGGTATGGTCCATATCTCATGTTTAATCAGGCATTTGACTGCTAATCAAGTAAAATAATAAAATATGAGGTAAGATGTAAGTGGAATTCTGGACCATGACCTCACCTAATGTTCACTTGCTTAAAGCATTAAAGTAGGATATTAATTCTAAATTTGCTTACGTCTAAACTTACTTATAGAAAATATATCATTTTGCATTTTGATTGTTTTTTATTACTCAAGAAGGTCAGTTAATTATAATGATGATGCATGATTTATCAGGTCTTTTTATCCTCAGATTTTTGGAAAGCATTTTACCAGGGATGGTGATGACTAGTTTCATGATTCCATTTATCTGTTTGGCCATAAACACTTGCATACCTGTATAATGTAACAAATTTGGAGGATCTTTAGTGTTGCATACTGTGTACACGGTCTGGAAATAAGATAGTGAATTAGACAAGTATCTGCTCTCAAGTTGCTTAAAGTCTATATTTAGGAAATATTTGAGGAGCATATGTTTTCCTAGTTTCTAACTTTCTTAGTATAATTTTTGGAAAACATGATACCTGGGAAAGCTCCTATTTTAAAAAAAAAAATCGCCTTCCATCTTTCTGCTTCCTTTGTGAGCATATGACCTTTGCTGGTACAATTAGGGTAAACCTTTGTGGGCATTTGCTTAGTATTTAATTAATAGTGTTATCTCTCCTACTACAGTTCCCATTACAGCCAGGATCATAGGTTAGAAACACAGCTGGGACACAAGTGACAACTAGTCTATCAATGGGCCAGATATTTTAAGTATATCTGGTTAACCTATCCCAATAAAATGTACATTAGACACTCGGGATCTTTATTTACTTTAAAAAACAAGTTGATTGATGTCATTTTCTTTGAAAAGAACCATTAATTAAAAAAACCCAAAATTTTCATAAAAATTTTTATTAATAAGACATGAACCCAAAAATATGATGTGAAATCACTGATTAAAGCAGAACAGGGATTCATATCTTTAAATTCTCAGGAAGATTTGTTTTCGACAATGAAATTTTAATATGTTATCATGTGACCACTTTATGTATATATTCTGAAAGGATTTTCAAAATTGGGTGAACACATCTATTGCCTCATATATTTAACTTTTTGGGGGATATGGGTAACAACATTTCAGTTCTGCTCTCAAACATTTTCAGTTATATCACACATCAACTATAGTCATCATGTTATACATTAGGTCTTCAGACATTATTCATCTGATTACTAAAAGTTTGTAATCTTTGCCAAACACTCCCTAAGTCTTCCTGTCTTCCTGCCACCTCCAGCCTTTGGCAACCACCATTCTACTCCATGAGTTTGACTTTTTGGGGAGAGGGGCTAAGTTCCATATGTAAATGGTAATATGGAGTATTCATCTTTCTCTGCCTTATTTCACTTAACATAATGCCCTCTAGATTTCATTATTGTCACAATGGCAGGATTTCTTCCTTTTTTAAGATAATTTTCCATTTTGTGTGCGTGTGTGCACACATGCATGTAAAATCATATATTCATTATCTGTTAGAGAACACTAAGTTTATTTCCATGCATTGGCTACTGTGAATAATGCTGCAAAGATTGTGAGAATACAGATATTTTTTCAAGAAAATGATTTCATTTCCTTTGAGTATACTCCCAGAGTGGGATTGCTGGATCACAGGGTGGTTCAGTTTTAATTTTTTGAGAAACCTTCATACTGTTTTCCAGAGAGTCTGTTTATATTTCATCTAATAGTCTATCTATTAGATAGACTACACTACATCTTTGTCAGTATCTCTTGTATCATCTTTGGTATCTCTTGTCTGTTTGATGACAGACATCCTAAGAGGTGTGAAGTGGTGTCACATTGTAGTTTTCATTTGCATTTTCCTGATGATTAGCAATTTGAACACCTTTTTATGTACCTGTTGGACATTTGGTCTTCTTTGAAAATGTCTACTCAGGTTCATCACCCATTTTTATTTGGATTATTATTATATAATGTTATTAAATTTTACAACATCCCTGTATATTTTAGATATTAACCCTGTGTTGGAAGTGTAGTTTACAAATGTTTTCTTCCATTCCATGGAATGCCATTCATTTTGTTGATTTCATTTGTTGAACAGAAACAGTTTAGTCTTTTGGTGTAATTCCAATTGTAATTTTTACTCTTGTTGCCATTTATTTTGGTGTCAAATTAAAAAAAATCATTGTCAAAATATTGTCATGGAGCTTACTACCTATTTTCTTCTAGAAGTTTTATGGTTGCACTCAATATTTGTTTACTTTCTAATTAGATTTGTTGAGTCCAGGTTGGTTTACATCAAGGCATCTGCTTTGGGGGTTGTAAGTTGAAACCTGTACAAATGTGTGTTTTCACAACATACCTACCACCTGTGCCCTGGTAATCCTCTACCATCTTCCATTGGACCTTTTCCCGCCAAAACTCCCACTCCACCATCTTTCCCTTCTGGTTGCCTCAGATTTTTAGTTGGTTGTCAAGGGTTTTTTATTGGTTTGGCTTTATCTGGCTTTTTGTTTTGTTTCTCTATGTTCCAATATGTAAGTGAAACCGTATAGTATGTGTCTTTCTCCTGTTGACTTGTTTCACTTAGCATTATCTACCCCACTTGCATCCATGTTGTTGCAAATGGTAACAGTTCATCTTCTTTTACAGCTGAGTAATATTTCATTGGATACATAGAGTGCACCTTTCTATACCTGGGCACTTTCGTGGTTTCCAAAACATGGCTATTGTGAATAAGATTGCAGCAAAATTTCATATATCCCTTCAAATTAGTGTTTTTTTTTTTATTGTTCAGGTAGATACCTAAGAGTGGAATTTCTGGGCCATGTAGTGCTATATTTTTAATATTTTGAGAAACTGCCATACTGTTTACAAAAGGGGTTGGGCCAGCCTACATTCCCATCAAAAACGGGTTCCTTTTCCCCCATATCCTTGCTAGTATTTGTTGTTACTGATCTTTTTGATATGAGACATTCTTGGGCGTGTGAGATGGTTTGGATTTGTATTACCCTGATTATAAGTAATGATGAGCATTTTTTTCACGTGCCTATTGCCCATTTGTATATCTTTGGAGCTATGTCTACTAGCTATTTTAGATCTTATTTTGATTGCACTAATTATTGAGTTTTAGATGTTCTTTATATATTTTGGATATCAGGTATATTATGAGCAAATATTTCTTCCCATTCCAGAGAGTGTCTTTTGTTGAGGGAGGCAATGCCCAGTAAAATAATAACTGTTAGTCCATGATAAAAGAGGAATAATAACCCTTACTTACTTTTGAAATAATTTAAGGTAAGTAACATTACTAAATAGTGTGAGAAATAAATAATATAAAATCTATTTCTTAAGGCTGTCTTCCATATAAAATAAAGGGCTGGGTTCGCAAACTTTACTGATACAAACATTTAAAACTTTTGCTGCTAAAAGAGGTCAGTTGAATATTTTAAAGTCTGAAAGGATAAAGGAGTTATTCCTGATATATGGTCACAACTTTATAATGGTGGATTAAGAGTAAAAATGGATAATAATGAATGTTGACACTGAAAATGCTGTATTGACTGAGTTATGGAGTTTTCTCTATTCTAAGAAAATAGAAAATAAATCAAGAATTTAGTAGACTTGCATGATCTTACTGCTTTTTTTTATTACTGATTTTTTTAATAAATTGCTCTCGCTAAAGGATGGGATGGAGAAAGTATGTGTTAGCAGCTACAAGGCTAATGTTAAAATACAGATAAAAGATAATGTCAAACAAGAAAGGAAAGAGAGAGCAAGAAAGCTTGAATATCAAAAATAGTGGGAGGTGGGGGGGTGGGGGAGCAAGAGAGAGAGAGAGAGAGAGAGAGAGAGAGAGAGAGAGAGAGAGCATGCAGGCACAGATTTAGACACTTGAAACACAGTAATCAGAAATTATTGGTGAGTGAGTACTTGAATAAGGAGGTAAGGAGAAGAAGAATCCAGGGCAGTTCCCAGTTTTGGTCAAAAATATAAGTGGTGGTGGATTTCACAGACATGGAAATAGTGGAATAAGAGAAAGGATGAGGAAGGGAGCAACTGATTCAATTTTGTCCATGTTAGATTTGAGATTATTGTTGATCCTGGAACTAATTATGAATAATTGGCAAAGGGATGCTTCTTTTGGCTTTTTGGGTGTGGTAACTAGGAAAATCATAATTATATAAACAGTTTTAGCAAACTTCTTTGAGACATTTGGTCTACAAAAATTGAAAGATTTAAAACAGATTCAAAGTTATCCTGCAAAGCTCTTTTATGAAATAGGCATGTTTCAAAATCAGAAAGAATTGGAAGACTGGAAAAATATTGATGTCAGATTCAACAGCTATCTAAAATATAAATAAAGAAAGAAGCAGGTTTATTGAATCTCTCAAGTCTTAGTTTTCATATTGGAATAAAAAAAATGTAGTTAGTATTTATAACCTGTGATGAGTTTTGACTATTTTCAGTTTGTACTCTGTGTTCAGAGAAGAATAAGGAAAGTGAACACTCCTAAACAAATAACAAAAATAAATATGAAAGAATCAGGAGTTTATAATGACTTCTGATGAAGTTAGGGTCATCTGTCTGTCTGTCCATCCATCTGCCTGCCTAATCATCTATCTGTCTATCCTTTCTGTTGGTTACCTTTCTCTGGAGAACCCTGACTAACACAGGCATTTACTAAAATTGCTAAAGTTGACCCTGAAATTTGTTTTTAAAAAAATAAGACAAATTTGTATCTTTGACCCTGAAAAAAACAAGCCTAATATAAATCATAATTAATAATGGTAAAAATTAAGGTTAATTTACCATTGTGAATAGAAATGATACCACTTAATTTGAACAAATTTAATGGTTAATATTTAGATGTCTGTGTAGTTATTAAACTTCTGTGTTTCAAAGAAAAAATGAATTTAAGAGTTGCAGAAATATATTATCACCAATGTTTCAGTGGAAGTATTGATAGTATAGAATACTTATGTTTCAGTGTAACTTCACAGGTGGTTGGCCTGACTTATGGGTTAATAAACAGACTTAAATATGGGGAGTAGGCAAAGGGAGATACACGTATTATAATCATTGTGCTGATGTGAGTAATTGACTAATTTCATTTGAAGAAACAAATTTCTGCCTAATCTATTTTAGAATAAGGATTTATCAAGTAAGAATTCTCATGTATTTTTCAAATAACCTAAAAAATTCCTAGCAATATTTATGCAGAGGCATTAGCTGCAATAAGAGCAGATTAAAAATATATATATATAGCTAAAAGAATTGTGAAATACTATGCCGTCTTTAAGAATTATATCTAATTTTGACATAATATGAAATTAAACCTAACTATATATAAAATAGAAATATTCTAATAATTCGCAAAAAATTATCCTGTCTAGAAATGAATTGTCTTTTTGACAACACTTAGTGTAGAAAATGAGAACTGATGATATGAATGGAACAAAACAATATCTTAATTTATTGCATGACAGCATAGGAGCAGAGGAGAGTGAAGGGAGTGAGAGGATTCAAGTCCATTGAGATGTTGTGACAAAGGGATTGCTTACAATTGAGGACCAGTGCAAATTTCCCAGTAGTGGTTTTACTGAAGGTCCGTTTCAGAATGTGGATGTCTGATGTTTGATTTTAATACTAGTATTACTGTGATATAATCTGTTGTTCTTTTGTTTTGTTTTGTCTTATTGCTAAATCTTTGGTGAGGTCTATTGTACTCCCAGATGCTTGTGTGAAGTATATCTTTTTATGGAAATCAAAAAAGTGTCTGAGTTTGATATTAGAAATGGAAGAAAATGTATAAAAGCTGTAGCCCGGAGACAAAAGTTCTCTGGAGAACAGCTGGGAATGAAGTTCATTCACATGGTGTGGAGTTAAGGTTCGAGGCAATATTATTTAGATGTTATGGGGAGAGGAGGTATTGGCTGACCCCACCTGACCCCATATGCTCCCCAGTCTGGAGCAGAATATTATGTGTTGCATACCAATCAGAGGACCCCACCTACATAGAGGATGACAAGATCATCACAATGCTGACCACCAGGAATAAAAGTCCAAATACTTAATTCCATTTTGTCTTAGTATTAGAGTCAGCAAGGAAAACACAACACAGTTACATACTAGATGAAATGATGATTACTCATATAGAGAAGAGACAGTTCAGCTTCCTTGTGGATGACAGTCCTTTAAAACCAGTTGGACTCTCCAAAGCACAAAGGCAGGGCAATTTACATACAAACATCCTTCTTGTGTTACAAGGAAAGAACCTCATCTCCTCGTGCCCAGGCTAGGTGCATCTAATGCACTGCTTAAAAAGATCAAGAAAGCTTATGTTGAACTTGCAATAGAAAACGATATTCCCATATAAGGTGATAATTCTATTCCAGGCTGTGTGGACTCTTGATTTCTTGGTAAGTGTCTCAGGCCCGGTGTCCATTATCATGCAGTTAAGTGGGGCTTGAAAGTCTAGTGCACCTGAGACTGCCTTTCTCTGCATATATCAGTAGATTACTCCATATGCATTTTTTTTTTTTTTTGGTACAAGCTGAGGCTACATTCAGGCATGCACACACATTCACACACTCACACATGTTAAAACACTGTACACCAAAATATAAATTGTTTTTGTTTCTAGTAGGTTGGATTTCTTATTTGATGTCTTTTACAAGAAATACTTCTTTTGAATCAGAAAACAGTGGTATTTGCGTTTTGAAAAAAAAAAATTTACTTAGCCTTTAGAACAAAACTTAATCATGCAGAGGTTTTCAAGAACAGGTATTTTCAAGAACAGAACAATAACCATCATATGCAGTCTTTGTAAATTCTGTATAAGATTGAATATATATGTGAAATGGCACGTGCACATCAAGTCTTTTTCTTTTCTCCTGTTGCTTCACTATATGGTAAATTATGGCTTTGGACGTTTGTATGAATTAGATGCTCACCTCATCTTTCAAACTGTATTTTTAGATGGGATGCTATTTTACATGTCTCTTATTTTTCAGAACGGCCTTTTTTTCCCTCATCCAAGTACACTTTAGTTTATTAAGTGAGGTAACATTAGTTAATAACACATGATTCGAAGATATAGGATCACACCTCTTCAAATGCACGTACCACAGCAAGGCACCCATAGGTCTCCACCATAGACCATTGGGGCCTCCTCCACACTTTATTGTCCTCACTCTTCCTCCCCTCCGGTAACCTCAGTTCTACAGTCAGATTATCTACGGCTTATTACTGGATTGGTTTGAATTGATTTTGTTTTGATTCTCTATCTTCCACATGTAAATGAAGCCAAGTGATGTTTATCTTTCTCTTTCCGATTTATTTTGCTTGGTATTATCCCCTCTTGTTACATTCATGTTGTCACAAATAGCAAGATTTCATCTCTTTTTATAGCTGAGTATTCCATAGTGTACATATACTCCATCATCTTAATCTACTCTTCTATGGTTTGGGGCACTGAGGTTGTTTCCATAATTTGCTTATTGTCAATAGTGAAACAGTGGATGTAGGAATGCCACTTTATTCTTGATGACATTGCATACAACTTCATGAGTACTTAATTGCTTATCTTTGCCCCGGCGTGCTTTAAATCCTTGTTAAATTGCTTTGTGCTTTTTTTTTTTTTTTCCTATTTGCAGCTAATTTCTCCACTAGATGATTCATTCCTCAAATTGCCATTTCATTCTTTGTGGAGAGACTACTGGTGTGCCCAAGATTTTGTGGATTCTCAAGTTCACTTTTGCCCCTGTTTCCCTGGCCACAGTGAATGTGATGAGAGATCAGTTTGTTGTCTCACGTGTGCTATGCTGAGTGACACAGGGCACAGAGCTCTGTCTTTGTGTCCCTCTCCTTCGCACAGTGCCTAGCATAGAACAGCTCTCCAGTTTGTGTTGCATGGATAATGAGCACGGGGTCAATGTTTAGACCTATCCTGAGTCGATCCAGTCATAACTATAGGCTGTGCCTTTGCACAAACTCACAAAACAGATTTAGAACAGGCTTTTTAGTATAATTACTATAAACACATGACCAAGACATTTTTTAGTTATGATGTTTTAAATAATTCATAATAGAAGTATATCTGTTTTACCACCCCCCTAATATTGATATTTAAAAGAAAATGGACATTCTGTTTTCTCCCTAGGGTGATACTTATTTTCTAACACATTTAGGATTGTCCCATCTGCATTAAGTTTAACTTCAAAAATATTTGGGATCTGTTCTGTATCCAACTCTAAGAGAAAACTGCTCTGTCCTTTTTCTATCATCCATTATTATTGTGTTTTCTGCAATGCTTTATACCATGTGTAACTAATAATTTAGAATTATAGAGAAGCATCTGCTTCTGTTTTAATGTCTTGATAAAAGTGTTGTAAATATTTTAACTGTATAAAATTCCTCTCCTTAAAGAATCTGTTTCATTTCACCTGGAAACTATCGTAATTCTTAAATCCTCCATCCAGATGCTACATCTAAGTGATGAAGTGCATAGTTTTTAATCAACTCCTTCGTTAATTAGTAATGGAAAATACGTAGTTTTACATTTTCAAGAAGTGGTGTTAAAATTCCAAGATAAATAAAGAGCCAGGGATATAATGTTTACTCCTGTAACATACAATTAGCCTTTTAAAACATTGTCCTCATATTCATTTAGTTCCTCCAGGCTTGAAAATCATAGCTATAGGCAGAAAATGACTGGTTGGGGCAGAGAGTAGTGTCCTTCCCATATGACAGTGTTCAGAGAGTTCTGTTTTTGAGAGCTGCCATTCATATGATCGCTTCCTGCTGCCATTTTCACTTAGTGATAATCACTTTAAACAAGCTTAAGGGGACAGCTGGAGGGTTGCCCTTTCCCCATTAGGACATACATCCCAGTGGGAATAGGGAGCATAAGGATGTAGCAATAAACTCAAGTTGGGTTATATTCAGTTTGCTGCTTTTAGATTAGGGGTTAAGGGGGCAGAGGTTAATCTACTGTGCCTTTTCCTGGAAAGCCTTAAGTTTCACAGTATGTTAGAGCTGAAAGTAGACCTAGGTATAATCTAGTTTAATATTCATTTTTGGGTAGAAAAATAGTGAGTTTCAAAAATATTAAATATGTGACTTCTGGGAAAAACAATGTAATCCTAGGTGTTAATCTACATAATATTAACATAGATTGCCAAAGACCATTGGTGTAGCCAAGGTTTTTGAAATTGTCAAATCCTCTTTGGGTTTGGATTTCCCTCATGTGGACTTTGATGCGAGAGCTGCTTGCTCTCTAAGGTGTGCTTCTAAATCACATAGGATTTGATCATTTTTATTACTTTTTCTACAAAACAGTACTGTTTCTCCAGACTCCTGCCATTCAGTTCATCTCTGCTTTCCTTTGTTCCCAAATTCCTGTTTGATTTTCAAGCAGAATGTTATTTCTTCTTGACCTTGCCTTCCTTGTCAAATGGTTTATTAAGTGTACCATATATATGTGGTATATTCAGTGTATACACATACACACGAAGTTCCTTCTTACACCAGAAAATGCTAGGAATCAACTATATATATATATACATTATATAATATAATGTTACTTATAAGCCAATATCTAATAATAAAAATCAATTGATTTTAATAAGTGCTTAATAAATTTAATAAGTTAAACATTTTATAAAATAATCTTAAGCACATTTTTACGTAATGTTGGAGCTATCCCTTTCCACTTAAGTGATAGTTTTATTATATGTTATACAAGAACTGCTCTTTTCTCCTTCTGTGATACTTATCTGGTAAAATCAAAATTCTGTTTAAATCGGTCTCTGGGCCTCCTGAACAACTTAATGTGGTTGGCAGAAAGTACCCAGCCTCGCTGAGTGATTTCTCATTGACTCATGACTAGCTGGGGCTTTGGCACAGTCTGTACTTGGACTTGATGTCTAGAAGTCCTTGGCTCTCCCACTCTCTGAAGTGACCGTTTCTCAAGATCTCCTCTTTTCTCAAACTGCTAGGACTTCCTCCTCTCTTACCCTCTCAGCTGATGGGTTTACATCCTATTTCACTCAGGAAATAGAGGAAAGTTGAAGAGAACTTTCTCATCTCTGCACCACCCAATCAAACAACCTGTGTGTGTCTGTGTCATCAACTCTGCTGTCACTTTTGTTGCTTTCTGCTCAGAGCCAAGGCTTTCCACATGTGCACACATCCCAAGCATTTAGTGCTGTGCTTGGCGCATCCTGGGTTTCCAGTAAATACTTAGAAAGGCATCGGTGACTATCATTCTTTGCTTGGTTGACATAGATTCAGGAGCTGCACAGTGAGTGAAATTCTGAGCTTCTCTGCACTAAGACTTTTTCATGTTTTGTTTCTGGGTTCAGGTTGGATTGGCTACCATGTACCTGAATTTTGTCTGCAGTGAAAGCTTGAAGGAGTAGAAGATGAAGACGAGACAGATAATATGATACTACCCCTGGTGTCAAAATATTTTCTTTCTAATGAGGAGAATTAGTTTAAGCTAAAATTTTGTTGACAGATTTTGAGCTATATCAAATCTTTCTTGTTTGTTAACTAAAAAATCAAATTAAACAAATATAGATGGTTTTTCCCTCTCTACTTGTGTGATTGCTTTTTCTTATAACTTATTTGGTTTGATGAGTATTGTTTCTCTTTACAATATCTCTGTTGCTCTTTTACCTGAATTCTAACCACTGCAGCTGCTTTTTCACTGTACTTTACCCCATGATGTGTAATTAAGCTGCCCATTTTCCTGTAATTAAAAAGGTTAAAGAATTGATTGTAATCATCACTCTCTGAGGGAAAGCAGCAGGAATAAAATTATGATGATAGCTTTTTTAAAATCAAACATATTAATATATGTTCCTTTCAAGTGGATTTTAGGATTTATAGAATAAACATCTTACCCATCTCCAGATATTTAGGCAGATATAATTTTTCTTTTCTATAGTTTTAAAAAGAGATGGATCTTTTTGACTTTCTTAGTTTTATGTTTTATCAATTTTTACATGTATATATTTTTCTTACATCTTACTTGACTAATTTGCATTTAAGCTCAAGTTTCATCAAATATATGATTAACCTCATTATTTAATTCATCCAGTTTCCATCATTTAGTCCAAATGATTTCATTTCTCTTACACTTTCCTTTTTGGACATTTTCCCACAACTTTCTCATTGCTTTTATGTAAACATAACTATTATCTAGCACAATATCAATCTATAGATATTATAAATAAAAAAAATATTTGGCCAAATACAGCAGATAAAGTACTCCTCACTCTCAGAACAAAATTACACAAGTACTGCTATTGTCTTCATTTTTACGTGTATATCTGTATTTTACATGAAGTTGGCAAAGCTGAGTCCTGAACCCTAGCTATCTTGTTTCAGAATGTGTACTGTTAATCTTATTCAGAGCTGTGCCCCGGACTTTGTCACTTCGGCACTTCATTGAACACCTACTAAGTGCAGGAGTAAGGTGGGACTGTGGGTCAGAAAGGTGTCAGATGAGTTTGCTTGGATAGAAGAGAGCATTTAGGCAGGGTACCAGTGGGCGTGACTGTTCAGTCACCCAAAGACACTAACCACTGCTGCAGTTCTACCATTAAAGAGCTGGCATCTTGTTCATAAATCATGAGATATCAATTCATAGATTTAGCTGGTGGGAAGAAAAGCAACTAATGCGATCAAGAGGAGTCAATGAGTTGCGCATTGAGGGTCAGAAAGGTGCCGGATGAATTTGCTCGGATAGAGGAGAGCATTTAGGCTGGGCACCAGTGGGCATGACTATTCAGTCAACCAAGGACCAATACACAATGGTGGTTCCCCAAATTCTTGTGACCTCTTATTGTGATCCTCTTATTGTCACAGCATTTTACTCAGCAACCTCATAATCTCCTGCTTGCTGTGTCTTTTGATAGGATCATTTCTACAGGTGCTTGTTTCAATCTGGTGTTATTTGTCATGACCCCAAAGTGGTCAAACCCCACTGCTAATGTTGCCAGTAAGAGGCCACATTGAATGATTGACCTGAAAACAAGATTAAAAGTGACTAAGGGAGGATGGGCCTCCCTGATGGCACAAAGGGGTGGAGCGCTGCACTGTAGAACTTCTATAGCCACTGCAGTGTGAGTTCCACCCCAGGCAGGGAGTAGATCCACATGGAGCAGCAGACCCCTCCTGCCTCGCCTGCTGCTCCCCTCAGAGTGTATTTCAGTCAGTCTGCCTGTTCTGTTCCTCGCTCTAGTGAATCCTCTCACCCCAACACGTCTGGCCTGTACACCAACTCTTGAATGAATAAATAAAATCTTTAAAAATAAGTGACTAAGGACTACAGACATGGAAAATCTATGATGCTTATTGCTTGTTAGTCAAGCATTTCCCATTCCGCCATAGCTACAATCTTGAACAAGGATAGTGATGGTAGTTGTTAAAGGATCTTCTTCACTGAATGGTACTAACACAAATGCAAGAAGGGCCTATGTCTGATATGGAGAAACTTCTAATGATGTGCCTGAACACCAGACACAGAAGCACATTTCTCTCAGCACCATAATAATTATGATCAAGCAAATATTTGTTTGCTATGTTGGAAAAAAGATTAGGCCTGATTACAATGTTGAATTTACTGCTAGCTCTGGGTGGCTTAAACAATTCAATAATTGTTATTCATCACATGACATAATTTTAGGAGCTGATGTAAAGGCAGCTGAAAATTTTGGGAAACTTTAGATAGCTGAGTGTGCAGAAAGCTTATTTGCCAGAGAAAATCTTCAAGATGAATAAAAGCATCCCTGGAAACAATGCCTGAAAGAACTTTTATCTATAAAGGGTCCAAATCAGTGCCAGATTTCATGACTTACGAGGCAGGATAATAGTTTCACTTGGGGGTAATATTGCAGGATACAGATTAAAACCCTTATGCTCTGGTACAATGAGAACCCCAAGGCCTTCAAGCATATCAGTAAGCACACACTGCTGGTGCTCTTCAGGAGCAATAAGAAGTTGTGGATGACCCAGCTGCTTTTCCAAGATGCTTTCCTAAATGGCTGTGCCAGTGAAGTGGAGAATACGGTTTGGAAAATAATATACCTTTCCAGGTTTGCTTATTTTGATAATGCTCCTGAACATTCTTCTTGTATTGGTTATCTGCAATCTGGTATCAGTGTGGTGCTTCTTCCTCCACACAGCACCCTTTGAAGCCACCAGTCCATCAAGCAGTCACAGCAGCTTTTGAGTCTAACACCCGAGGAGGACCTTTGCCCAGGCTTTCTTGCAACCAAAGGGGATGTTGAAAGGACACTGAAGTGATTCTGGAAGGATTACAACATTTGTGAGTACATCAATGTAGCGGCAGGATGGGGGGTGGCACTGGAGCAGGGTCGGGATGGTTCTGGGCAGATGGGTCAAGGAAGGAATCTCTTGGAGCCCTCGGTGGCTTTTCATACTTTATTTAGTAGAGGTGGCCAGGTACATGGCAGGCAGGGGTGCCGGGGGGCCGGGAGGCTGGCAGGCCTCCCAGCCCCCAGCGCGTCTCACCCTCTCGGCTGCTGCTTCTCTCGCTGGTACTGTCGGTCGATCCTCGCAGTTCTCTGTCGATCCTCACAATTCTGGCGTCCTCATGACGCCGCCCATTTATGCCCGTGTTCAACTCAGGTGCACCCACTTGCGCATGCCCACCCTGGAATGCTCGCAGCACCACAGGTGTCCATCATCACAGTGATGGGAGGGTGGAAATACCTGATCAACCTTTACCCTACAGTCCACCCCCTCAGGTTTTCCACAGTACAAATTATACATTAATAAAGCAATGCAGCAAAATACAATATCATGCAAATGAACACATACACCTAGGTAGGGCACCAACCTAGGGGCAAAAGACATTATTGGCACCAGCAGATGATCCACCATATCTGCTGCTGAAGGCACCGATTACATGCGAGGTGGGAACCACTCACGGCATCTGCCATCTCACGCCAGGAGTCTCCAGGCTTCCTGGCCTTCTCTGGCTGTGGTCTCAGCCACAAGCCACACACCGCACCCACCCCCAGGATGCTCTCACTTTCTCTCGGGATTGGCGATTCTACTTTGGGGGTAATCACCCAATCCCCAGGGTACTCTCTGCTGTCACTCCAACATTCGGCTTTTCACAGCCACATGTGACATGCAGCCCCTGCACTCAGGCCAATCCTGTGCACACACATACAGGTCGGGGATCCGTGGATACAAGCTCCACATGCGGCCTCTCTTGGGTCCCCTTTTCCGGCTGTGGGCTCCACCACAAGCCATGTTCCCTTCCTGTCCCTAAAGGACGGTTCCTCAGCTCCTCACCCTCATTCTGCACCAAAGAGGGCATCACCCACAGGTGATTTTAAGAAACTCAGTCGGCCTTCTTTAACAAATAGGCTGCTTACCAGCCACTCTGGGTTTCCCCAACTTAGTGCCAACTTTTGCCAACCTCTCCTCTGCCTGGTGCAGAGGGCTTCCTGCCTCTGCCACTCTTGGGCTTTTCTACGTCCAGGCTGCTTTTGGCCACCAAGGCCTACTGGCCATGCCTCCTGGGGTGTACAAACAATCATCCACCCCCAGGGTCCCACAAACACAACCTGCCTTCTGACGGGATTGTCAGTCCATTAGTCCATTAGTCCTTTCCTTGCATCAGTAGTGGGCGAGCTCTGAATCGTGGTCCTCTTTTGGTCTGCTGCCTCAGGGGCCGTGACCTGGTCCTCGTGGGTGTCTCCTCCTCCAAACGAGGTCATGTCCCGCAGCTCCTGGACCTGTCCACCTCCTGCGCTCCTGCAGCATCTTCCTGCAGCATCCTGGTCTTCAGCCACCTCCTGTGCTGCCATTGCTCTGCCAAGTTACATGTTCGTGCCCTGCCACCTCTCAGTCCCTCCTGCAGTCTTCTTGGGGCTCTGCATCCGTCTGCATCTAACCATCCTGCCGACTACGCCATTTGTCTTGCAACCATCCCAGACTGGGTAGGAGGTTCATCATCGGTTCAAGCAGTTTCTTCGCTGCTGTCACGGTATCCCTCACACTCCACCGCTCCATACCACCACACCGGTGTCTCCGGGATGCTAGCTTTATACACCTGGTGCATCAGCCCAGGTGCATCTACTTGCGCATGCCCACCCAGGCATGTACACAGGTTTCCATCATCAGTGGTAAGAGGGTGGAAAGTCCTGATTAACCTTTACCCTACAATCAAGAACTCTGCTTGAGCTTGAGATAATGTCACCAAGGAGTGTGTGTGGCATCTCTAAGAAGATACTCAGGAGGTTTTCCTGTGACTTCAAAAAAATTTGTCAAGAATGAATAGGTTGCAAAAATTAGCAAACTGTGGTTAAGATGGCAAACAGTTTTAATCTGGTTATGGCTACGAATTGCATTTGGGAGCTCTTCGAGGCACTTCCTGAATAATTGCCTAATGAAGAATTGCTGAAATTGAGGCACGAACATGCACCTGAAAAAGAGGCAAAGGAAAAGCAAATTTCAGGAGAACAAGAAGAACCCTGAAGAAAGTTCCCAGGAAAAGGGCTACCAGAAGCTTTTGTAGATCTTAATAAGCTCCCTTAAAAAGTTGAAAAACGGGGCCTCCCTGGTGGTGCAGTGGGTTAAGCAACACAGTCTGAAGCAAACCGCAGCCACTGCAGCACAAATTCGATCCCTGCTGCCGGCCAGGGGGTGACCCACATGGCGCGGCAGACCTCTCCTGCTGTGCCTGCTGCTCCCCTCAGCAGTGTACTTCCAATGATTTGCCTGTTCTGCTCCCCGCTCTCTGTGGTGAATCCTCTCACCCCCCACACCTCTGGCCTGTACCCCAGTGCTTGTATGCATAAATAAATAAATCTTTAAAAAAAAAAAGTTGAAAAACATGGAATCCAATACGAAAAGGTTTTCATTAACAGAGTTTCATTAATAGGTACATTATTTGTTTATAGGCAAATATATGAGTAAAATAAGAAGCAATCCAAGTAAACAAACATGGACATATTCCTGAGAAGAGAGCATCTATCAGGAAAAGCCTCATGCAGGTCCTTCAGGGTGCATTCAAGAAGAAAGCATTGCTCTCGCAGGAGATGACAGCTCCATGCAGGTTATTGCTTCTGAAAACCTCCTAGTGGGATGAGATGTGGAGGCAGAAGACAGTGACATCGATCCTGAGCCGAGGAGGGCCTACGCTAGTATGTGTACTTGAGCCTGAGTTTTTAATTAAAAAAGGCTAAAACCTTAATAAAAGGGACTTGTTGATTATGAATATAAGAAAGTGAATGTTTTTGTACAGTTTTAGAGGTTTGTGTTTTAAGCTAAGTGTTGTTACAAATGAGTCAAAAAGTTAAAAAAATTTAAAAAACCAAGTAAAAATTACGGTAAGTTAAATTTAGCTTATTAGTGAAAAAGGGTTTTCAAAATAAATTTTGTGTGACCTAAGTACACAATGTTATAAAATCTCCAGTAATGTTGGGAGAGTCCTAGGCCTTCGCATTCTCTTACCACCCACCTACCAACCAGAAGGGCAGCTTCTAGTTCTACAAGCTCCACTCATGGTGTTTAGTGCAGGTGTAGCATTTTTGTTTTGTGCCACATTTGACTCTACCTTTTGTACGTCTAGCTATGTTTAGATGAAAAAAACCCCAAACTATCATTGTGTTAGAATTGCCTACGTTGCTCAGTGCATAACGTGCTACATGGGTTTGTAGCCTCAGAGTAACATGTTGTAGTCTCTGGTCTAGCTCTTCGGTGGGCTAGACCATCTAGATTTGTGTCATTACACTCTATGACTTTCATACTGAAACTGGGGTGGGGACTGCTGGAAAGGCGGCAGCAGTTTTCACCTGACCCCAGAAGCTACTTGCGGGCAGCACAAGTGGCAGTGGGCAGTGGGCATATTACTGCTCACACCAGTGGCCCCATGGGACTCAGGCTGAAGGCGGAGGCCAGCAGTGATGGTGGACAGCAGTGGTTTTCTACCACACCACCCCGGGGCACGCAGCCCCTGTTTGGAGCTACAGGGAGGAGTATGGTGCCCTCGTGGGCCAGCTGCAGGCTGTGGCTGCTTCCAGCTGCAGGGAGTAGAGAGGCCTTTGGACTTAGTGCCTGGACCATAGAAAGGAATGACCAGGTGTGAGCTATCAGCTGATTGGTAAATGGTCCAATCAGCTATAGGATTGTAAACGGTCCAATTAGGGCAGGAGCCAGCTTGGGGCTCATACACACAGACGGGCACTGAGTCTGAGGTGCTTTCCCTGGCCTCAGAGGAAAGACGAGACCGACTGTCCTGCCCTTACTCGGTTCCTGACGTCTGAAGAAGAAAGGAGGAGGACCCGCAGGCTACTTCCGAAGGAAGGACAGAAGGTGAGAAGCTTTGCAGAAAAGGCAAAGCACTTTGCAGAGGCTGAGCCATCTCCGGCCTGTATCCACCACCTGAAAGGAGCGCCGAAGGCCCTGGGCCTGGTTTCTCAGTCACTCACAAAGACCTGTTAACATGGTGTTTCTGGCTCTGCTGCCTCCCAGTGACTGGTGACTGGCACCCTGGCTGGTACTGCCCGGCACTGTGGGCAGATGACTGGCATCCTGTTTCTGGGTCACCTCTGAGAGCTGTTAATCATCTAGCATTGGTTCCTTGTGCTGCTACCTCTGTTGCGGTGTTGTCCGGGATCCAGTGCTGTCTGTCCTGACCTTAGACTTGTTGTGGGGCTGCTGCAGCCTCATATCAGCGGCCCTGCCTGAGAGCACCTCCTGCTGCGTTGACTTCGATTCTGGGCTGTTCGCCAGCCGCCATGCGCTCCAGGCCCCGGTTGGTGGGACAGCACCATCTTGGATGAACAGTCTTTTGGACTGTGCACTCTATCTGGGGTAAGTTATCTGGCCACTTGTAGCCTTAGAAACCCTGTTTGTTAAATAAACCCATTGTTACTGTTCCCTGAAAACCTGAGTAATCTAGCAATGCTGTTCATGAGTGAGAACTCGCAGGCGGTGACCCGTCCTCTGGGCATTGTCCTCGGTGTTGTCCTCGGCTCTGCGATAGCCCCCACATTGCTCTATTTCAACACTATGACAAAGTCACCTAATGACAAGATTTTCAGAATGTATTTTTCCTGTTAAACAGTGCATTTCCTGGGGTTGCCATAACACTGTAACATATACTTGTTGGATTAAGGCAACAGAGAGACATTCCTGCACAGCTGAAGAGGCTAAAGTTTGAAATCAAGATGTGGGCAGTGCCATGCTCCCTCTGGAGTTTCTAGGGAAGAATCCTTCCTTCTCTTAGTGTCTGCCAGTTCCTGGTATTCCTGGCTTGTAGCTGCCTCATTCTGATCTCTGCATCCCTTTTCATATGACCTTCTTTTTTTGTTTCTTTCTCTTTATATATATATATATGTCATATATATATATATATATATGACATCAGTTGTAGTCCTCATGAAATTCCCACCACCATTTCACCAATGCACCATCACCTCCATCCCTTATGCTCTTTATGCCTTCATCCCAGTCCCTCTCCCTTCCCCTCAAAGTGCCTCTGATTTGTCCTTGTCTTTTTGCTCTTGCTGTGTTGTGATTTTTTTGTTACTGTTCTTTTCCTTGAGCCCTTTTTTGGTTCTTTTATATTTCTCCTAAAATTGAAACCATCTGATATTTTTCTTTTGCCTTCTGACTTATTTCACTGAGCAAGTCCCTTCTAGCTCCATCCATGTTTCTGCAAATGACTCTAGTTTATCATTTTTGACTGCTGTCTCGTATTCCATTGTGTATAGGTACCACATCGTTTTGATCCAGTCATCTATTTTTGGGCATTTGGGTTGTTTCCAGGCACATGACCTTCTTTCTGTGGGCCATCTTTTCTTCTAAAGACAGCATCCATGGGATTTAAGGCTCACACTAATCCAGTCTGTTATCATTTTAACTAATTATATTTGCAAAGACCTTAGGTGTTTGCAATATAATAAGGTCACATGAATTTTGGAGGGATATTATCTAATTTACTCTAAGAGGTAACAACACAAGGAATAGTATAAGCATCATACTTTTTGAGAAAGAAGTAATCAGGGGATGTTTGAGGGGAGAAAATGTGAGCTGTTCTTTAAGGCACTTGAGTTTGATATGACATTTTTTGGATATATTTCAATGATTCTTTGAACAACCTTTTGGTTGGAAGTATCACCCATTTTTAGGTCCTGTAAAACACTTGATTTCCTTTTTTTTTTTTAAAAAAATATTTATGCACACAGGAGCTGGGGTACAGGCTAGAGGTGTGGGGAGTGAGAGGATTCACCAGAGATAGAGTGGGGTAAAATACTTGGTGTACAAGAATGAAGTAGTTTATCCTCTGATGAAATGCATTTTCTTCTCTTTCATAAGCTTATATCCTGCAGCTCTTGGCAGGGGTGGACGTGGGGTTCTTCTGCATCCTTCTCTTCTTCCCCTTAATTAGCTTTATCATGGAATGGCAAACATTAAGTGTGGAACTATTTAATTCTGTACACTTTATAAAAACTTGATAAAAACTGTAGTCTTTTTTACAGTTGAGGAAACTGAGGTTTTATTTTTAATGCTACATTTTAATGATAATGAGATATTCTCAGGATATTTTATCTCATAATTAGTTGCAACTACAATGCAAATTATAGTTAAAGTGTCACCATATGTTGGTTACCAAGACAATAATCAGATGAATAAGTACCTCTTGTACTGGATAAGTTTCCAAAGTACAGGAAATGGGAAATTTTCTTTGATTCTTGGTTACAGAACAAAATTCAATTAAAAAATGTGCTGTGACTTAAAATATGGTAGCATCAAGGATATCTGATTAATCCAGTTTACCAATTCAGGAATTATACTATGCATTTCTTTTGGTGGCATATAGTTCCTGGGAACTTGAATTGCTGATTTATACACAGATGTATTCAGAAAGTGGTACTTTTTTAGTAGCCGCTTTAACCTTCTTTTTCTGAAAATCTTAGGTAAAGGATTCTAGAGAAATGACTGAAAACGTGAAAGTTGGACTTGCCACGCTGGTTTACTGTGCGAGTGTGGTAAAGTTACCTGAAGTTTCTAAGCGTCACCAACCTCATGCAGGTAAGTGTCAATAACATATGGGATGACTTTTAAAATTAAGTGAAATCATATGTGTTTGTCAGTAGATTTGGCAACTAAAATTTAGTATTGAATAAAAATACACATTATTAATGGCATTACACATAATGGCTCTTTTTTTAGTGCTTGAGTTTGTTGTTTCAATTTCATTAGTTTAGATTATTATGTTTAGAGTTACAAAATTAAATATAAAATTCTTTTAAATTTCAAATGTAGATGGTCTACTCTAAGGAAATGTGGAAGATTCAATTTGAATGATTATTAAATTGCTGGTAATCTATGCATAGTTATTTTTATGGGCTATTAGTTAGGCTTTTAAGTATGTAGTATATATGAGAGTCTGACTTGGCATTTCTGAAAAGATTTTGAAAATATGTCAATATTTTCATTAAACTACTGGAACAAGTCTCCATTTTAGACAGTTCTTTTAACTCTAGGTGAAGTATTAGCTGATGATAATCCTGTAATTTCTTAACTCCCAAGATAATTTATTAACTCTTAATGTTTGTAATGCTTATTCATAATAAGAATAAGATTCTTATTCTTATAAGAATAAAATAAGATTCAGTGACTCTTTAAATAGTAATTTGAATAGTAGTAGTAATAAGTAGTAAATTTTTACATAAATGGATTTTATCTCTTGAAGATAATTATCCCTCTCAATTCCAGATATCCTGTTTATATATTGCATAATTTAATATATTTATACCCTCTGTGCCTTTACAGAAAAATGACCAATTCACAACTAAGTCACTAAGTATCACCCCGAGAGGACTTACTTCCCAAGTGATTTAGTTGTCTGTATGTTAAAAATTAAAGGAAGTGGAATTCTATTAGTTGATTTATTTTTGTTTCTGTCATAAAGCAGTGTGAGGCCTATGGACATGTCTTGGATTAAAAAGCACACCCATTTACAGACAAGCTAGAAATTAGCAGGGATAATCTTTGTTGAAACATTCATTTAGCTAATGATTTTTAAATTCTGTTAGGAGTTGAGCTCTTAAGGCTTGTTACAAAGTAAGTTACTTCTATATAATGAACTCAGTAAAGACTGAAAAAGCCACACGTTTAGTTTTTGAAGTTTGTCTAGATTTCCATTCTCATCTGTTACCAAGTGTTATTTCAATTTAAGATTTCACTTACAGGGAACAAATGGAGTAATTTTTTTCTGAAGACTGGTATATAAAAAGGAGAATAACATTTTGATTTTTAAAGAATCTTAGATTATAGGTGTTGTAGTTTTCATATTTACGTAGATTTGCTTTTGAATTACAATTTTAGATCAGTATATCTTGAAAGAAACATACTTACAAAAAAATTTTGGGTTCTTCATTAAACACGATTCACTTTAAAAAAAAAAACTTAGCATCTGCTTTCTAAGGGGTAGTTTTAAGTCTTATCAGTAGGAATATAATATCACTATATTTTTCCTTGGTTTCTGAAAATATTAAAAGGAAGTGAGTGAGCACAGCTCATTGATATGACTTTGAATACACAGAGGGTATTGCTTACCTGGGTATGGCTTGATGATCCCTTAATTATCCTGTTAGAAGGTAAGACATTTTTCTTATTTTTTCCTGAAAAAGTGGGCAAAGAGAAGAGCAGTCAGGGTAATGGAGACAGGAGAAAATGGAGAGTAGGCTTCAGTCACATTATAGGACAAGAATACACCTAGGAATCAAGATCTAACAGTGACTTTAAGGGAGGACAAAGAATGGGATGAGGGCAGAAAGCGCACAAGAGACTGAGGAGGTGGAATGGTGGTGGGAACTCCCTGGGAATGCAAATGTTATCAAATATACTTAAATAAAAAAACAAAAACAAAAAAAATAAAATAAAGTTATATTGTTGGGTGTTTAAAAAATTTTTCTTCTGATGCCGCAAAGTGTAATTTCTCCTCTCCAAGCTTTCATTGAAGTCTACAGGACTAAAAAGTTTTTTTTAAAACTAACTTCTTTATTTTCTTATGTCGTTGTTCATATTTACATAGTATTTGATCTGTGGTATGGTTCCTCAGGTGTAGTCCTGCAATTTCCCCACCACTGATAGCACCTGTGAGCCATCATCATAGTCTCTTCTGCTTGTCCCTCCTGTTTTGACCCCTTCCGCGCCCCACAGTATGCCTCAGATCTGTAGAGTCTGCTTGCCAGTTTGTCTTTTTCCTAACCCTTACCAGAGAGTTTTGAGAGTGTGCGTAAGTTAAAGAGGAGGAGTGAAAGTGAAGTCATAGTTATCATTTGAATTTCAATTAGTTCTCTCATTCTTTTTAATGATTTCAAGTACTCTTCTCGTTTATCTCTTCAAATTTAAAATAATCACCAACTTGACAGTATCCTCAAGAATAGCATTGTGATCTCATGTCGTTTTCAAATGACACAAGCTTCATTTTAAGGTCTCCAAGGAGTGCGTGTAAATGACAATACTGTAGATCTGTACACAGTGTTCTTGTAGTTGGCTATCAGCACCCTTCATGGCAGTGTGTGTTAGAGCCCACATGGTGTTAACAGATCATTTACACAGTACCATAACGATAGGAAAGTAGGGGCCATTGGCAATTCATGCACTGAGCTTATGTCATTAAGCAGTCACTGGCTGATTTACAGTGTGTGTTATTATTAGCCTGTGTCATAGGATATTAGAAGTTGGGCATCTATATGTGTATAGGGGCTATGAACCATTTAACCCACCATCAAGCGTTTAAAAAGAAAAGAGGATTTCAAGTGATATTAACGGTATTAGTGGTATTAGGTTGCACATGTTGTTCTTTTGCTTGGTTTTTAATGTATTAAGCAACAATCATAAAATCTCTTGAAACTGGGTCTCAGTTGTGGTGAGGTCAACATGTGTCCTTCATATTATACGGAACAAAGTTCATCTCAATTGTTACAGTTAGTGAAGTTATAATGGGATTACTTTTTTCTCATGCAGAATCTATGGATTTCTACTCTTTTTAAATGCAAATCTCAGGAGATTACAGTTAAAGACTATGTTATTGACCTAATTTCTCTGATGGCTTAAATTAATTAATGTTTTCATCTGAGGAATTTTATGCTTATAATTGTGGTTCACGGCAACTGTACTTCATGCAATCCCATTCGATGACCTAGTGGGCTTTGAATAATTAAAGCCTTAGTTATATGAATTTCTGTATATGCATGTGTGCATACATATTTAAAACTGAATAAACAAAATACCAGCTTTAATTTACATTATGCTGAATGATTGCATTATAGATTAGTTTTCTACTATTACATAAAATATGTCATGTCATACCATAATTTAAGATCATTGAAGATATTTTTTGGCTTTTTTTGTGAGAAAACAATATAGAGAAACAGTTTAAAATCTCTGAAGTTTACCATAACATTTAAATCATACAGGATAATTCAAACTTTACTCTATTATTGAATAATTTATTTACATATTTTGTTAATTAATTTCAAATGTTTATTGTGAAAATTAAATATTAGTCATTATTTCTGAAGTTACATGTCTTTCTACTTTCAATTAAGGTAACCAAGGAATTTTAATTGATAATTGATAATGATAAATCAATAATTTAATTGATTGTATTATTTTGGACATATTTATCTGTCATTTAGTTTTAGAGAGAGATAATTAGGAAGAATTATAAACTTTAAGGAAAGCATATAATTTATATTATGATGTTTAAAGTGAAACTGTCATTAGTTCAATAGAAATTTGTGCAAATAGTGTTACATTTGGTGTTCAGTATGTGCTCCCACACATTCATAGGTGACTCATTTTGAATAAATCATCAGGGACAGAGATGTTGGTACTAATCTTCTAAAAACCACATTGCACCCCGAAATGTCCCATTCTTCATGCTCCATCCTTCCTTCTCCTTTTATGTGTATTAGCTGGCAAATGGCATAAATGAACTAGCTACATTTTGTTCTGAAAGAAAACTTTTATTTATTATCTAGGTAAATATTACATTAAGTATTACAAAATTAAACAAAGCATGTTTCTGTGAGTCCTCCTGGAACTTTAAGTTAGAATACATTCTTTCTTTGTTTTGTTTTTTTGTTTTAAGTCAATACCTGTGATTGACCTAACTGGTTAGCAAATATATCCAATACCCTTTCCACTGTGAAGCATCCACTGCACAGCAGCATGAGTTTGATTCCCGGCCAGGGAGGGAACCCCACATGGTGCAGCAGACCTCTCCAGCCTTGCCTGCTTGCTCCCTCAGCAGGTATTTCAGTGTATTTGACTGTTCTGTTTCCCACTCTGTCTCTGGTGAATCTACTCACCTCCCACACCTCTGGCCTGTACCCTAGCTCTTGTATGTGTAAATAAATAAATATTAAAAAAAAAGTCATTGAGGGACACAGTTCACAGATGTAAGTAGAAGTATTGTAGTAGTTCTCTGTTTTTGGTTTTGAGTCTGATACAGTGTCTGGTACTTTGGTAGCCTTTGGTAGCCATTTTGTGAACCTGAGGTAGTAAGTATGTGAAAAAGGTTATGGTGTATCAGGAATCCAACCCTGGCAGCCACATTCCTGTGTCGTCCAATATGGAAGTCACTATCCACACCTGCCTAAGGAGCTCTTGAAATGTGACTAGTCTACATTGAGACTGTTAGTGCCTCAAACATACCAGATCTCAAAAAGTTACTATGAAGCAAACAATTTATGTGATTAATATTTTTAATGATGATTATGTGTTGAAATTATACATTGAATTTGTTCAATTAAGTAAAGATACATTATTAAAATTAACTTTGTGTGTGTGTGTTTTTTTTTGTTTTTTTTTTTTACTTATTTAATGTAGCTGCTAGAACTTTTACATATGTGGCCAGACTTTCTCACACTGTATTTCTTACTGGACAACACTGCTTTAGACTTGCCTGTGTATTAGAAAGTTACTGTTTTCAGCAACTAGGAATTGGACTGTCACTTATGCTGAATACTTTCCTTATGCTGAATACTTACCATATGCCAGTTCTAGTCTCTGAATAAGAAGATCATGGAAAGCACTGTTTGAATTTTTCCTACATGTGTATGGATGTTACAGCTTTCATCAAACCACAGCATAGACTTTACTATTTTGGGGTTCATTCAAAACTACCTTCTGTTTATTATTACTTTTAAACAAATAGGTATTTTAAATAGTGCAAATAGACAGACCTAGGTAATACGTGGCTCAACTCCTTGCCTACATATTATGCAAGTTAGTTAACCTTCCCAGTTCTCAGTTTCCCTGATCTTAAAACAAATACCTGGCTTGTAAGTTTGTGAAGAGATTAAGCGATACATTATTTTATGAAATAATATATTATTTTATGAAATAATAGTGCCTATAGATCATTGTTGATGTAAAGCATGGTAGCTCTTATTATAAAGGGTCCAGTGGAAGTCTCCAGCAGGGCCTGGGTCAACCAAGGAGTGGAAGTCGAGACTAAGCTGTTAGGAAATAGTGGGAGTGGTTGCTGTTGGAGTGGTAAAGCATACTGTGAAGACTCGGAGGACTCGGGGCTTCATCTGGGCTTGACCATCCACCTATCCATCAGTGGTTCTGCCAAAGCCTTCTTCCCAGCCTCAGATGCTGCCATTTCAGTTCTCTCTTCTCAAGAACATTGAAGATTGGGTCCATGCTGGATAGTATTTTGAAATAGCAGAGAAACTCTGGTTAGGAAAGCAAAAACTGTGCAATTATGATTTCATAGAAAATGATCTTGTCTGATGTAGGGAAATTGTACAATTTGATTTGTTTTAGAATTTTTTTTTTTTTTGCTATTAGATGTTTTAAAAGATTAGAGAAATAAGACTACGGAGTAGGTAATAAGATGTTGGTACCAGAAAGCTCTTGGAAGAAAAATGGAATTCATAGAAATAAACCCATAAGCATTTAAATGTTTTCTCTCCACCCCACCCCACATTGTATGTGTGGTCCAAAAAAACATTCTAATGAGCACTACTACCACTACTAAGATACATGATTTAATAAGAATCAGTGCTATTGCAGTCAATATTTCAAATGTTGCATACTAAGGGGAGCACAGTTGGGAGATAGAAGGACTTAAAATGGATTAAAATTTAAACAATTCTCAATCAAATGAAATGTTCTGGGAATGATGCCAGAGAATATTGTTGAATTGGTTTTAATATAAGCATTCTAAATTTATCCAGCTGGAATTATTTGCATTGTTCTGAAATTATATGTGTGGGCATTTGTATAGATATTTAAAACACAATATTCTTTAAAAAGTTCAAATCTTGGGCCTCTCTGGTGGTGCAGTGGGTTGAGCGCCACAGTGTGAAGTATCCATTGCACAATGGCCAAATTCAATCCCCTGCCAGAGAGGAGACCCACATGGCACAGCAGACCTCTCCTGCCTCGCCCACTGCTCCCTTCAGCAGTGTATCTCAGTCATTCTGCCTGTTCTGCTTCCCACTCTGTCTTTGGTGAATCCTCTCACTCCCCACACCTCTGGCCTGTACACTAGCTGTTGTCTGCATAAATGAGTAAATCTTTAAAAAAATATATAGGGACTAAAAATTACACTGTTTAAAAAGAAGTTCAAACCTTGTTCTTAGTGACTGAGGTGTCAGAATATATGTTTTGCAAAGTGGAATAATTGAACTTTAAGTTGGATGGAATCTGAGAGGTCAGTGAGCACAATTCTGCTCATTGTTGATAGGGATATGAATCTAGGGAAATTGAAGCATATAGTCAGTGAGTAAGTGGGTAAGACAGGCCTGAAACAACTCTACTCAAACCCAAGTCAGGGCCTCTGTTCATGATACCCAGATGCCTTTTGCATAAGCACTGTGACAGGCTATCAAGAGTCTGCTTTCTGCACACACAGGTGTGTGCTCCTGTTAACCTCCTGGGTACAAATGTGCATTTAACAAGGGTAAAGATGTAAAAGCTTAATTGAAAGTACTGGTGAATGTGGAAAGCTCTGGAAAACATTGCCATTGGCTGGATAGGATGTTTGGCATTATCTGTAATGTAGGATTGTCTCTGTGGAAATATGTAGATTGAAGGCTGTTCAGCATATCAAGATTGCATGCACTGTCTTGATAAATGATTGATGTTGAAAAATAATGGTCTACTGCCCAGAATCTTGAGAGTTGTCTATAGATAGCACTTGTCTAATGATGATGATGATGATAACAGCAGCAGTGCTAGCAGTAAAAAGAGTATCTCTTTCCCTCCTTTCATAAAAGAGAAGTTGGATTGTAAGGAAAGCAACACAAGAATAAATATTACATTAACTCTAAGTTAAGCTTTCCATGTGTCTTCCTGCCACTACTGGCTTCTCAAGCATTTGTTTTCTTCAGGTCCTGACTCAGTCACCCCTAGAAATGGCTGGCACCCATTCTCCAGAGTGCAGCTAGAAATGAAAGCAGGTAGTTGCTTGCAGAGATCTCAGCATACCATTGGCATATGCTACAGGAAAACTGTGAAGGCTGCTGACAGTTCTTGGTTTTGAATTGCAACAGGTAGGATGCAGGAGACTTGGTGTTGGCTTAATGGGCAGTGCCCAGAGCTGGGGAGAACTGGTTTTTGTTGCTGTTGAAAGCTAGCTGTGGAAACATTGGGAAAAAATTACAAAGGGTCAGAGAGGCAATTGCCAAAACAATTAGTAAATACTAATTGGGTGATCTGAATATCAAATAAGTTTCTGAAAGTCTAGCATAATGCAGGATGAAACAGGAAATAAGAGTATAAATTACAGACCTCCTTTCTAATTTCAGTGGCCAGATCCTCTTCTACTCTGAAGAACTAAGAAATACTCTGACTACTTTCCAGAGTAGCTATTTCTAAGGACCAACTTGCCTGTGTTTGTGTGTGTGTGAACATGTGTGTAAATGGGTGTGCAATTTGAATGCGCATATGTGTGCAGTTTGAATGAGCATGTCTGTATGTGTGTGAATGTGAGTATGTGGGTACCAGGGAAGAGGGCTCAGAAGAAAGAAGGCCTTGCTTTCTTTATCCAATGCATGTGTTGAGTACATAGGTGGAGACACTCCAAAGTGACTCATTTGAAAACAATGAAACTCATTTGAAAACAAGTGACTTATGTGAACCAACATAAGAAGGAATGGCTGATGTCCCATGATTGTAATTATGATACTAAGATTTTCATATGCCTGTATTATTATTATTATTTTTTGATCTTTGAGGGTAGCTTGCTTTTGAATGTCTGTTGACACCGAGTGTAATGTCTTGTGATATAATTGGTCAAATAAATTGTATTTACACTTCAGTGCTATATTTTCAGATTCTGAAAATTTATAAGATTTGGTGTTGGCCTTGGTCACGCTTTCAATTTCAAAGTCAAGTTCCTAAGTTCTGAGAAATCTTTCAAAAATGTTTTTATATTTAATTTTCTCCAGTTTCTGTTTTTCCTTTCTGACTATCTTACTATTTGTCAAATTCCCAGTACTGATACTCTTATTTGTATTTCTTTTTTTTATTTTCAGTCTTTCCTCATGCAGTTCCTGAGAAATTTCTTAAATTTTTATGTATACTTTTGAATATCTTGAATATTTCCTTTCTGACATTTTTTATGAAAGTTTTTTAAAAATTTAGTTTTTTTGAAGTTTTTTCTTATTTCAAGGACCTTTGAGGCTATTCAGTATAGTATAATTTTTGGCTGCTTTCTGACTTGTCTCTTATATGTTAGAGGTGTTTCTCTAACAAATAGTTTAGAGGTTTTTAGGTTGTCTTTAACTGTTCATATTTGAGTAAGGCAGTGAAAGTTGTGTAGAGATTTTGTGTGTAGGGTGTGTGTGTGTGTGTGTTAGTGCGTGTTGTGTCAAAGGGGTAGTATATTGAGTAATGTGGTTCAATATAGTGGGTTCAGCTTGGACTGCTTCACTATTTCATTATCAGAAGGGTTTTTTGTTTGTTTTTCTTTTGAGATAATCAGTTTCTTCAGAGGAATCTTCCAGCACACTACCTGAGATGTAAAAACTCTTTCACTGTTCCCAGAACAAATTGGAGGAAATGGTTGGGAGTCATCCCTTCATATGCAGATTTTCACTTAATCACTTAGTTTTCAGTGTGGTATCTCAGGGTGGCTTAGCCATTTCTGTTAACAAATAAACCCCTGGCTGTCTGAAACAACGAATATGAATATTTATTTCCCACACTTCTGGGGACTGGGAGACTAGGCCCAGGCAGAGACCGTGTCTGGTGAGGATCAGTTTCCTTGTCTGTAGACAGCTGCCTTCTCACTCTATCTGACAGAGAGAAAGAGTGAACTTCTTAAGCTTCTGATTATAAAGGCATTAATCCTGCTTGTGAAGGTCCTGCCCTTATGACCTATTGCATACAAGAGATCTCTCTTCCAAATATCATTAAATCTCCAAATATCATGGGGATTAAACTTTACCATATGTATTTGAGAAAGACATGAACATTTAGATTGTAGCATTCTTAGTTGTCCTTCATGTCTCTGAGTGTCCACTTCAGCTTCTATGAATTCTGTGATGGAAGTTCGTCAGTTACCCAGCCACATGAAAGGGGCCATGATGGGAAAGGAATCAGGGAGACTGAAGTTTGCAGTTTTCTTTCCATCTCTTCTTCATGAGTTACCAAGTGCCTTTGATTCCTGGGGTTCAGTAGAATCGATCAGGTTTTTTGAAGATCACCCCCATGCAGATAGATGTATGTTACCACATTGCACCTATCACCAAAGCACCCATAATCCTCCACCACTGTAGCACATCCCCTTCCTTCCCCAATTGGTTGCCTCAGTTCTCTAGTCCGATTTCTAGGGTGTGCTTTGGTTTAGTTTTACCTACTTCCTTTGTTTTGTTCATGAGTGAAACCATCTTGTGTTTTACTTTCTCATAAATTTCTCGTATTTGCTTAGCAGACTTAGTATAATCCCTTCCAGTTCCATTCATGTTATTACAAATGGTAAGATATCACCTTTTTTAATACTGAATAATATTCCAGAGTGTATATGTACCACATCTTCCTAATCCAATCATCTGTCATTGGGCATTTAGATTGTTTCTATAACTTGGCTTTTGTAAATAGTGCTACAGTGAACAAGGGAGTTCATATATCCCTTTCAGTTAGTGTGTTTGCATTTGTCAGGTGGATACCTAGGTGCCTAGATCATCAGAATCGACTTTTAATAATTTGAGAATCCTCAGTACAGTTTTCCACTGGCACTGGACCAATCCACCTTCCCACCAACAGTGACCAAGGATTCCTTTTTCTGTATACCTTAACTGGTTTGTTTGCTTGTTTTGATATGGATCATACTCAAGAATGTGAGGTGGTAGCTCACTATAGTTTTGATATGCTGAGGTTGAGAAACTGCTCTAAAAGTTCAGAGAAAAAAATCAGTGTGGAAGAGAAAGATGAGAAAAGCTTCATGGAGGGGTTTTGTTTTTCCATGAACTGCAGGGTCATATTTGGAAAAATTCAGCATAAACGAGTTATGGAGAAAAAAGTTAACATTGTTTGGGGAACAGTGAGAAATAGGGTGAAGGTTTACAAATCAGATGGAGAGTTAAACCAGTGTTGTACTGTGGAGATCCTCAAATTCTGGGGTGAAGGCTTCTCCCTTTATTTATTAGACAATGAGGAGCCATTCAGTGGACCTACTTTAGAGCACACAGTGTTTTGTTAGATTAGTGTGGCAATGGTCTGAGGATCTATTGTAGTGGAGAGGCTGGAAGATTATCAAGAGGTGATTGTAATAGTCCAGGCTTGAGGTATTGAGTATTAATTCAAGTAGAACTTGACTGAACCATGATGCTTGTACCACATATTCTTGTCTAAATGCAATTACAGATTAGGGTAAAGCCATTTAGCAGTAGTAGCAGCAAATTATATTATCACACAAGTACATAAATAATGAGCTCTTGTTTGTAAGTGATGTAAGTTTATGAAGTGATGCAGTTTGGCTTGTGCATTTACTATGTTTAAAAATTGTGATTTTTAAAAAACTCAAGAGATGAAAAACTTGTTTGAGAACATTAGCTTTTATGGCTTTAATTTTGATCCTTTCTTTCTCTGTTTTTGTGTCCTTTCTGGAGTAATATTCTTTAAATGCAGGCTTCCATAATCACAGGGCACACATACATTGCTTTGTAAGTTTGTCACCACATTTGTTTCTACTTGCCTACACGAAAATAAACAACAACCAAAAAGTTCACCCCTCAGGCTCTCAGTGGGAGGTGGGGTGAAAATATTAGGCAACTTTTTCAGTGCATGTAAGTATCATTATTGACTTTATATCAGTTAGTGCAAGCAATAATTTTCCCCCTTAACTTTCTGGTTTTCCACTGCTCTAATTGAATAACCCCAGTGGCATCATTGTAATTCATGCACTCAGACTAAGATTTGGACAAGAGAAATCTTTCTCTGAGGTCAGGATGAGGCATTACTCTCAGAGGTCCTTGTTTTACCATAATCACTTTATACTGTAGCTGCACTTTAATAAAAGTCAAAGATGTGAATGAACAAATGAATGGGTAAAAGGTATAGCATTGCAAAGATTCTGAAATTGATACCCCAAATTACTAATCCTTTTGAGAGCAAAAATCCAGCCAAACAGTTAACCTAAAGTGAGGTTGCTAAGGCTGAGTTTTCCACTATTCTAAGGCACCTTCTGATGGGGAGCCATGATAAAGGGGTTCTGAAGCAGGTCCCAGAAGACAAAAGGAGATACCACATTAAGATAATGGTTGTCATTGTAATCTCCCCAGCCCCCAACATGTCTCTCACCCATGTTCTATTTTTTTTTTAAGATTTATTTATTTATGCATACAAGAACTGGGGTACACGCCAGAGTCACGGGAAGTGAGAGGATTCACCAGAGACAGAGTGGGGAGAAAAATAGGCATATTGACTGAAATACACTGCTGAGGGGAACAGCAGCAAGGCAGGAGAGGTCTGCCGTGCCCCTTCCTGACCCAGGATCGTACTTGCATTGCTGTGCCGTGGATACCTCACAGTGCAGTGCTCAACCTGCTGTGCCACCAGGGAGGCCCCATGTTCTACTTCATGTGTATCTGTGTGTCTTCCCTCCTTGTGTTTCTTTCCACGACTCCTTTCCAGAAGTATCAGAAAACAACTCTGGCTGTAGGAGCAAGAACTCTCTCCTTTTTCTCCTCAAGGACACTGTCTTGAATGTTCTATAGATTCACCTGGCCACTTAGCCCCACCCCTCATCCCAGTTGCAAACTGGGACCTGTGTTCCAAGGTGACAGAATATAATGGTGAGGCAGGGAACATGGTGCCTCCCCAACATCACTAT
This sequence comes from Galemys pyrenaicus, assembly GCA_019455555.1. Lineage (NCBI taxonomy): Eukaryota > Metazoa > Chordata > Mammalia > Eulipotyphla > Talpidae > Galemys > Galemys pyrenaicus. Next base: position 4,685,727 of record JAGFMF010011523.1, read on the forward strand.
GGCCTGAAGCTTGCTATTTGATACTGATAGTAAAGGAAAGAGTCTTGAAGACTGGAAGATTTGGAAAACTGCTATATCATGGATAAGTGCCAGAAGACAGAGAAAACAAAAATAAAGTCCAAAATCTAAGGATTTCAGTCTTTTTTCTTTCTTCTTAAATATATTTTTAAAAAAATTTATTTATTTATGCATATAAGAGCTGGGGTATAGGCTAGAGGTGTGGGAAGTGAGAGGATTCACCAGACACAGAGCAGGAAGCAGAACAGGCAGAACGACTGAGATACACTGCTGAGGGGAGCAGCGGCAGAGAGAGGCGAGGTCTGCTGTGCCACATGGGTCCCCTCCCTGGCCGGGTATCAAACTCGTGTCGTGCAGATGCTTCACAGTGCGATGCTCAACCACCAGGGAGGCCCCTCTTCCTAAATATTATGTATCTATTATGTTAGGTTAAAATGCAGGCATACTTTGAGAAACAAAACTGTGAAAAAAGCAGCAATAGACAGGACACATTCTGAGGAAAAAGTGATGCTAGTTCACAATGGGAATGATCTGGCCACTTGATCCCTGTCAAAGAGGTGGCTTAACAATTCCGGCTTTTATTTAACACCATCTGGCAAAGCCCCATCTTCTCGTTTAAGTCGCAGGGTGTTTCTCAGTATTCATGTTTTAACCCTCTCGTGGGACATCACTGAGTGGAGTATTCCCTGATGAAAATGATGCACTTGACATTATTTTGGAGATGGAGGGGAAGACTTAGAGATGAAATAACACAGTGGGTCACAGGGCTGGAGGTCCAGAGAGGCCCGAGGGAGGAGACACCCTTATGGGAGTGGGAAGAATAGAAGATAATCTGAACCAGTGCCCTTGTGTTCCTAATAGGAGTTTGAACGCTGGAATGGGATTTGGGAGGACAATTTTTAATGTGCATTATCCATTTATGTAGCTTTGTGTGGTATCAGTTAATGAGGTCTAGTCTTCAATAGTGAACCTCACAATATGGCCATCAACCTTTTAAAGCTAAAGGTTATTCTAGAAGGAAAGCAAACATGAAATTACATGTGACCTGGAAAAATTAATCCTCTGAGCTTCAGTTTCTTCATTTGGGAAATAAAGAGATTAAACAAAAGATTTCTAGTCCTTCCAGATAAAAGATTTAATGATTTGATAATGTTAACCACACAGAATTTACTGAGTGTTAACTTCAAGACCGTAGATTCTAAGGATACAGGGAGTTTAAGACTGATCTTTGTTTTCAGGTTATAAAAGTAGTAAAAAAAAACAGGGCAAGGTAGCAAATTACAAAGTGTAAGTCCCATTTCATAAGCTTAACTCTACAAAAAAGAAGGTATCGTTTATTTTGTATTTAAAAATTATCTCAGTTACTTTAGGGGATCTCTCACCCTTCATAGACCTGATGGCTTAGACAACCAAACCAGAGTGGCCTCAGTTACACAGTTTTTGGTTCATGTAAGTTAATATTAAGAAGTCCAGGTCCACTCATTTGCCACCGCAGGTCCTGGACAGTCTGTCTCATCCTTACGCCTGGAACATGGGCAGCTTCTCAAGGCTTCTCTGTGCTCACTTGAGACAGTAACCACATAGGCAATGCTCTTTGCATTGGGAGGTTTTGCCAGGTACCTTCTGGGACCTGTGTGCTCTGAAGAATTGTGGAAGTTGCTTCAGTCTCCTTGTCCAAGATATGTCCTTGGTCTAGGGTGAATCATTTTTCCCTTCATGCTTCGAAGCTTCTCTGTTTATGTTTGTGAACTCTCAACTCTCCATTGGGCTTTCGTTTTTGAAATCCCAAAATAAGAGAGACTTTTAAGCTACTTTTTTATCTGAGTTCATGAAGCAGTGAGTCACAGAGGTGGTTGCCTTCTTTAAATGGAGACAGGGGAAATACATTGAGGGAAAAAAAAAAAAAACAACTTGCTATCTCAAATAACTTGATTGGGTTAATGGTAAAAATATAATGGAAAACATAAGAGAATGACTTTTCCCCTGGGTGGGTTTGTAATTCTTTTTATGTGTATTCAGTACTTCATAATTGTAATGAATATATTTTTGCAGGGCATCTGGAGGAAGTCACTCGTAGGATTTGCAGAAGGGTGGGAGAAGGAGAAAGAGACTGACACTTCTAAGAAGGATAGTAGATGTCAATTTTCTCTGCTTTATGAGTTAACAGAAAATTGAGAGTGTTCTTTCCAGAGAAAATCTCAGTGAGAATACCACAAAGGTGCCTGGTTTAAGAAAATGGAGATGCTGTTGGGTTCCGTACACAGTGTGGGTGGTGCAGGGGGAGAACTCACATTAGGAAAAAACCTTCTAGAAAGTGGCACCCCTGTCTGAGGCCACTAGGTCACCAGACTCTAAAGCTTCAAGAGTGTGACTGCATGGAAAGAGCTTGCAACATTCTCTGTGTGTTTGGTTTTCCTTAGACTCTGGTAAGTGAATATGTTTGAATTTTGGGCAGGGATATGAAGACTTGCCATAGGGTAGGAGTTTTTCCCAAGGCACAGAAAAAGCCTTTTTCCCCTCTGTGATAGCTCTCTAGGTGATGGACGGGGTTGTCAAATCAGAGGACACATCCAGGTTACCCAGTACCCAGAGAGAGGACCGACACAGAATCTAGTGTGATTCCCTTCAAGTTAGGTTCATGGCAGCTGGGGATGGATGGAGTTGCTGAGGACAAGAGCCAAGGGCCTGTATGCCCAGAAATTAAATCAGCCAAGCCAGTATGTGGTTAGACCAGATTTATGTGATGATTAAAAAAATGTGCACTGTAAATAGGACTGTTTCAGTGATTTTTGTTACTATGTTATTACTCCCCTTTTTACCCCCTTCAGTTTTGTTTTTCATTTACCATCTTAGGAGAGTTTCTTTTGAAAGTTTAGTTTATCTCAACTTTAGCCATGGGATAAAGAATTCCATCCTCTCCCCTGCCATGTATACCTGGAGAACAAAGGGTCAGTGTGAGGGTCACGCTTGCCCAGCAGACCAGTGGGAAGTGGAGCAAAGAGCACACTTGAGGTGTTCCTGAGCCAAAGACAGAGTGCCTAAGACTGAACATGCAGTCCTTGAAGTGGACACTGTAGAATGTCCTATAGGGAGAAACAGTTATGGTCAGGTTTGCTGGTAAAGATTTCATGAAATTGTTCTCATTTAATTAGACCTTAAAATATGGCCCAGACTTGAAGAAATGTAGTTAGGTGTGAGCCTGCTTATCTGCATTAGTTTCAACACCCAATTCACTGTATACGACATGTTTTAGGAGTAGCTTTTAAAAGTCATGTTTTTCATGTTCTGGTTTCTCAGGCTTGGCTGATTCTGAATGGCAAGTTACTTTCAAAGCTACCTATAAAATAAGTTGAGAGTGGATTAAATGAAGCTCTGTGGAATACTCTAAAGAAACTACTTTTTAGGAAATCTAGAAACCAGGGTGAATCATGGTTTTAATATATCCTTATATGAGTTATGGGATGGAAGATAAATACTAGCAGGCAGTAAATTACTATGCTTTATTTAACCTAGGGTAAGAGAAAATTGACTTTGTCTTTCATGGCTTTATGTGTAGTGGACAAAGTCAAAAATCCTTTAGTTTCTTATGCATCTATACACTTTTGTAGAATTTCAACCAGAAAATTGATTGTTAGAGATAATGATGTTTAGATGATTTGTTTAGGGAGAGACTCTTTCACTTCAAAAAGATGAGCTCCTACTTCTTGTTATGTTACTGACTAGTACAATACCTTGGGCAAGATACTTGATGGCTCTGATACTGGAAGCACCTTTCCAATCCCAGTCTTGGTTCCCTTGGGCAATAAAAGGAAACAGTTTGAGGAGAAAGTAGTTTGATTTGTTGACAGGTTGGTGAGGCAGCAAATTCGTGTCTAGAAGACTACCGTCCTGCTCTTTGTCAAAGGACAGGAGTGCTAGAGTTTACAGGGGTGGAAGGGGGTATGGGCAGGAGTCAGCGTGTCTGTCCTTATATTCTGGTTGACACCATCTTGTTTTGTAGTTACCTGGTGGTCAGCAATGCTGGTGTTATCTTTAAAGTGAGACTTTTTGCCCTTGGAATGTAAAAAAACAGGGTTTATTAGGCTAGAGGGAAAAGAAAATAAATGGGACAGCTTATCCAGTGAGTCAGAGAAAGACATATTCTCTGCTGCTGTATCAGTTCTCACCTCCCCATTTTGAGAGGTGGAGCTTCTACCCCCTCACACAGAACACTTGCAATGGGGTCATAATACTAAATGCTCTTTTGGTTCTGAACAAGTTCTTTGGGTGAAGAGTACTCTCAATCTGTTCAGTACTGATGTATATATAGTTTCTATCATATAAACATAAATTCAAAATGAATTATAAGTTACCTATTCTATTTTCTTGGTGTCAGAACCCAAAATTTTACTACCTCTCAAACATCTTAATTTGGGTATAAACAAGCAATAGATAAAGTTGATCCTCTTTATGAGGCATCTGACTTTTAAAATATAAACTCATCACTTTTCTGAAGTTCATATGGTATAATTTTAGGCAGATGCTCTATCTCTTATCTGGGCTATAGTCCCTGAGAAATAAGATTTTTGTTAGTTCAGGAAATGCTAATCCTAGGGGTTAAGTATCAGCACTATCACTGCTTTGGCCTGAGTTCCATCCTCGGCCAAAAGGGTGACCCACATATGGTGCAGCAGACCTCTCCTGTGTTGCCCGCTGCTCCTCTCAGCAGTGTATTTTAGTCAACTTACCTGTTTTGCTCCCCACTCAGTCTCTAGTGAATCCTCTCATCCCTGCACCTCTGGCCTACACCCCTTCTTCTATGCAAAAAATTAATAAAATTAATTTAAAAAAAAGAAATCCCCACTTGTTAGAACTTTGGTTAAGTTGCTGTTTCTAACATTTTGAACCTTTTATGTGCAGTCCATTTGTAGAATCCAGTACCAGACACTATTATGTAAAGCATTTGGTCTTGCCTGAAAAAGAGGTTTGGCTGTCATTCCTTCTTCTGGGAGGTAACTTCTAAAGCTTTGGCATTTGCTATGTGGTAGGAGTGTCTTTGTTATTTCTGGTGAGACTTCTGGATCACACCTGATAGTGTATGCTAGCAAGGTGACTTAGGTCATGTTAGTCACATCCGAAAGTCCAAATGAGGATATGATTTGGAGTAGGAGCCTTGTGCCACGCAGTAGTCATCAACCTAGAGATTGCTGGCCAGAGCTCCTAAAACCTTTGTAATTTCCAAAGTAATCCCAGAAACAAGAACACCCACCGTTAGTTACATTGCTTTTTTTGTCCAGGGTTCCTGAAACAATTCCAGAGAGATAAAAATGAAAGTAATGTCTTTTGTTATTTATAACAAGTCCCTTTTAATCACACCTGAGTTTATGTTAATGAGTAGACCTTTGAAAAGCCCCTATGGTTGGGTTGGGGTGCTGGTTGCCAGGGGAATTAACCAGGTGATTATCAGATTGAAAAATCTGTTAGCAGGCAGACTGAGGGGCACTCTTGGACTCCCAAACCTCACATGCTCTAAATATATTCTGCTGTCTGTCACATGACAAACATGCTCTTAGTGCATAAGACCTTCAATTTTTTTTAAAAAAAAACTTTAATAGAATTAGTGTGTAACAGAGAGAAAAGAGAGAAAGGGTTACAGTTTTTCAGTGAAACACCCAAAGTTAACCAGCCAAACAGGATTGGCTCAAAGTGTGGTTACCAGCACCTGAAAGCTTGCCACAAGTCGAAGGAACCTTCTGTCAGGGAACCATAGGAAAAAGGCCGCAGACAAGACTGAAAGGAAAGGAGCACAAAGTTTTTAGTCAAGATAAAAGCTGCTGTTGTCAGTTTGCCTATGGTCTCTCACCCAAGTCTCTTCCAGTTTTCTCCTTCCATATCACCCAATTCTCTAGGGCAAGTCCAAAGCCAAGAGGCGAACATGGCTTCTTCACTTGTCTCTCTGTCCATGTGCCTCCTCAAGTCTTCTGTCCCTCTATAAGTCTTTCCCACATCCTTTTTAGCTTCTCCTCCTTGCTCAACTGCACCCTTCATTAGGTGGGGCAGGGAATATGAAACCTTCTCTTTCTAGATTATACTCTTACACATTCAGCCTGCTCTTCAACTTCTGGGAAGTAAAAAGGGGCTGAAGATTAAGTTCTGTCACCAAATGACCTAATGCATCTTTCCCATGTAAGGGGAACCCCATAAAAACGCTCAATAATGAGGTTGAGAGGGCTTCAGTGTTGGTGAACATATTGAGGTACTAGGGGTTTGATATGCTTGGAGAGCATGAAAGTTCTGTGCCTCTTTCCCATACCTTGTTCAATACATTTATTTTACTTGGCTGGTCTTAGTGGTATCCTTATAATAAACTGTTTATAGTGTCAGCCTTTCCTGAGTTCTGCCACTCTAGTAATTAATCTGAAAGTGGGGGGGGGGTGGTCCTTAGGAATCTCCAATTTATAGCAGGTTGGTCAAAATTATGGATTGAACTTAGGACTCGTGCTTGAATCTGAGTTCTTAAATCTGTGGGGTCGGGTAAGTAGTGTCAGAATTGAATTAAACTGTAGGATATCTACTTGGTGTCCAAAAAAACCTGGAAAACTACTTGGTGTGGAAAAACTACATATTTGATGCCAGAAGGTGTCTTATTCTGTTCAGGATGCTACAACAAAATACTTTAGACTGAATGACTTAAAAATAGAGTTGTTGTTTTTTTTTTTTCCCCTCCCAGCTCTTTAGGCTAGATGTCTGAGGCCCTGGCACTAACAGACTTGCTGTGGTGACTGGTGCAGTTTATCTTATAGATTGCAGCGCACTAATCTCTTACCATGTCCTCCCATGCTGGAAGGGACTAGGGTCTCTGTGGAACCTCACTTATAAAGGCATCAGTCCCATTCATGAACCCTTAGGCCCTAATCACCTCTTAAAGTCCTGATACTATTTTTTTTATATTAGAATTTATTATGAATTTTGGGAGTACACAAACATTTGGACTATAATGAAGTGTTGTGTGAGTATAAAAAAACAGTGTGTTTTTCTTTATCTCCCAAGTTTAGATTTGACTCTTTGGCCTTTTATTATTGGCCTTTGCTAATACTCTGAATTTCTGTAAGAGAAAGAATGAGGGTTTATTTATAATATCATTTCTCCTCTTCTCAGTTCTATCAGCGCTAAACTGGTAGGCAGTGCGTCCAGAAGGGAAGGGAACTCCGAATTGGTGCTCCCTGAAGGGAGGCCCACTCTGTGCTCCCAGTCTGCTGATCTAGCTCCAAGATCAATGCTAGACGAGATCAATGTCCAAGATCTCGTCTAGCATTTAAATATTAATATTCTTTAAAAACAATGTCTAATTCTCTGAACTGGAATGGGAACACAAAAAGATAGAATAAGGGGAACAGGATATAATTCCTTAGAAGGGAGGTTGACTTTCTTTTTGTGTGTTGAAGGCCATTGACTTACGCACATACATGAGTTTTCCCATCAGCTGAGACTTTTGTATGAGTTCCAACATTTTTGAACAGGGGCAGAGTTTCTCATCCTGTCTCCATCCCATCTTTCTCCTTCAAGGGTTTCACAAGCACCCCAATATAAAGTGCTGTTTTTTCTCTCTTATATTTGTAGACATAGATACTCAGTGTTTGTGTTATGCATAAGGAAGTAGGTGGGCAAGTTTAAAATGGTGTTGTGTAACAAGAAAGTTCTTGAGTTTTACACAACGTAGAATCTTAGGGTTTTGGCCCTATGTTTCCACTTACCTCCTCTCTGCTAATTCAGACAATTTAGATGCGGATAAGACTATAATCTGTCAGTGACATTTCACCACATTCTTATGTTTTTCCTACCTTACAAGAAAAAACAAGTGGATTAACTCTGAGAAAAGGGTATACAGAAATCACTATGTTGCCCTTTTTGACCTCAGGCCTCTGAAATTATTGGTTCCTCCATAGAATGAGAATTCATAGCCTTGATTATATTTGTAATAAATGAAGTCACATGGTCATTCCAGAATTATTACATATTTATATTATACAGATTATATTATATTTATAGTTCTAATTTAATAGCAAGCACACAGTTTCCATGCTGCAAATGACTATTAAAATCACAGGAATCATGGAAATTAGATTTATTTGGGCTTCTGTGGCTGCCTGAATTCCACAAGATAAATGCCAGATTATTTTTTATTGCCAGACCCCATACTTAGTTTGAATGAAACTATGTTTCATGAAACCATGAAAAACTTGGAATTTCCTAAATAACTGTCACAAAGATACAGTTCAATTTAGACTCTTAAAAAATGCATATAATGCAGATTCCTATTCCCCACCCCAAACACTGCCATGCCTTTATTTCCCTCCAACCGCTCAGGACTCCTTGCCATGTTGCTCAGATGTTAATGGCTTTGTATTTCACATAAAATTATAAAAATATGGCAGTGGGTTACTAATTTTATTATTAAAGCATAAGTCATAGCTAAATTTTATCATCCTTAATAGTCTTTTGTTATTTGATTATTTGGGCTAGATTCTTAAGGCTGAATCTCAAGCTCTACTTGTCAATAAATCACTTATGAATTCATAACTCTCTTCAGATTGATGGGCATATAATGAACTCTTGGGCCTTATTTCTGTCTTCATAGTGCTGATAGTGGCAGGTGTGATAAGCCATTCAGAAGACAGTTTGAGTTTGAAAACAACTCTTAGGAGACTATCGTAGATATGTGAGCTCTGAGAGATAGCACTTCCTATTAGTGTCAGTGTGTTGACAAGGAGGATACAAACCATTGGATGAGAGGTACATTGTAATTACCATTAAGTTGTGGAAGTCAAGAGACTGATGACTCTTGGTACAGATCTAAATCTGAATAATGAGTTTATGAGTATATTTTGCTCTTACTGAGCTTTGATAGGTTAACACCATATCTAATAGAAATGATATGTGAAAATGTAAGATATATTCATACATGTATACAAGCATATGTGAAAATATGAACATATGTCTGTATCTATCCATCCACACACATGCATAAGGAAATACACACTGATCATAGTACAATTTTAAAAACTATCCAGGGATATTTCTGAAGAAATATGTCTATTAACTGTCCATTTTTAGATTGCTGTCCATGTAGATATTAGTTATCTTCTATTTTGTAAGGCTAATTTCTGATTTATTTTTGAAGTCTTTTTTTTTTATTTCTTCAAGAGAATCTCAAGATTTTTATCCATAAATGTATGGTAGAATCAAAATCTCTGTCTTTCCCTTCATTGTTATATTATTCCCAAACAATGTAGCTTTAGTGTATATAAACATTAATTTCTGGTTCACCATTTTTCCAAGGTTATATTATTTTGCTTCAATTAATATTACATTTGAATATTTGCATATCCCATAGCATCTCTGGATTAAATAGAAAACATATGATTAATTCCATCGGTACCCACATCACTGCTCTGGATACCTTATTAACATATAAATGATTCGGTTGAAAATGGAATATATTCCCACTACATTTAGTCAGAATGTGGTAAAAGCCACCTCATTAGTAATATTTCCCATGTATTCGTCATACCTTTTGATCTGACATCCCTAACATTTTTTTTCTGATACTTACTCTTGTAGGTAAGTACTTACCTTCTTGATAAATGTTAAGCTTTTGCCCTGTGATCAAAATTATATCTTTTACTTTTTACTTTTAGTTTTAGAATAAAATAAGTAAAATTGTATATAAACATTAGCCTGAGTTTTTTCTGTAACAAACCAAATTCAGTCCTAAGTAAACTGACATTGATTTGCATTTCATGAAAGTTCTCAATTTTGTGCTGACTATGAAATGAAGAAACTGACAGAAAACCAAACAGTAATGCAGCCCTAACAGTGGTGATGCTGTGTACAGTGGACTTGGGGAGGGCATCTTGAGAGTTTCTTGGAAAAATAACTTATAAACTCACTTAAAAGACCAGAGTTAGTCAGGGAGAATATAAAGTAGAGTGAATATAAGAGAGGACATGGAATATATTGTAGAGAAACTCAGGTGGTAAGTATGTCGTGGTGGTATAATTGAATGACCAAACGTAAGGTTAGAGGTCAGACAGGACAGGTAAGCAGAAACAAACTTGGAAATGTTTTTAAATTAACTGATAGGATTGGATTTTATGGCAAGAGCTACTGAAGTAAAACAAAGCATCAAAATACTGATGTGTTGTTAAATTAATTAAATAAAAGGGCCATTAGACTGAGGAGACTCTAGTGCCATAGTGAAATATGCTAGGATAACCAAATTCTAAGCTTGTAAATGCCTTAAGGCTGCAAAATCAAAACATTAAGAACAACTAATCACAGTCAACTAATAGAGCACTTGTGTAACTACTTCCAGTTTGATAGTTCAAATTCGTTGCTGCTTAAATAAACTAAAAATTTTTAATATGCCTCAGTTTATCTTTTAACAGTACCTACATAAGAATGCTACTTAGTCTTAGTAATATAAACATAGAGCTGTATTTTCTTTTAATGGCAAAATGACTATCTTTAATAACATTCTGAAAGATCAACCAACAAAGTAATCAGTCAGTATCAGTTAATGAGATATAACTTCAGAACAAAAACTAGAAGGAAGCCCCCTTATTTGGCTTTTATTAAGATATCTTATATGATGCTTGATCATTTCCCTGCAAACTACATCATTTAGTTCTGAAGACATGACAGTGTAAAATATTAAATGATTTATTCATGCCTAAAGACATCTTTCAGGGATAAATTTCTCCTATACAAACAATGTAATTAAGGAAAAAATTTTCCATAACTATTTTGTGTTTTGGTATGAAAGATCAATATAATGAAAATATTTATTAAGAAAACAAAAGATGAAAATTATCCAGGGAAAAAGTTGGGAAATACTTTTTTTTAAAAAAAAATTTAATATATATTTATTTATGCATACAAGAGATGGGGTGCAGGCCAGAGATGTGGGGTATGAGAGGATTCACCAGAGACAGTGGGGAGCAGATCAGAGAGATTGACTGAAATACACTGCTGAGGGGAGTAGAGGCAAAGCAGGGTGAGACAGGAGAGGTCTACTGCACCATGTGGGTCAGCTCCTTGGTTGGGATTGAACTCATGCTGCAGTGGCTGAAGATAGCTTCCGAGGACTGAGACTTTACCCCTTGCACCACCAGAGAGGCCCTGGGCAATACTTTTAAAGCCATTAGAGGGAAGCACACACTTACAGTATTATAAAATGTAAAAAAAATTAGTCATTGTAGATAGGTGTCCCTTAGGTGTTTGCTATTCTTAATTGTTTTGAATAATAAAAACTGGAAATAATGTGAAAATGATACCACTGAGGATGAACATCAACAAAAATCACCCCAAATCTTATTAATGCAAAAATTACAAGAAAAAAAAAAGAATCTGCATTCATATAGATGGTGCTAGCTTTCAAAATCAGTTTCTAAAGTTGAAAGTAAAGATATATGAGATTTTAAAGAAATACAGAGGAAAATAAGAAGGAAGAAAATAATGCCAATAGAAGGAAAGAAACCAACAGACAATAAAAATGACAGCTGAAATTCAATGCAGTGATAGCTACTGTGAAAAATATCAGGGTGTGGAAATTATCTGTTTATGTTTGAAATAAGAAACATTGATCAGGAAAACATTCGGTTTTGGGGACTGGAAAAAAGAACAACTGGACATACTTCAATATTTTTGAGCATGTTTCCTTGAAACATTTACATACCATGTCAGCATTTGATCAATATGTGGAGAAATTAAATAAGTCAAAGAACTATATTTCTGAATAATGCTATTAAGGGAAGATCAACATGCACCATTTATTTAAATGCCATAATAAGGAATAATGTCATATACTTTAAAATGTTTAATAAAATAATTAAAATGAAAGTTCCAGAACTTAAAGTATCACATCTTTCCATTTGTCTGAAACTTTTTTAAAAAAAGGTTTATTATTTTTATTATTTATTTATGCATACACTGGGGTGTAGGTCAGAGTTGCAAGGGAGTGAGAGGATTCACCAGAGACAGAGTGGAGAGCAGAACAGGTAGATCTACTAAGATACACTGCTCAGAGGAGCAGAGGGCAAGATAGGAGATATCTGCTGTACCACGTGGGCGGTTTAACTCTCTGGAAGGGCAAGGAGGTATGAACTCAAACCTCAAACCGCAGGGGCTGGCAATAGCTCCATTAGTACTGAGACTTAACCCCTGCGCCACCAGGGAGGACCCCATTTGTGTGAAACTTAATTTATCCAAATAACCCTTTTCTAAGTTATATCTACTCCCTGACTACATTTGTCTTAATATCAACAAATTAAAATTTATTTTTCTGAATTATCTAATTTTATTGTTTCATTTTGCCCATCTTCTCATTTCATCTGGGTAGAAACATTCTGATTTTGGATCTTATTACTAAATTACTTCTTTCCTGTATAAGTAGTTTAATATAAGGTCATTTAAAAATTGTTTTAGTGAAGGATATAATCACTTGCTTTCTCAAGCATTAAAAATTAGAAATCAGGGTTTCAATAATACATTATGTGTTCAACTGGAATCTAGAGCATTCAACGTTAATGAAAATTATAATAGTAATCCCCTTTGCATTAATAGATTGCCTGAAGAATAGAATGAAACAAAATGCAAATTTTGAGACTTTTCTACAGTCAGAGGTTTGGACGTTTTCTATTTTTATCTGCTCAAACCATGCTGTCAAGGACTGCCTGAATTTCCTTATCTTTAGTTTCATTCCTGAAGTGGATGCAGTTAGTTTTTTTTTTTTTTTTTCCATTTTCAACGTGTGATTCAATTTTAAAAAAACTTTTAAAAAAGAGTCTAGAGATTATGAAAATCCTTGGAGTGGAGCCAAATTTTCCTGAATTAATACACACTTCTCCGCCATCATTTACACATGACTGTCATTGACATTTGTTGGTTACCTTTCCATACCCATTAATAATGTTCCATAGGATGTGATGGTACCTTTGCAGATACCTCACTAAATTAGCTGTAAGCCAGTAAACTTTTCATTAATATGTGATAATCTTAATAGGAATGTGTGGTCAAAATCCAGTACAATAAACAGAAAATGCACACAATCAAATGTTAAAAGGTGAGCTGTTTCTAATTGCTACACACTTCTTTGCTGTGCTAGTGATTGAAATTGGCATGTATTATTAGCAGGGATTTTCTGTCTCATTTTCAATTCCTCTGTTTATTTGTAATCTAGAAGGAAAATTTCCCTTGAGAACTTAATTTCATCTCTAGTGTTCTTTGACTCCTTATACTAATCATTCTAGAAAATATTTGTAGTAGTTGTGTGTGCACTGTAATGTACTAACTCTAAAGATAATAAAAAAAATACGGTAGAAAGATCATTTCATCTGTTTTGCTTTGTGTGTGGGCAGGTGTGTATAAATGTTGTATGAGTATTAATCAATGTCTATTCAAAATAATATTTCATGAATTGCAAGCCTTTAAAGTGTTTCTATCCTAGATAAACCCTAGCATATGATGATGTACTATTTACACAGTTCCTTGTGTCTAGGAAAATTATAACGCCTCACCTAGAAGGTCTTTAGCATGTATGTGGCCAAACATTTATTTATTGTGAAGTTATTAAGTACCAAATCTCAGCTCTAACACATAGGATTCCTTACATCAATAAAAGATAAATAAATAATTTATGGTAAGTATAAAGAGTGGGTTTTCTAAAGAGATAGTCTTGCTGGGGACTTAGTGTCTCTTCTGATTAATATGTAATTAGCACTAGATGTTGAAACATAATTAATTTCTCCTGTTTGATCTGCTTCGAGTTTCCTTTGGAAAAACTGCTTTACTACTGCTACACTATGACTGCATTGCAGCTCACTGAAGTCCTTGGTGTGGCTTTCATGGTTAAGTTAGATGCATTTCAGATAGTGGAAGACACCCGTATTGTACCAAAAAATGTCATTTCCTCAGTATGGAGTCATCAGTTCACTGGAACAGATACAAATAGAAAAGTATCTCTAGGTAAGTTACTTTTGTGAATATTGTATTGATACATGTGATTGTGGTGAAGCTTGCAGTAGCAGCTGATAGTGTTGAGATTCCTCCCAGGCGTGAGCACCCTGCGTTCAGCTTCAGTGAATGTTGGTTACTAGAGGCTCAGAGTTAGTTTCCTTTATAGGGTGTTGCCCTCCCTGGGCTGACATTAATTGTTAACCTGGAGATGGAGCGGGAGGATACACTTGCCATTACCTCTGACTCAACCTTGGCAGAGTGCAATTGAGGATTAACATAGAGGTTCAAACGCCTGTCTGCCTGTCGCTGAGCTCAAAGGGATACAAATTTGGTATATCATTAACTGTCAAGAGCTCCCAGTGGGGTCAGGCTGAGAGAGTGCTCAACTAAAACCATACCCTTGTTTAATTCCTTCCGTGCCCAAGTCCTATTCCCTTGCTGCCCTACAGGGTTACCCTGAAGGCACTTAATGGAGCCCTTGCATGGAGATTTAATATCTGGCTCTGGTTGAAAGCAATGGGCCTAAAACAGTTGATTTCACTCCTTCAGTTAATAGACAACTGTTGGAGACATTGTGCATTAACAAGCAGAATTGTGTAAGAATCTCCGCTTTTGAGACACTCAGGGTCTGGTGAGGGTAGAACATGTAAGAGGTCATTTCAAAACGATTCAGGCTATGACATAGGAGTGAAGTCTGGTATGACATGGGATCAGGAGACTTCAGAAAAGGAGGTTGACAGTAGAACTGTGTATTAATAGGGGGTTGTTAGACAATGACAAAGGAAAGAAACAAAAATTGCATGACACCAAAGTTTTCTGGAAACTGTCCTAAGCTCAGGGTGATTAGAATATACATATGGAAGGGTAGTGAAGAGTGAGATTAGTTAGGCAGAAGGCAGAAAGACTATGTGTGACACCAATGCAAGGAGGTCATTTCCCTATAGAATATGGTCTTCTAAGGAATGTTAGACATCAGAATAACATGATCATACTTGAAATAAAAAAACACACATTAAACACATAACTCAAGGAAGAAGAAGGGATTGTGAAAAATATTGATACAGGCAATGGCAAAGAGAATTCTTTGAGTGGGATGTGAGAGATAGACTCAAGATCTTTTTAATAATTTGGTGATTTATTAAATGTAGGGAATGAAAGAGAGAGTCTAGGGTAAATTATGGGGATCTGGCTGCAGTAACTGTGTATCTGAGTGTTCCAGGAGGAATACAAAGAGATCTGTTAATTTAATCAGCAAACACTTTTTAAACTTACGCTGTTTTGCAAATTTCTAGTGCTTCCTTTGGCACATTTCTGGTAGCTGATAGATATAGGAGGGCAGATCTGATTATTTTAAACTTCTAATGTCCCTCTTTCAAGTTGGTAATGCCACCCTACTTGGCAAATTTAACTTTGCCTCCCTACTCTTTTTATCCTACTGAAACTCTCCTGTCAGTTGAAAACTATTACTAACTGTCATGCTCTTGAGTGCCTTGTCTCCCTTATTTATTTTTAATGTATTAGGTAGTTATTAAAAACTACAACCGAATTTTATTTCTATTTTCTTTGACAATATTGCTGTACTTGGAAATCTTTTTGTAAAACATATCCTTTCATAGCTTTCAACATACTATTAGTTCAAATGGTTTGGGTTGAAGATGCTAAAGCAGTGGTTTCCAGTAAAATTTTCCCAGGATTTCTTCAAGGACATGTAATAGAAGCTGCATAAGCATATTCTAATGAAGTTTGTATGGTACTTGTAATCTACTAATATAAGGGCAGCTAAAGCTGAGGCACCATACAATCATAAAGGAGTGACCCCAGATGAGCTTTGTGTTGTCACATCATGAACTCAGAAGACAGGAGGAAAATCTAAAGGACAGGTGTCTGAATTACAGACACTGATTTACAGTGAACTGTTTCTCAGATGGACATCTCTAGTAGAACCAAGGTAACTTAACAGCTGCAAGTGAGGTCTATTTATTGAATCATTTTCCCAAAAAACACTGGAGACTTGTTGGTCTTAAAATACCATCAGTGAAAATAAAATGAGTATGTGTGTAATCACTTTTGTCAGAATAAAGGGAGGAATACTTCTGACTATGTCTAAATTATTATTTTGATTTGGGAAGTTGATTTTTAGAATATGTTCTAAATAATCATGGATTATAACTATGCATTTCTATTAGGGTCAAAAGAAAATCAAATGTTCAATGATTATAGCCAAAAATTATTTACTTACCAAAAAGACTTTATTTCCAATATGTCCTGAACTTACAACTAATCCATTTAATAGACAATGAAATTTATATCAGAGATATAAATATAATATCAATAAATATCAATCTGATTTTCATTGATTCCTTTTTCTCTTAACATCCAATCAAATAATACATCTTTGAATAGGAATTTTTGAGCATGTACTTATATAACCCTAAATAGATTTTAATATTTTACTAATTAGTAGAACAAAATTATTCTTGCTAGGAATAATTCCATGTCAGTATTAGTGGATTCAAAATCATCCTCGAATCCATAAAGACATTTAAAATACACAATTTTTTGATTCTAAGACTTTACAATAAATCAAAAATTATGGACTTGCTAGGGAAATAAAATGTGGACATCAGTAAAAGGATTAAAGTGTATGATATGGTGAATTCAGTTACACTGTGCTATTGTTTATTTGGTGAAGAATTGGAATACCATAGGGAATTATTTTTAAGCCTGAGCATCAAGTAAATGGACACTTTTGCCTTTGTGCTATTTAACAAAGGCATTTGTGTTTTACCACAATCAATTTTGCCAACCTGCTAATGCCTTTGACCTTGATCTGAGAACCTTTTACTTGGATGTGACCTCTTAAATAAGGTAAATATGGTCATGGCTGTGGTTTGTGGAGGGGAGAGGGACAGCCAATGTGGGTTTACTCAGCCAATACTAAGTGTAAATTATGGTGAAGAAGAGGAAACATGCCAACACAAAGATGAAAGAATTTCCTATGCTTCACTTCTCAAAGCATTCAGAATTATTGAGTTGGTCCCTGATGTACAGAAAAATATTCTAAACTGGAAAGTAATTTGTTTGAAAGGATTTTCTCCCATGGTGAAAACCCATGAAAATAATTTCTATATATTATAATATATAAGGTGAAAGTTGATATTCTAAATCTCTAAGTAATATTTTCCCTACATGAGGGAGTCTCTTGAGTCTTGATAATTAAAATTACCCCATAATACTGGCAAAGTGGCTGTAGTTTGAGATTTTCCACCACATAAGTATTGGCTAAGTTTTATTGCCTGAAAAAAATGTGCTTTTTCATTAACAAGTCTTTCAGTATTACTCGGTGCCAGTTCTAACATTTATTTTTGTTTTATACAAGTTTTGATTTTTCCTTATATAATTAAATTCAGATTTTTATTGACTGGAATTGGTTTCTTAGAAATTTGCATCTTCAGAATGATTCCTACAAATAACCTCTGAGTGGTCTTGTTTTTGTGTTGAAAAAAGGAATGGTTTGGGTGGAAAGGAAAGATGAGAAGTGCATACTGCTGACAAGTGAATATTTCTTTAATCATGCCATTCCCATAATTAAGAACTTAATGTGTCTTAAAGTTTATATAAAAAATACTAATTCATTCACTTGGCATTCGAGCTTTTATCAACCACACTTTATGCTCTTAATTTATCTCCTATTGTCAGTAATCTGTCTTACCAGTACTTATTCAAATTTATCATTTCAACCTTTTGAAGCTTTTCACATGATCCTCCTTCTGTCTAAAAAGATTTTGTTCTTTTTCCTCCTGCCATTCAAATTTAGCACATTCTTTAAGACCTTGCTGAAACAGACCTGTTGGAAGCTTTCATAATTAAACTCTGGTCAAAGAAGGCTCTTTGTGTACAATCTCTACGACTTGAAATGTCTTTAATCATATACATGTAATAACTGACTGTCATACCTGCTGCCTACCCCTACCTACCTACCTATCGTTATATACCTAGCTTGGAGTTAGGTGCCTGATTTTGGAATCTAACAACCTGAATTAATATTTTAGAGTACTTTGTCTCTTGAGATACATAAGCACAGGTTGCAATAGCAATTAGTAGTAGAGGAGAAATTTATGCATAAATTCATGTTGAGGAGAAAGGTTATTTCATTTCTTAAATTGGTTCTAATATTTTAAATTTTTTTTAATTTATTTTTATTTTTATTTTTTAGGGAATGCACTCATAGAAATAGATAGGCGTTAAATGAGGTTTGAGATTCAGTTGGGTACATGAAAAAAGGAAGAATATTCTAAGTTGGAGAATACTACAAGACAAGTTCTGGGGATAAAAAAAGATGTGTTTCTGGGGCCTCCCTGGTGGCGCAGTGGGTTAAGCAACACACTATGAAGCAAACCGCAGCCACTGCAGCACGAGTTTGATCCCTGCCGCTGGCCAGGGAGGGGACCCACATGGTGCAGCAGACCTCTCCTGCCTCGTCCGCTGTTGCCCTCGGCAGTGTGTTTCGGTCAGTCTGCCTGTGCTGCTCCCCACTCTGTCTGGTGAATCCTCTCACCTCCCGTGACTCTGGCCTGTACCCCAGCACTTGTATGCATAAATAAATAAATTAAAAAAAAAACATGTGTTTCCATAAATACTAGTAGATAAATTTAATATAACCTGCAAATTTGAAAGCCATTACATTATGTATGTTCCTTTGGCTTTATGAAATATTGAAAATATAATAGGTAATAAAAATGGCACAGTACATTTCACCAAAATTATTCCAAGAAATGTAAACAAATAGATTGTTTTGGCTTAAAGAACCTGAAATTGTAGGTTAGTTTTCTGATTCAGAATTTTTAGTTTCATCTATATTAGTAGGGTTTTTTCTTTTGCATATTGTACTGTGTTTGATGCTTAATAGAATATTATGTTGCTACTTAGATATGGTTCTCTACATTTGATGGGTTAGCTTAATAATTTTTCAACTTTGTGATGTTACTTTAAGTTGTGTATATTAATGCTGAAAACCCATACAATCATTATGTTTTTCACTTTCAGTTCATTATTTGATAGTTACATGAAATTTCAATATTTTATGATTAAAATAGGCTGTATGTTAGATAATTTTGCCTAACTTTAGGTTAATAGACATGTACACTTAAGCTTGGGTAGGCTAAGCTGTGAATTTTTGACTTATGCTATTGGAATGTCATCTTCATTGTAAGTCAAGGAAAATATATATGTATATATATACACACACAATATACAATATATATTATATATATAAAATCTGAAAACTTGTGTCATTTTTTAAAGTAAATTCTTGGGAGAGGTCAAAGGCATACAATCTACTACTATCAATGTTCTAAAAGTTTCATACAACTGATGAGGCCCTGTCTATAAAAATGAGACTGACATGAGGAATTCTACTTTAACTCCATATGCCTATTTGGTTTAGATGAATATCTTGTTTCTAATTTTATCAAGTTAAGAACTGAATTGGGAATATTGACATAAAATAGATCTCAGATAACCCTCATTAATACCGTTCTTTTATTTAATGAATATTGAGAGCCCCCACGTGAGATAGGTATTTAACTTGTGATATATTAAAATACCAAACATGGGCCTCCCTGGTGGTGCAAGGGGTTAAGCACTGCATTATGAAGCATCCTAGAATTCGATCCCTGGCCAGGGAGGGGACCCACATGGCACAGCACACCTCTCCTGTCTCACCTGCTGCTCCCCTCAGCAGTGTATTTCAGTGGATTTGCCTGTTCTGCTCCCCACTCTTTCTCTGGTGAATCCTCTCAAACCCTCCCCACATATGTTTGGCTAGTACCCCAGCTCTTGCATGCATAAATAAATAAATCTTTTTAAAAAAACCAAGCAGATAAATAAATCTGCTTACATTCTTGTTGTCATGCATGATGAAATGTAACATAATCATTAAAAGCTTGAGCACAGAATTTGGACAAAAATGGGATCAAATTTTAGTTTTAACTTTAATCAGCTTGGTTGTTACTTTTCCTCCCTATGCTCATTTCCCTATGTGCAAGTTAGAAATAATTAATACCTTCATGTTAAGTTTAGTATGGGAATTACATGAGATAATGATTTTGAAGAAGATAATAATATTTTAGATTTTTAAAAAGATTTTATTTATGCCTACAAAAGTTGGGATACAGGCCAGAGGCATGGAGGTGGGGGAGGAGGGGGATTGAGAGGATTCACCAGAGACAGAATGAGGAGCAGAACAGGCAGACTGACTGAAATACACTGCTGAGGGGAGCAGCAGCTGAGGCAAGAGAGGTCTGCAGAGTCATGTGGGTCCCTTCCCTGGCCAGATCAAAATTTTGCTGCAGTGACAGATCAAAACCCCACAGTGTGGCACTCACCCCTTGCGCCATCAAGGAGGCCCTAATATTTTAGATTTTGTTAAAAGTAGTTTATGTCACTTAATAGATTATTGTAAACATATATATCACCTTCAAAATAGAAATTTACTAAAATAAGAATAAGTTAGCTTTGTTGAATATATCGACCTTATAAATAACCTTATAAATAAGGTTGATATTATTAATATTTTCACAAAAGATAATTCTTTTCTCCACGAGTCTGAAAATTGGAAAAACAGTTTCTTACTGATTATTGCCATACTTTTGAAATCCAGATTTTACTTTGCAGGGCCTTGACTATTCTCTGATTACAGAGAGTCTAATGTTACATGATTTTTTTCAAATGTATAGGGTATTATTTAGTAAATGACTATTTCACAGTACCAATTGGTACCTTTCTAGTCTGAAAAATGTTCTGAATGATCTAATAAATACCTAGAGGAAAGAAATCTTTGACTAATGATTCTACTAAACACTGACTGTTTCTCAGTCTTCTTATGCTTTATTTCAATCTTGGCTCTTAAATCAGCCAAAGGCTGATATTTATCTAAACAACTGTTTATGGCAGTAAGTAGACTGGGTTTATATATTAATTCTCTTGTTCATCATTTGTTTTTTTTCGTGTTACTATATTACAGTCTATAAAATAGAATATTGAATGAGAAGTTGACTTGGAGAGAGGTAATGAATTGAGCAACTAGAAAAGAAGTGTGCATTATTGGTATAGTGCAACAAGTATGGATGACTTATAGTGGTTGGAAAAGCTTCTGTGAGTCAAATTTTGAAAAAAAAAAAAAAAGCTGAGCAGTATTGAAGGTAGAATGCAATGCATGAATCATCTTTTATATTGGGATATTTTACAGTAAGGCTATTTTATATCCTTTCTGAACAACACACCCTTCAGTTAGATAATGGGATTTAATGTGCAAATAATCAAAATTAAGTTTGCATTATACATATTATCTATAAGGTTTTGAAGCTTTGTTTAAATTATTATTTCTCCATACATTTAAATTTGCTATTGTAAAATTGTGTAACTATTGTTACACATTTTTTTTTTCCCTATGACTTTTTTTTTACCCTCACTGATTGGAAAATATGTCAGGACTAAAACACATTCACATACACACTGAAAGCCACTTTAGCTGGATGAACAATTTTCCCTCAACCAATGTGGCCTTGAAAATGAGCATGTGAAGGAAGAAACTGGTCTCTATAAAAGCGTTTCTGATTCTTGGGTGGCGTATGGTTAGTATTATTGTTTTTTAAAAAAACCACTCTTGGCTTCTGTGGTACATTGACCTGTGTAAAGAATCCCAAAGTAAATGTTTTCCACTCTGTGGGACACTGGGTCAAAGATGATATTTTGTTCTCTTTCCAGTAAGAATTTGTTTTCTTCAGTATTCACATGATGATTCAAAGTCTCTCCCTTTATCTGAAGCAAACCTTATTTCTTAGAACAAGCATTCCATAATTTGTGAATCCAACTTTCAATCTTGAAGTTCATTGTAAAGCAGGGTGAAGAATCCCCATTTTACTTTCAACAGTTCACAGGGATTGCTTTCCATTACAAGTAGCTGCTCCTGCCAGCATTGGTCCTTAACATTTTTTAAAGGCATGTTTCTTCATCATGTCATTCCTAACACTTACTTTGATTGAAGCCATTATCAGTTTGAAGGCAGATTGGTTGAATAGATTGTCTAGAAGGAATATGAAGGGATGGACAGTGGGTGCATAGATTTTCGTAGCCTAGGTGGGAAGGAGAATGTAAATCAGGAGTTTGGTATATTATCCTGTTAGATGATGGGAATAAGGAGGCACTGTTTATTGGAGGTCATCATATGTAGGTCTTCTGAAGTGGAGAATTGTTACAATTGCATTTCCATGAAAGAGGTGGGGCATTACTGCTCAGTGAGTGGGCACCATTTCCCTATCTCATTAACATGTATCTTTTGTGCTTGGTAAGTCCTAGCATGCCAGGAACTGGACATGTTAATGGAGGATAACTATGTGGAGGTAAAATGAAGGAGGAGGGGGCAGTGCTGGGGGCAACTTGTAGAGACACTTGGAAGACATACTTGGAGAAGAGACACATGGGTGAAAGACACATGGGGAAACTGCTTCTGAAACGAGCATTTTGACAGAGACAATAGCAGTTGTCTTGACCTCATGGTGAAATACGTTATACAATTTGAATTTTGAGTCTCCTTCTGTTCCATTCTCTGGAACCTGCACAATCCTTTTCTAGTAGTTTTTTTTATCATAAACTACTTGTTTATGGCAAGCTTTTAGGCCTCAGTTATCCTGATTTACGCTGAGCCTGTTTGACCAAGCATTTCCCTGCAAGGGGGGTTATTAATTTTTGGAGTTTTACAGGGAATCTGTAATTTGAAATCTTTTCTCCTCTCTCTTTGTCTTTATACACACCAATTCTAACAAAAATCTTTTAGGCTTAGAGTATGCTTCCTTTGCCTTTGTGCGTGCACATGGCTGGTTCATCTTTTAGAGTGTGCACCCTTTAACAGTTTAGGAATTTTCTGTACCCCCTTGGTCATGTGCTAACAAGATGATAAAAAGCAAAAAAAGGATGCTCAGAGATGAGGACATTCCCCAAATAAACTACCAATATAACAAATTTGTCTGAAATTTTCACTGATTAGGGCGAGATCTTTTTCTGAAGTATAACTGGAAAGAGGGTTATTACCCTTAATAGTTTGGGGTCCCTGAGTACCCCATGGTTTCACGCAGTTTTAACACTATTATTCAATTAACTTTTCTATTTACACATTTGTTGTCTCCTGTGCCTATGTGTTCTTTTTGTGGTGGTAGTTTCACAGCCTTTTTCACACTTTTATATTAATATGATAGTACAGCATCTGACATAGTAGCTACTAAATAAGTATTTTCAAAGTCCATAGGAAAATACTGTCCCAATACTTCTGATATACACTATGATTGCTGACAAAGGGATGCATCTCAAGTCTCTGATTCTACATGAGCATCACACCACAGATTGAATTAGCATCTGATGAATGGGGTTTAGATCTCTCAGAATTTGTTAGCTTCTAGCCATGTTCCTTTAAATAATGAGCCAGAGAAGATTTTTGCCCAAACCTGAGGAATTATATTGCCAGAAGCTTAGGTTTTGAAATACACTACTCAGCTCATCTGAAGTCACGAATATACTGATTTTATGTTTCCTCAGGCTAATAATACATGCCAGAAACCCTTTGAGATTTTACTTAAAAGATTACTTTCCTAGTCATGCACATCTTTCTGTTTTCCCAACTCACATCTTTTATCTACCTAGTAGAGCTAATTGCCAAAAACAAATGTAAATGCATTAATCATTAGAATAAAATATTTTTGAAATACCAAATACCTAACTACCGATATTAGCTCCAAAGTATATCTGACCCAATGGCATAACCATAGCATGTATCTCATCACTGTATTGTGTGAAAGGTTTGACTTTAATTCAGGAGTTTAAACTTTGCTCACTGTACATTTACTTTTCAGTAATGATAATTAGCTAATTTGTGAGACACAAATAAGCTATAATTAGCATGGTACTTTGATATTTTATTTCTAACAACAGGAAGATGATTACCTTCAAAAATAATAAAAGATTTAAATCTAAGTAAGGATCTAAATTACAGTCATTGAGTTGTGAAGAAAAGTGAATTTAGTTAATCCCCATTTGCATGTGCCAATTAGTTAAGTATTAATCATTTTCCTATATAAATGGAAATGAGGATACAGGGATTCTTTGGTAAGATAATGTTTCTCATTAACACAAACATAACCTCCTGACATTTTATGAAAAAAATCTTCCTTTTTCCATTTCTCTTTTTCAAAATAGCTATTGATTTATTTTCTATAGTTTGGAGTCTGGGCATTCTAACACATTAGTAGAACTTTTTTTCCCCAGAATTTCTCTTAGAATCTAATAAAATCACCATTGAGGAGAACTTTAGAGTGTGTGTATTTTTTTTTTAATAATTAAAACATTTTCAAATCTTAAAACATGATTTGGGTATTTTAAGGTGTAGGAAAGCAAAAGTTTTCACTTACATGAAAAATTTCATGTAAGTTATACTTCAACCTCTTTTTGTATACATGGGGTATGCACAAGTATACATATTTAAAATCTTTGCATTTGAAGTAAATATTGGAACTTGAAAAAGTCAGTTAAGTGGGCCAGACTTTTGGTACTGATTTTTAGTATGAAAAATCAAGTGGACAGAAATTTCAGTGTGACTTTTTAAACATATTTTAATGGCCATTTTAGAGGTGAAGCTTACCCAATTCAGGGTTGATGTAGAAGCAAGAATATATCAGCATTCTGTTTTAGCAGTGTGTCATCATATTGACATACTCCTAAAATTCAATTAAAAATTATTATTGCAGAAAGCGAAAAATTAAAATAAAATTAGGCTGGGTCTTGAAATGTGGTCAATAACGTGGGGAATATTGTAGTAAGAGGAATAGATTAGTAGTCTGGTTTTCTATCTTATTAACAAATTTTAAGCACTAACCAGCCTGTCGATTCCAAAATTACACTTTCTTGATTAACCATCAGGATTTTTCTAATTTATAAAGTTAATATTGATCAGTGTAAAATTTAGAAATTTTTAAACTAGATGACAAATTTATAAATTTATATAATGTTGTCTTCTGGGATACCTGTTTGACCCGACGTGTTTTCCTTGTTTTTATTTAATAGATAAAAAATACACAATCCTAAGTTTGTTAAATACTAACTTATTAAGCCACCTTAAATCCTAAATTTATTAAAATAATAAGAGAATAACCTCCTATGCTCAGTTTTGTTTCTAAAATCACCACAATTAAAGATTTCATGCCATCTTTAAAGTTTTTACTTAATTTTCTGCAAATGAATCCATCCAAAAATATATACAAGTATGCACACAGGTCTCAAAAATAAAGTCATGTTGTTACAGGGTAGGTTGAGGGGCGCCCCAGAACTCCCAAAGCTGTCTGCTCTAAATAGGCCCTGCCATCTGCTGCATTAAGACAAAACATGTAAGACCTTTAATGGAAAGGAACTTTAATACAATTAGTGAGCAATATAGAAAAGTCAAAGAATATAGTTTCCAAATGAAGCACCCAAAGTTACCTGTCCCCTTGTAGGTAAAAGTCCAGCCAAACAGGGTTGGCCCAAAGCAAGGCCCAAAAACCTGCCACAAGTCTAACGCACCTTTTGGTGGAGACCCATAGGAAAGGGTCAGGAAAGGTTGAACAAGTCTGGGAGGAAAACCAAAATCAAAATCAACATAAAAGCTGCCATTGATAACCTCCCCATGGGTCTCTCACCTGCATCTGTTTCAATCAGTCCAGGACCAAGAACCAAGTGCGGTTTCTTCACATCTTTGTTCTCCATGTTCCTCCTTCAAGTCTTGCTTTCCATACTGCTTCCTTCTTTCTCCAGTCTCCTCTGTAACTTCTCTTGCTCAGCTCCACCCTCCTTTGATGGGGCAGGGAACCTGGAACTTCCCCTTTTCCTGGGGAATCACCCTGTTACAATGTTAATAAGTAAGGTTATGCCATAATTAGTTCAACTATTTCCTGATTGATGTATAATTAGTAATGTTTTGCTAGTTTTCCCGACTTCAGACAGGGCTTCAGTGGGAATTATAGTACACATTTACTGGTGGATCTTCTTGGTTTTGTTTGTTTAGATCACTTCCCAAATGGTTGTACTTCTTTCGATTCCATAAAGAAGCTGTGAGATACTTTATCTTTTCGTCATTTTTGATTGTTAACCTTCAGAATGTGTTACTCACATGGTAATGTTCTTGGTATTTCCTTAAGTGCTAAAGCAGAATGTTGACTTTCAATTGCTTGTATATAGTTCAGTTGCATTTCCTCTTCCTTGAATTCTCCACTTAACATACACAGGAGTAGAAAAACAGTTTGGTTAATTTGAATTCCCGAAAATTCAGAAATGGCTTGAATCCATATGTTTTTTCTAATCATATGATACAATATATTTACTTAAAACTCCTTTTACTCTCCTCTTTGACTTCAAGATCTAAGCTTGACCTTTGAATGCGAGCATATGGTACGAAATGACTAGTATTATGACCCACAAAACTACAAAAGGAAATATTTGAAGAAATTCTGTATCCAAATTGGCGACAGCACATATTTTGTAGTGGTATTGTAACAGGGTGGTCCCCAGGAAAGGGGGAAGATCTAAAATCTCGATTCTGCCCTAAGTGGGTGGAGCTGAGCAGGAATAAGAAGATGCTAGAGAGAGAACAGAAGGAAGGGAGGAAGAAGGAAGCAGGATGAAAAGCAGCAAGGAGACCTGGAGGAGGCACATGGAGCAGGGGGACATGTAAAGAAACTGTGCTTGCTTTTTGGTCTTAAACTGGTTAAAACAGATGTGAGTGAGAGACCCCTGGGGAGCTCAACAATGGCAGCTTTCATCTTAATCTTAATTTTGATTTTGCTCTTTTCCTCCCTGATTTGTCTGAGTCTTTCTGACCCTTTTCTATGAGTCTCTACTAAAAGGTCCTTTAAACTTGTGGCAGACTTTTGGGCCTTGCTTTGGGCCAATCCTGTTTGGCTGAACTTTAACCCTCAAGCAGATGGGTAACTTTGCATGCTTGACTTAGTAACTATATTCTTTGTCCCTTGTATTGTTCCCCAATTACGTTAAAGTTCCTTTCCATTAAAGGTCTTTTATGGTTGTCTTAATGTGGCAAATAGCAGAACCATTCAGAGAGGGCAAGTTTGGGGGTTCTGGAGTGCCCCTATCCCTGTCCTGTAACAGATGTAATGATTAAGTCCCTCTCTTTGAGCTCATACAGCTGATACCCTGAGTTAATAGTTCACTCAAAGCTCAAAAGTGAGAACTATTTAATGGTTGTACAAAAAGGCAGTCACTTAAATCTAGTACTACTCTGAAAATTTTTTGATTTTGAATGTAGTTGTCTAGATGAAGACCAGTCCATATGCACATTTATATGTCTACATATATTTCCCCCCAAAAATGTATCTGTGATTACATTTTTTGTAACAGAGAATATCTGGTTTAGCAAGCTGAGTTTATTACAGAGTCAATATGCAAAAAGTAAACTTAATTTTTCTATACTGGCAACAGAAAATGAAATGAAAATATAATATTTTCAAAGCATCAGACCCAGAAAATTTCCTGGGAATAAATCTCACAAAAGACATACAAAATCTTTACATAGAAAACTATAAGAGATTATTGAGAGAAATTAAAGAATACCTAAACAAGTTTAATGATAGATATATATTTAATGAATTAAAAGATTCTATAATAAAAATTCAATACATTCCAAACAATTTTGATTAAAGATTGACTGGCAGTTGTTTTTTGTTTCTGTTTTATTTTTTGTGGTAATTGATATACCAGTTCTGAAAGTTCCATGAGTATTTCCAGAGGCATGAATCACCAAAGCAATCGTGAGTTATAAAAACTAAACTGGGAGACTTTCACTACTAAGATTACATTATAAATTTCAAAGCTATGGTAGTTTAGAAACTCTGATACTGCACAAAGACAAATAGACAAATGAGACAAGAGTACAGATTCCAGAATAAATCTTTAAATACATGGCCATAAATACTGGATTTTGATAACATTAATTATAGTGATAATGAAGAATGAATTTTCTTTTAAATAAATGATGCAGTGTTAATGAATATCTACATGAAAACATTGAATCATGATTCTTAAATCACTTTAAACACAAAAATTATTTCTTAATTTTATAATTAAATATAAGAGGTAAATTGATAAAACTTACAAAACACATATCTTAAGCAAAGCAAAATATACTGTATTTAAAAAATGCAAACCAAAAAATAGATGATAAATTGAACTTTATTACAATGAAGGACTGCTGTTCCTTCCATTAAAGATTAAAAAGACAAACTGTGCGCTCAAAACTAGAAAAGCTTTTTAGTATTTATGTATGTCTTTATAGAAAAATATGTAAAAGACTTGAACAGGCACATCACAAAAGGCCAGAGTGAGTAAATCTAATAAAAAGTACTTTAATGCTATAAAGGGCCAGGTAGTAAATATTGTGAGCTATGGTAGGCTGAAAATTGCCCCTCCAAAAGATATTAATGTCAAATTTCCTAACCTGTGAATATTACCATAAGTAGAAAAGGGATCTTTTCAAATATTATTAAGTTAAGGGTCTTAAGTTGAGATCACCCTTTATTATCAAGTTAGGCCAGACATAATAAGTATCCATATAAGAGACAGATAGAGAGAATGGAGAATTCATGTAAAGTTGAGGCAGAAGGTAGAGTTGATATAGCCACATACTACAGAGGTGAAGGAATGTCTGTGATTTAAGAAGTTGGAATGGTCAAGAAAATCCCATAGCATCTCTAGAGGAAGTGATGCTCTGTTAATGCTTTAAATTGAGATTTCTGATTTCCAAAACTAGGAAAGCATACATTTTTGTTTTTTTAAGATGTGGGGGCACAAAGGAAATCACCTTGTACACTTCTGGGATCTCCTAGGTTGGCAAATATCTAAATAAGCACCAGACAGACTGGTAAGAGAAACTAAAAAATAATTTAATAATAATACCATATCTACCCTTCTGTATACATGGGAGAGACCAAGTGTGACAGGGTAATTCACCCAAGTGATTTTAGATGCCATCTTAAATAGCTTAGCTGTGATAAAGGGAGGTTCGTATGGTAGGAGGGAAAAAGGAAGGTCACTTACAGAGTATACAAAGGAAGACACAATAGACAAAGGGATGTAGACCTAAGTTCTGTGTTCTTTACTGAAAAGAGATAGATTAGGTTTTCACAGAACTTGCTACTACAGAGTGAAGCCTACATATGAAAGTCTTTTTCAGAAGCAATCTCCACTTAGCCTTCAGAGTTCCTCCCTTAAAATCAACCTTTTGCAGAGTTTCTTGTAGGTAACATTTTTGCTTCTTTGCAGAGTCCTTTGGTTTGTGGAAGTTTCTCATGTGTCATGAGAGCCCAAGGAAATTTGGCTGTATGCTCTCTGTAATAACTTTAAATTCTGTGGTTGTAGTATGATATTAGACAGTGAACTAATATGTATGCCTACATTCCAGTAAATTTTTATTTGAAAAGTTTGGGGATACTACGGAGCAAGGGGATTCTCATACACTACTGGTAGGAATATGAATGGAAATGTGAAATTTTTAAAAATTGAATTCCCTTTGATCCAGAAATTCTCCTAGAGTTAATAAAAACTTTGTACATATATGTACCGAAATGTGTGTTCAAAAATGTTCCTAGTAGTAATGTGTATGTACTAAACTAGAGCAACACAAATATCATCAGCAGTAGTGCTGATTAGTCGATTGTACATGCATGCGTACATGTTCATGTGGTATCTCATGGCAGTAAAAATTAGTAAGTACTGTTGCCTGAAAGAAAATAGAAGATATTAAGAGAATACAGTTAAAATAGTAAAAAATACTTTATAGACTGTACAATTACACTTACGTAAAGTTCAAAAACAGGCTAAATATTAATAGTGATAGCAGTTATAGTAAAGATTATCTTTGGAAGGCAGTGACTGGGATTGGGCTCAAGGAGGAGGTCTGGAGCTTCATTCCTTGACCTGTCTCGTGGTTACTCAGTTGTGCTTATATTGCAAAAATTTGATACACTGAGTATTATTTGTGATTCTTTCTCTATCTGTGCTGTACAACTGAACTTTATATGTAGTAAGTCCACAAATAATGCCAGTTCATTGAGTGTTGTTTTGTTCTAAGGTTAAGAAAAAATCCAAGCCAATTTGAACTCAGTAATGTTATTTGAAGACCTGCTTTCATTATATGTTGCTTTGCTTAAACTATAACTTCCTTAAACTTAAATAACTTATCAATGGTTAAGTACTTAAGGTACTTTTGGAAACTGTAGAGTACGAATTATAATGTAATTCAGTATACACTATGTGATGTGACAATTAAAAATCTTTAGTGAAGCTAAAATTAGTGACACTTTCTGAGTAGCATTTCTTTAAGAATTTTAACATTTTTATAGTATTTTTGAAAATCAATACTTAAAAAGTCATTCTGACTCGAGAATAACTTAAACTTCTTAATATTGTTTAAAATGATTTTTAAAAATATTACTAGTTGATTTTTTTCAAAGATGATTAATGATGAAAAACAGAAAATTCCTAAGCATTTTTTTAATTCACAGGAAATATTTAATTATGGAAAAATTTACAGTTTCAAAAACTAATCCTAGGCATGATTCATTACATAGTAGCTACTTGGGAACAGTGAAGTGAAGGTTAGAAAGTATGGATTGTTACAGGCGATGGCCATATTTTTTCCTAAGTGCCATAGTTGAAAAGAGGCTAGGATTATAATATAATATTAACTTAAACTGTTTTCTTTATATCATACACAATCAACTCATTGCTATAGCCATTTTGTTGAAACTCTCCTGAGGTATAGATATTCAGTCTTCCTAAAGTCTTTCATCGTCATAATCTACCTTATTTAATTCTTTCATCTCAGAAATGGGAATTCAACCACCTCTCTGACATCATACTGGCATGGTGATTAATTAGTTAATGTTTGTAAAGTGCTTTGAGGATGTAAAGTGCTAAATAAGTGTTAAGCACTGTTAAGTATCACAATCAATCAGCATAATATTTTATTGTACAGTCTCATATGTTACTTCAAATGCATTATACTAATTTAGTTAATGTAAGCATTCTTTTAAAATTAGGAATATGACAAAATTTGCAGAAATTTTAACTTATGAAGATCTAGTAGGGAGCAGAGAACAGTACTTGTTATAATTTTTACTTGTAACTACTTTTCATTTTAAATAAAAAAATTACTTATTTCAACTTTCCATTTTATTTTATGCTTTAACGTTATTCACAAAGAATCTACTCCAGAGTTTTGTTATTCATCCTTAATTCTGAATGCAGTATTTTATTTCCAGAAGTACTGTTTATCTCTTTTTAAGAATATCTGTGTCTAGAGCTACAATCAATTATCCTTATATTTTCAAAAAAAAATCTAATTAGTGACTGCATTAATAAAAAATGAATGGCAAGAATGCTCTAATTTGGCTTTCAGCTAATATAGCGAGTTTTCTATCTTTCTGTTTAATAAAGGTAGTTTAAGAGTGACTTGAAAATGCTCTAAATCCAGTTGTATATAATAGTGAAGAATGCAAGAAACATGAATTTCGTATCTTTGTGAAATGTGTAGGAATGCAGGGTTAAATCAAGTATTTTACCCATATTTAATGTACAAATGAGCACATGGAAATTGAAAATAATTCTGTATTATTAATAATAGTTTGAAAAATACCTGAATCATACAATGTAAGTACACAAAAATATATACTCAGTGTTGCAGCATGCAATTTCATTCCTTTGGAGGAAGGCTTAAAGCATATAATAGTCTGAATGAAAGCAGAAACCTAAAGTTTATGTATGCTCGACAGCTTTCTCTTGCCTTTGTAGACATAATGAAATTTTTTCTCAGAGTTGACGTCAGTACTTGCATGAGAATAATCTAAGAACAGCAAAAGATTTAATTAGGTAACTGACTTTGCAAAACAAACCACACTTTAAAAAACATATATATCCCAGAATCTTCTCTCATTATGGGAAATTATTTTCCTAGGTTCCTAAAGATCATCTATTACATTTTATGGGTGAAGGCAATGAGTTTAAACACATTTCTGACTTGCCACTTGCCTGGGGCATAGGCTACAAAGCTGAGTGTTGCCCAGCCAAGGACTTTTGCACTGCTGAAGGATCCTATCTGGATGGGCACAGGTTTTGACATTATGCAAACTAAACCTAGGGCCATGTCTGGCTTCCTCACTTTATCTAACCTTGACTACATAAATTCTTTATAAAATGGAGAAATGCTGCTGCTTTTTAGGATTGTTGTAACAGTTATAGAAAATGTATTGTAAGTTACCAGTGAGGGGCCTGACAAACAGCCTAATAATTAAGGACTAAATAATACAACTCACCTATAGCCTTCTCTACACTATTATTGGAATTAGAAAATGGTGATTATTATAATACTATATTATGTTAATGTAGTATATTTATTCAACAACAGGTTGTGTTTTATTTCTGTTTTACAAATGAGAAAACTCAGATTTCAGGAGAGTAATAGATATGTGTAACAAAATCAAATTCAAGTAGCTCAACTCAGAATCAAAAAAACAACCCAAGGAACATCACACAGCTGTTCTCAGGGAGTGGAATCTCTGTCAGGTTGGCTCATCTGTCTTTCCTTATGCTAAAACTACCTACCTAGATGA
The DNA here is from genome assembly GCA_019455555.1 of Galemys pyrenaicus. Lineage (NCBI taxonomy): Eukaryota > Metazoa > Chordata > Mammalia > Eulipotyphla > Talpidae > Galemys > Galemys pyrenaicus. The sequence goes on from JAGFMF010011523.1 coordinate 4,718,444, forward strand.
CAGTAATTTTACCCTAAAATTAAGAAGTCCTCCCGAAAATAAGCAGGAGAAATCCTTCTAAGAGGGAATACAAAGAAAAAAAAATGAAGGCAGGAAAGAGTATGAAAAATTCAAGATATGATATGTATGGTTCTTGAATAACCAATGCCATCTATACATTCTTTCACATTAATTCTAGAATTTTTAAAAAAAAACAACTATTTTGTTTCTCTCGTGTAAAGTTAATTCCATATGAATTTGAACTTTTTTCCTTAGTCTTACTGTATTATCAATTAGATGAGGTTTATATAATATCCACTTCTTGCCACCAATTTTACTGACTAAAATAAACTCAGTGCAGTATCTGTTACTGACATAGGACTCATTTGTCACTAGTGAATGCACATTATGTCCTCCACTGTGGCAGTGACTTTATCCATGGTTCCTTGGGGAAACAGAGTATATCACTTACAGTGCTTGGTGAGCTCATAAAGCTATTCATAATGTGTAACACAACCATTAATAGTTTAAATATTTATAACTCTAATAGCTATATATCACTGGTATAACAACAAAAAATGCACATGGAAAGAAAATGATTTCTTTCTCAGAGGCAAAACTGATACCTTTTGCTTTTAAATACACTTGCAAGAAAACTAGATTAGCATTTTCCTCAAACTGGAAATGGCCCCGCAAGAGAATATTGTCCAAGGATTGCTGTTGCATATCGTTATAGCATTGTTCCTTAACCTGAACATTGTACTTTTTTGTTTATTCTACTTTTCCCAGCATCCTGTGTGCAGCTCAGGTTGGCTGCTTATCTAATAGACATCTCAAAGTTAACCCATACAAAACTGAACTCTTGACTCCCATCTTCCAGGCTCTCCTGAAATTCCCAGCTCCTCTTGAATCAGCCATTCCTGGTCTATGGCATGTTCTATTCTTTCTGTCGTTCAGGCCACAAAACCTTTAAATCACCCTTCATATTTGTCTTTCTCTCATTCTGGATCCTCTAATTAGAAACATGTTCATCAAACATAAAATACCTTACAGTTTTAGGGGGTTCACAAATGCCTTGAAACCAAGAGGCTTTATGGACTTTTGATTAAGAACTCCTGTCTAATGTGCCTTTCAGGTTTATACTCACATTACGCTTTATAATGAAAGTTTTTGTTGTAAAATGATACAAAATGAAATACGATTCATTTTCCAGCAAATACATGGTCCATCAAATAGTTGGTTCTCTTAATCTTGAAAAATAATAACTTAATATTTCCTTTCTTTTCAAATATTTCTCTTCAAGTATATAAGTAAGGTCTTATTCAAAAATCCATCATGGAGGAGCTTAAGGATAGCCAGGGATTAAAGGTCTGTCTTACCAGAATCTAGAGGGCTTATATTTACTGTATCACCAAAGAACAGGTTTTTGTGGCTCATTAGGTTCTATGAACTCAGTCGCTTCTATACATTAGTTTAAAATCGTGGTATAAAAAGTGACACCTAACTTGTATATAAATAAGAAATACTGGATTAAAAAAAAAGTCTCTGGTAACCTTATTCTTTGGTCAGTTGCTCAGTGACATTGAAGTGAATTTTCATCATACAATTAGAAATTGCAGTGTTATCATACGGACTTTGTTGAATGTGAAAAATCCCCATATGATTCAAAATTCTGCCTAAAAATTTTAACAAAGTTCATTTAGTGCTCTAGAATTTTGCTTATCATCTTGAGTTTTAAGCAGTAATGAAGACTGTTCTTTATTTGATTATATCTTTCTCATTTCTTTCTTAAAACTTTTTTTCTAACAAAGTTGTGTTTTTATTTTAAACCTTTAATCTCTCTAATCATTTGTGAGAAATTTAACATTTAATACTCCAAAATTTAAAATAGTAATCGAAACATTGCATTTAAAATATTTGTCTAGCCAGTGCCTACCAGGATTATATTAGTAAAACAAACTTGCTATAAACAGAGCAAATTTAACTTTGGACTTTTCTAGGTATATGCATGTTCTTCTAACAAGTTATATGTATAAAAATTTAGTAATAGCATAATTTTAGAATATAGCTAACATATTTGGAATTCTAATTGTTATAAAAGTTTACAGTTTAAGAAGTTAATATATTTTTAATATTGTATTAAATTTGAAAATCCTACGAAACTAAAAAACATGTATGTTTGTAACAGTTTTGTAATCTGAGACATAAAGTTAAAATTTAAGGTTTATAAAAAAAATAGTGATATCTTATAGTTAAAAATAAAAGAAATATTTTTATGTCCTTTAACAGATTAAAATGGCTGTCATAGTCATAAATTTAATTTATCATAAGCTTGGTGCTGTAAAAAATTGTTTAGGGATATCCAACGTGGGGATAAAAGAATCAAAAGTACTTTCATCATCAATTGTGCTATGTACTATGAAGTATAAGTGAAATACATGATGCTATTTTATCTCCACCAACATTATCTCACAAATAGATGTGAGATCTATTTGTGAGATTATATATAAATGAATAGTTTGCTACTACTGTCTTCACCCCTTCCCACTGACAGTCATTAATAACTGAAAACTGTATCTGCTAAACCTGGGAATGAACTCAGAATAATTTTAAACATATTCCTTAAAACAGTCACTTTCAATTAATATGAACTGGCTAATAAATGAAACTTGGTTGCCATTCTCTGTCCATAGTACAGTGGCCTCCAGAGTGTGTGATCTTTTTTGGTTGAGAATTATCCATTTGTTGTTGTTTCAGGAAAGATTTGACAACATATACTACTATTTCTCTAAGATTGTCTCTGTCCAGCTGTTCAATATTTTGACTTTCTCCTTACACTTGGTCTATGTATTTTTGAACAAATCCAGGAATACATCCTTAATATTTGTATATAATAGATGGTATAACGTATCTAAGAATTTTGAGGAAGCCTAATACATTATCACCAATCTAAAATAATAAGGATAAAGAATTCACTTCAGCAAACAATAGCAAGTTGTTTAAAAATATTAAAAGACTATGGAACACATAGTTATGTAATTTTGTGTCCAGTATCCAGTATAGCAACCTTCTTGTGCTAAATAGTTATGTGTTTTTTTTATTATTACTGATGTAATTTAAAAGTCCCTCTAAAAATCAATATTGTTTGAAAAAATCAAAAAATAAATGGCATGCATGCATATCTTTAGTGTAATAGTCTCTGCTTTCCTTAACTTGAAGCATAAAAGCCTTTTAGTAACTTATGTTAAATTCTTAAAATAGACTACATTATCTTCAACCACATTATCTAGTCCCATATGTCATAAAATGAAGAAGTTTCCACCAGAATACCAGGAAATATACAAAAAGAATGTGCAAGTGGTATTGTTACTAGACAAAGGGTCTAAAAAACTTTATTGGATCAGAACCTCTCCCTGGTTTCAGCCATCTGCCATCACAAATGCAAACAAAAAGGACATTGGTGGCAGCAAAAAAACCCCAATTTATTATAATCAGTAGCATAGAATGAGAGGGAGAAATGGCAAGTAGAAGGAGTAGGAGAAGGTCCAATTACTGATTAATGGGAGGAGATGGAGTTGTAGATTCAAGGAGCGACTGAATGGGTTCTGGTAGAGGCTGCAGCTGCTCAGTTGGAGAGGTGAAGGTGGCACTTAACTAGGGTGGGGTGTGAGCACTTGCCTTCAGAAAGGGTGGCTGCCTTCCACAACCCCTCCCATTAAAATGAAGAAGGGAGGGAGGGAGGAAGAGGAGGGCAGAGAAAGTGCACAGCAAGCCTGCATGAAAGGTACATTAAGTATTAGCTTAGCTCTAAGCACTTCCCTGCCACCCCATCCCTCATATCATCAAGGGAAGAGTTCAGACCAAGGCACTATGCTGTCATTGACTCCTCCTGCTTGGGTAGCAAGGGATGGCGCTTGGCCTCTTGCTTGCGTAGAACCATTCCAACAATTTCCCCACGGGGATGCAGCTTCACAAAATTATTCCAGTCTCAAAATGATGCCAAGTTCGCTTCAGAATTTTGGAAGAAGAGGGAAAAGTTTGCTTTTGGGACTGAATTTATCTGCACATCACAGGAAGCAGAGAATTGAGAGAGAGATACTGGTGCAAACCATAGTCTTAGAACTCATGCATTCTGAGCTTGCTGGAGTGATTATGCTTCTAAGCTGTGATGGAGCCCTGACTCAGAGTGGCAGTGGGTCCCAGCACTTGCTTCAGGCACCCTGTAACTGGTGGGCAATGTGGGGAACCTGACCTCAGAGAAACCCTCAGCCACCAGGTACCGGTATTACTTTTGGGTCCTATCAATCTTTCAGAATAACAGTGAGCACTCAGAGAGCCCACTGTTGCTCTGAGACCTGGGCCAAAGTCTCCTTCCCCACCCAGTGCTCAGCATGCACTGTAGAGACTCCATCTGCCCAAGCACCACGAGCCTCCCAAGGTCTGACACTCACAAACTTACTCTTCTGCATTGCGCCTTAGCAAAGTCCATAGCACCCTCAGCCTACATAACTGAGTAAAGTAAATGACTGTTCCCCTTATACCTTTGGGTAAAATTAGAGGACAAAGGTAACCAGAGGGCATCAAGTTACCAGGTTGACACTCCCTGCTGTCTTTCTCCTGCACAGAGAGCCAGAGTATGACTCTTCCTCATGAGCAATTACTCTTGGCAAGTCCGGTGAGGGTACATTTCTCTTTAAATATAGAAATCCAAGTCTCCAAATTCTGGTGCCACTTTCTCTAGTTTTCTGGCATCTTCAATCTGAATAAAGTGCTAAGAGGATGGAAGTGAAAGGTTATATCGTGATGTATTTCTCACAGTCTTTGGTACTGAGACCCTGGTGTTACACTCTGTGAATTCAGAGCGATGTGGTGACAGTGAAGGCAAAGTCACAAGTCAGTCACAAGTCAGGGGCCTCAGGGACATTAGAAAATAGAGTATCACACTGTTCTGAGGAGTAACAGAAGGACAAGCTAAGGGAGAGCACAGACTGTGGGGCTAAAGGACAGAGAAACATTTTGCCTCCTACCAGTGACCTGCCTCTTTTTATCATTTGCACTTCACACTTGTGTGTTATTTATATCACCAAATACTGACATTTCAATTATTAATGAAGTTTTGATTTATGCAATATCAGCATAATCATGAAGTGAGGTGGAACATAAATTTACTGTTTTCATCGATTTACATTATTGGGTGTATACAGGACACTGCAGTTGATTGCAGGGATGCTCAGATGATTAAGAGTAAACTCTTTTTCCTTCTACAATCTGAAACAAAGTGAAAGGAGATAAACATTTGCCCTGCAACATGACCAGTAGGATAACAGATGTGTGGAAAGGGCACAGGGAGACGTGCTTGTGGGACCAGTGGCAGCCTTCTTCAGAGAGGTAAATGTTTGTTAAAAAACAAAATTCAGCTATATAAAGTTCAAGGAGATTCTTGGTTTTAGTCAACAGTTCATGAATTGAACAGCGTTCAGTCTATTAACTAGGATGGAGCTCTGCAGAGCTGTCCAAGGTGAGAGAATTTTACAGAATAAGATGAAAAAGTGCAAGGACTTTTGCTGACTGGTGAAAGCAGGCTTATTTTTCCTGTATAAAGCAAATGGAAAGTTTCATGCTTGGTTACGTATCTGGTGCTAAGCAGTCAAATGCTGATTGGCTGACCTAGGTTGTCTTTTTGAAGAGTGAAGCATAAAAACTTAATTAAGTTTTGGTTCAGTGATATCCAGCTTAGCATGAGCAACTTCATCTTCGACCTATCCTGGTTTTGAACAATCTGGAATAGGTTCTAGCAAATGGAGAACAGGGTAATGAAATAGGGTGAAACAAGGAGACAAATGTTTTAATGCTATAATGGCCTGGAATATAGATGGGGGACGAGTCTGAGAGCAGTCAGAAGAGATTGGTAGAAGTACACTCTGGCTACCTCTGTGCTTAACTGTGTTTCCTTGTGGACAGTGGGGTCACTGTTGGTAGAAGTGAGGTAACCAAATTAGTATTTGGTAGAGAAAATTGTGAAAAGGAATTGTTTCATATAAATGGTGTTAATTATATCAGTTGTACGGGCCTTCTCTTTGTCTTTCTTCGAATGTTTACTGTCAGCTGTGAATATTCAAATATAGATGATTCCCACCTCATTTCATTCCCTGACTATCCCACTCTTTGTCTACAAATGTAGAGATATGGAAACACTAATATAAAAAGGCCTATATATCACTATATAAATAGCAAATTATCCACTGTTATAATATATGAAGTCAACCTTAATGTACCTCAACAGATGACTGAAAAAAGAAATTATACTGAATTGTGTGATCCTGTACTTCTAACTCCCATATAGCACTGTAAGTCAATGTTGCCTCAGTAGCACTTAAAAACAGTAGATATTGGGCCTCCCCTGGTGGCGCAGTGGGTTAAGCAACGCACTACGAAGCAAATCGCAGCCACTGCAGCACGAGTTCGATCCCTGCTGCCGGCCAGAGGGGGGACCCACATGGCGTGGCAGACCTCTCCTGCTGTGCCCGCTGCTCCCCTCAGCAGTGTACTTCTGTTGATCTGCCTGTTCTGCTCCCTGCTCTCTGTGGTGAATACTCTCACCCCCCCACACCTCTGGCCTGTGCCCCAGTGCTTGTATGCATAAATAAATAAATCTTTAAAAAAAAAAAACAGTAGATGTTGTGGCATATATACTAAGAGTAATGCTACCCATCTATTAAAAAAAAGATGGATTGACACTTTTTGGGACAAGATGAATGAATCTTGAGATGATTATGAAAGACAGTTATCAAATGGTTTCGCTCAAGAAAACAAGTGGCAAAATGCATCAGAAACAGTTCTACTCTGGGGCCTCCCTGGTGGCGCAGTGGGTTAATCAACACACTATGAAGCAAACCGCAGCCACTGCAGCATAAGTTCGATCCCTGCTGCCAGCCAGGGAGGGGACCCACATGGCACAGCAGACCTCTCCTGCTGTGCCCGCTGCTCCCCTCAGCAGTGTACTTCAGTTGATCTGCCTGTTCTGCTCCCTGCTCTGTCTGTGGTGCATTCTCTCACCCCCCCACACCTCTGGCCTGTACCCCAGTTCTTGTGTGCATAAATAAATAAATCTTTAAAAAAAAAACAAAACAGTTCTACTCTGAAAAATTTTGTGATTTCCAGAATGGGGTCGGGGAGAGAAGAGGAATGTAAGGGTAATGTTGTAAGGTACTAGCAATGGAGCTTTAGTGGAGAGTGAGTGAAGCATATGCACATGTTGGGGTGACATTGCACTCCCAATGTGTATAGTTATGTAAATGAATGGCAGCGCAACAAAATCTGATAAAAAAACAAAATATTATTTCTGTGAAATGAGAAAAGAGGAAATGATTCCTTGTGGTCTGATTGCATTTTGCGATGTCAGTTTACATTTTTCCTCTTGTATTTTGCTTTCCTTTTCATTGTGCTTATTTAAAGAGGTATATCTTTACTGTGGCTGTCAATCCAGGCATAGGTAGACCAGAAAGGAGGCTACTAGTCTGTCCACATTGTGTTTTCTGAAAGACTTAATCTTTAAAAGAATTTAGAGGGGTCATGGAGTAATGAAGAGGAAGGGGATTGTGGCTGTGGACAGAAGATCTTGATCACATTGTATTAGAGAGTTGTGCTTCCCCTTCAGTCTAGAAACACTCCCCTGTACTTTTGAAGTTCAAGGAAAGAACTAATGAGGATGTTTTTGGGACCCGAGTTTAGCAAGAAACTACTTCTGGTATCTAATGTCACTGCTGGCAAATCTATGAGATTTAAGGGTAGAATGGCTTGTGGGTGTCTTGGCAGGATGGATGGTAGGCAGCTGCAATAAAGTTTTCTGTGACCTCTAAGCATGGTTCAGAAGCAACAGACCCACTAGATCTGACTTGATATGACAGAAGGAACAATGGGTATCTCAGTAGAACTCTGATGACTGAAGTGTAAAGACCACATCATGTCTAATGACTTGAGACTAATCTATGTCAAAGAGACTAGAAGAATTCTGCTTCATGTGGTCTTACTGTTCCAGAAGGGATGTTTATTCTCCCTTCGGTGAATTTTGAAAGAAAAAAGTGTGAGCCTCATGGAGAGATACATATGAAAAAGTGAAGAATCAAAGTTGTAGAGATGTTCCTCTCCCCAAAGCTTTGCATCTCTTTAATCAGTTTATTTATACTGAAGTTTTTTCCTTCAGACTTTCATTAATGTAAATTTATGATTCATTACTTCAGAAAGTGACCTACTTCCATGTATATGACTAAATCTCTAGGTTCCTGTTGCTGAAACAAATAAGTCATATAACTTCTTTATAAAGAATTTTAAAATTGAGATTACTTATATAGTCCACACCAATAAAAAAAGAGATCAGTATAAATTACTTCAATTTTGAGGAGAAAGAACCAACTGTATAATTAGTGTTTTACAGGTACTCATTCATCATTCTCACAACTATCTTGATGTAAATTATCCTCTAAAGGTAAGTACTTTTCTAAGGTAGCACAACTAGTGGGATGACAAGTTAGTATTTAGAGTGCAAATTTCTCCCTTCTGTCTCTTTCTCCTGTCATTCTCTCTTTTGCCTTTCTTTTCACTAATGTTTATGCCTTATTTCCACAGTAGTAATATTGATTTTGACAAATATACATAATTCATAGTCAAGCTAGCATCTTTTGTCTCTGAAGTAGTAATATCTTGCAAATATTCCAAGAGCATTATTTTTTACAAAACAAATTTAGAGCCTTTTAACATTTGTCTTCAGTATCAGTTTATGAGTCATGTGGGAAAGAGCTTTATTTCATGTCTTGTTATATCACACTGGTCTAGAATTTACACTATACTGGTTACTAACAATTATTTTTAGATTTGGTACTATATCAGCAGTGGATGATATAAAAACTTTTTTTAAAGATGTATTTATTTATGCATACAAGACCTGGGGTACAGGCCAGAGACACGGGAGGTGAGAGGAGTCACCAGACAGAGCGGGAAGCAGAACAGGCAGACTGAACGAAACACACTGCTGAGGGCAGCAGCGGACGAGGCAAGAGAGGTCTGGTGCGCCATGTGGGTCCCCTCCCTGGCCAGCGGCAGAGATCGAACTCATACTGCAGTGGCTGCAGTTTGCTTCATAGTGCATTGCTTAACCCGCTGCACCACCAGGAAGTCCCCTAAAAATTGTTAATGTATAGAAGATATGACATCTCTGCTGACTTTAGAAAAAAAAAATGTGTTGCCAGCTCTGAGGCAACTGGGGAGAAAAAAGCATATAGAATGAGATCATAATATTTTAGAAGTGAAACAGATCTTCGTCCAGCTTTATTATTCAGTACAAAGTTACTTTTAAGTAGTTTAATTGTGGTAGAAAGATAATTGTGGCTTCAAGATTATCACATTAGAAACACAAATTTATTCAAGAAAATGTTCACCAAAAAGATTCATTTTCCAATTTTACACATTCTTAAGACATTTAATTCCAAGAAGGAGATTTAATGTCTGCCACTAGAGCTAATGGAATAGTGAAGACAGATTTCTGCTTAATCCCTCTGAACTAAGGAAAGCTAATTTTTAAGGCTTCGTATAACAATGAAGATTAAGAATTTCATGAAATCCAGGTGGATAAACAATATCTATATTATGTTGTGTCTTTAGGAATTTATAACTTTTTTAAGTGTATTTTAATTTCACTTTAAAATATAATTGAGGACTTAAATACCATGGGTTTTAATCATTATTCTTTATTTTATGATGCTGAAATGTTGCATGTATTATGCTTCACTATAATCTGTTAGTGATTATCTGTTAAGTATCTGTTTGTATTATCTAATATCTTGATAACAGAAATTTCTAAAATTTTGAGAGTTGTTCATATAGAATTTCAATTTATGGTTATGGATTTCTTCATGAATTTCCATTAGGGAAAAAATCTTAATACCATATAGTTATCCTACTGTATTAGTAGGAAAGAAAGTAGTATTGTATTTTTAGAGAAGCTGACTGTTAGTAATAATTCTTTAATGTTTGTTATAATTTTTTACATCTGTATTATTCTGCATAACAATAACTACTCAAGAGATTACATATGGTCTAATATCAATATTTTTAAAAGGTACTTCAAAAGGTCTTTTAAACATGCTCAATTTTTCTTTGTAGAGTATATATATGATCACTGAAAGTAAAGATTTCTTTTGCCAAGTAAAATGTATGTTGTTGTTGGAGTAGTAGTATTGATGTGCTGGGTAGAACATGTTTTCACATAAAATTGTGGTCTCCAAAGCAGTCAAAAATTTGTAAGAATTGTTAGTAGGCAAACTGAGGGGTATCATGGAACCCCAAAACTTGCATGCTTTAAATATGTTCTGCTATCTGCCACATAAAGACAAAACATTCTCTTATTGTGGAAGAACTTTAATAGATTGGTGTGCATAGGGAGAGGAGAGAAGAGAGGATAATAGTTTTTCAAATAAAACACCCAGTTACCCATCCCCTTGTGGATAAATGCCCAAACAGGGTTGACCCAAAGTGGGACTCTGAAGCCCAAAATCTTGCCACAAGTCTAAAGTACCTTCAGGTGGGGACCCAAAGGAAAGGCGTAGAAGGGGCCAGGCAAGTCTGGGAGGAAAGGACTAAAATCAAAGTGCAAATCAGAATAATGGCTGACATTGTCCGCCTCCTCATGGACCTGTCACCCATGTGTCTTCCATGTGTCTGTGAATGTCATGAACCACTTATCTCCTTCTATGTACCCCAAGTCTCTGGTGTAAGTCCAAAGCCAAGAAGCAAGAGCTCTTTCCTTCACATGTCTCCTTTCTCTCCAAAACTTTTCTCTCAGGCTTCCCAGCCTCTCCTCACCTCAGATTTCCCCTTCATTAGGTGGGGCAAGGAAAATGGAGTGTTCCTTTCTATGGAGATTACACTGTTAGATAATGTCAGTATAATTCCCATAAAAATAGTGTCAAATCAAATGTTTAGGCCATGAAAATTTTATTAAAATTTCATTTGATAAAGACACAGAAACCAAAAATGAGGACACAAGGACAGACTGGGGACACCTGGTGGGGAGGGGAGGGGGAGGGTTGAGGGAAGATGGGAACACGAGGG